>CM062819.1:1578630426-1579135713 GCA_031772625.1 Pinus tabuliformis | reverse complement strand
AGTGTTTGTTCCAACCAAGGCTTCCAGGGATTCCAGAGTGTTTGTTCCAACCAAGCCTTCCAGGGGATTCCAGAGTGTTTGTTCTAACCAAGGCTTCCAGGACTAGTAACTCAACCCACAACTATTGTCGGGCTTCCAGAGCGTTTGTCCAACCAAGGCTTCCAGGACTAGTAACTCAACCCACCAAGGGCTTCTAGAGCATTTTTCCAACCAAGGCTTCCAAGACTAGTAACTCAACCCAAGTTGTTACAGGGCTTCCAGAGCGTTTGTCCAACCAGGGCTCCAGGAACTAATAACTCAACCCAAGCTAAAGGAAACATGAGAACCAACCAGAAAAACAAAGAAATAAACCCACAACACCATGGTTATCCAGGAAATGGCAAGGCTAGGAAAATCCACTGTCAATCTAGGCAATCCTCCATGCCAATGATAGATCATGACCAATAAACCACATGCATGTGCCATGCATGCCAAAACTAGTGAGGAAAACATACATGCAACTCGGTACCTGCAAGAAAAACCTACTATAGTTATTGATCCCGATGTCCTCTTGTGATTTCCTGCTCTTCATTTGCCTTCTTGCTCCAAAACTCCAAGTATGCCACACTCTCTAAGAGTGATCCAAGAAAACTATAAGTGTCCAAGAGTATGAGAGAGAGAGAGAATAATGAGAGAGCTCCAAAATTGAACTGACAAAATGTTACACTGACCAAGCCTGCCCATTGATCCTTAGAAGCCTTTTTATCAATGAGGCCTCTATTTTCTTCAATTTCCATTATTTTTCCTTCATTTTCCTCTTCACATGCAACTTGCGACCTTTCACCTTCCATTTTCTCCTATTTTCTATTATTTTCATAAATAAATGTGCCAAAATATCATTTTACCTTTCCAAAGCCTTAGCCATTTCCTTAGCCATAATAAACTGAAGTGACACCCCACTAGGATGTTTTACCCACCATTCAGCTTAGAATACGTGTCTCATCATTGTGGCCTTATATATTTTTACATGAATTTTTAACCAAAGTTGTTACAAATTGTTCCAAATCCCAATAAAGAAGGAATTACAGTGGAACATTCCAAAAATTAAGAAGTGGACATTTGTCTTATGATCCTTCTTGTCATGCTTTCTCCTTTTACTCAACACACATGGATACTTATGCATCAAAAGGATATTGTGATAGGTCCCACTCTCTAAAGATATGTATAAGAGGAAGATATACCATCAAAAATGATTTATGGAGACAATCATGTAAAGTTACATCATCATCCATTATGACACTACCAAGAAATAAGGATTTTACAATGACTTTTGTGGAGGTGATATTTAGAGTTGAATATTTATAAAGATCTTTGACAACAATTTTCATAGAGGTGGTGGCAAAGCGTTTTGTGAAAACGCACTTAAATGCACCAAATGGTTATAGCCCCACTAATGCACTTTGTAGAGAACCATGATAATGCACCAAAACACACATTATGGAGGTAATGGTAGAATGCCCATCTTTTGCAAGGAGTCACTCCTTTGGGAAATTCTTGCATTAAAGGGCTTGTAAGTTTCACCAATAATTCCCCCAATATTATTTGACACATAATCAACAATACACCATATTATCTCAAGTGTACTTGTGTCAAAGTCCACAATTTGCATTTACTACTACTCAATGTCATAAATCATGCACCTATTGACAAATAACACTAACACATCGACACACTTTTTTCATGGAGGCTACTCTTGTCAATGTGTAATTATAGAAATAGAACACTATACTATGGCGCTTCATATTTTAATGGGTGTGTTGTGTATTAAAATATAACAATGCCGCATAGTTAGCGTTCCGCGCTTAGTTTAATTATTGAACTTTGAAAGATATGAACGAATTACCAAATTTGAATAAGGGCTTAGTTTAATATAGTTAAATTAAAGTTAAAAACAATAAAGATATATAGAAAATGATCCATTTTGCCAAAAAATCTCATGTGCAATGGACTATACCATAGATATAGATAAAGTAGTATTCATGGTGTAGCCCTTTTACAAGAGCACATATTAAAAATTGTTTATGATAGCAAACAACTAGGTTAAAGATGGTTCACTAGTTTGAAATTGACACTAGAAAAAAGGAATATTATTCAATTTCTCATGATTTTGAATAGTCCTCTTAGTACAAATTGAATGAAGGGATGGTCACAAGGGTGAATAAGTGAGATTTATACTAACAAAAGGGTGGGACTTGCATGTGATAACTAGGACATCCTCGCAGGTCACCCATTTAATTATTCCTTTGGCTCAAGTGCACTTAACTTTGAAATTCTCTTAGTACTCAAACCTACTTAACTTGCTACCCCATTTGTAAAACCCTGGCAATTATTGTGCTATATGAGTTATTCAATTAGAACTCCCTAAATCTTTTTATTTATTGAGGAACTTCTACAATTCAACATATAAAAATAATATTTCATAATAAATATACGCATCTATAACAAAGTAGTTAATAACTATGAGTCAATTTTTTACTAAATATAATATGCCACATAATCATTAGGAACAATAAACTAAAAATGATTTATAATAATAATCAACAATATCACAAACAATATAACAAAACAATTAACAAAAATAAATACGAAGAAAAAAAAAGAGAGAGAAGAAAAATGACAATATAACTAAGATCTTACACGAAATATATCATTAAAATAATATAACTAATATCTTATACCTCCTGGATCTGGGTGTATAACATGGCGCTCAGTACGTGGGCGGCTTGGTGGGTTGGCGCGTGGCTTATTACCACAACCATCCGGCCTCATGTGATGTCTGACATTAATTCCTATGCCAACTTCTTCAATGTTGCGTTAATGCAGCTTGTCCCTCCTTACCAGCCTGCGAGATCATCTATCATGGCACCCCTCCAAGATTTCATTCATGCTCCTCCCCTGTGCTCGTGTTGTTCCCTTGCTGTCGCAGAGCCTCGCTCTTGGCCCAACCCAGGGAAATGTTGTGCTCTGGATTCGCCGGGTCTTCATGTTTCTCACAGCCCTTTCTGCAATTTCAGTTATAGCTCGTCCTTTGTCTCTCCCAGTGCTCCTCAACGTGCTGAAGCTAAGCCCCTTTCTGTCCCCCCTCGCCTTCACAGCACTGCTGCCTGTTCAATGCCTCCTGTTCTTTGCATCATGCCTAAATTACGCCAGAGAATGGGCTGCAGGAGGGGAAATTCCCGGGGGCGAGTTATCCGCCAGCCCTCCTCCTCTACTTCGGACTCCTCGTCTTATTCCTTGGATGTCTGCTCTGACCGCCATCCCGTTACCAGGAGTGGTCATGGACGGGGTCGAGGGTAGCTCAATTCTGCAGCGTGCTCTCATAATCCTCAATCTCACACCGCTCGTTTTCAATTCCCCTGCACACTCAATAATTTCTCCTTCTTAGCTTCAGTCACCATTGAGCTTCGAGAGGATACTTCTGGTCTGGTTGCTATGACACCAGGGGTGACTCTGGAGACGAGGGCTGAAGAAACACATGGTACTTCTCAGATTAACAACAAGTAGAGTAAGGATCCTGGTGGCACTACAACCTAGAACAGGAACATTCAAGCTGGTCCGAGCGTCCCTACTGGTGGCGATTCTTCAGGCAAAGAAGGTCATCCCTCTGAGGATGAATTGAAGAGCCACCTTCCACCTCTCATGAAGTTTAATCAGGTCGGCGTTCAATGGTTTTTGATTCTCTGTTGTTCGAAGGTGCTCAATTCCCTCCTATTTTATAGTCAGTATTTGCTCTACAGTTCTCATGCTCAGACCTTTTCTCTAAAGTTAAATTGCCGATTTCCCCTGTGTGGGCGACATTCTTCTAATTGTGTCTTTGGGTCTCGATTATGGTTATAGTTGTTTAATGGGTTAGATTTCAGTTTTGAATTGGGCAACGCTTCCTTCCTTATTGGTATGGGCCTAGTCAACTTTTTTGGTCTTTGAATTAACTCTGGTCAGTCTTCAGTTTCGAAATTGGTGTATTCTGTTTCTATGATTTAGTCAGGGTCATGGTCCTAGAAGCTCTTCTGGTCAGTCTTCAGCAGGTCTTTTTGGTCAGTGTTCAATTATGTAATGTGAGCATGCCGCATCTCTGGGCTAGACTTCTTGAGGCAGCTGCCTCTTTGTAAAAATATTTTTGTATCAATATAGGAGTAGACAAATTCAAAACAAAAATAAAAAAAATCTTAATACAAAAATATTTCATTGTAAAAAAACTAAACTACGTAACAACATTCCTTATGTTGTTTTATACGTAGCGACTCATTTACATAATTAAGTATTATTCAATTAAATTAGAGTTAGATAAAATGCTTACTCTTACTTAATATTCTTTATTATTTAAGTTGGTTGAAATAAATCTTATTTTGTTTACCATTTTTTGAAATGTTAATTTCAGTTTTTTAAATTTTAGTGAATTAAATCATTTTAAAATAAGTTAAAAGTTATTATTTTTATATATATATATATATATAGAGAGAGAGAGAGAGAGAGAGAGAGAGAGAGAGATTTAAAATAAACAATAACTTTCCAATAAAATATCTCATTAAATTAGAAAAATAATAAGTTAGAAAATCCTTCCTTTTTTTTAGGAACGAAAAAGCGTGATTATATTATATAAGGAATATAATGATCAGAATACATTTCCAGATAGAAACTGCATATGAGCTAGAAACGGACTAATAATCCGTTACAAAAAAAACCTGAGAAAGAGGATAGAAATCCCCAAACACATAAATCTGATGATCATCCAAATAGACAGTCAATCTCTGTAATAGAGGCCTCAAAGATGATATTTTGCAAATACATACATTTGGAGAACTAAGATCCTCCGTGGAGGATACAGCACATAATTCCAAAAAAGTGATTGACAAAATCAAAATGAGGACAACAAGGACAAAATTGACAAAACATACCTGACACCAGCAAGATGATATTATGCTTCAGGTAAAGAAAATTCTGTGATAGAGAACACTTGCTGGTCTAAAATTACCTTCATGTTCCATATACCTGGAGCTGTAAACAGACCTTCCTTTGATAAACTGTTTGCCTTATTGTTCTGTAACCTGTATATGTGTTGTATGGAACATCCTTCCATCCTTTCCCATAGGAAAACAATCATGTTCATCCAACCTACAAGTTGAGGATTACTAATATGGATTTTTCCCAGAACAAAATCAACCATTACTTAACAGATTTGGAAAAAATATATTTATTATTAACTACATAATATCATATGTGCTTTGGATTATTCTTATGGAGAGATAATATTATCATATTTTTGCGTAAAGGACAATATAGCTTGGGCTATATTTTTTTTTATTAAAATAAACAAATGTTTCCTTGACATTGAAGCAAGTCGTAACAGTTTGGTGATAATAAATGTGGTGGGATCACGATGCTTATGAATTTAGTCTTTATTGAGAGTTGGAGTAGAGAAATAATATCGTGCATGATAGGAGTAATGGGCTATGCAATAGTCTTGGTGAAGTTAAGATTAATGGATTTTGTATTTCCATATGTCTTATTCGTACTCCAAATAATTTGGTGGTGGCAGCACCATCATTGTCGAATAAGAACAAAGTTTTTTTTTATCAATCATAATTGAAAAAAATCAGAATTAATATATATAAAAAATAAATTAATAATTTTTTTATAAAGTTAAGATTACAAATATGAGTTTGATTTTTGGTCAAAGATTAACTATTTAAAATTCAACGCATTGTCGAATGCAATTCCTGCCATACGGCATGAATAATAATAAATTAAGCACACATATGCATCAAAAGGGGATAGACACACCACATCATGTATTAAAAAAATAAAAATAAAAACAAACAAATAAACAAAAACTTAACTTTTCCCAAAAATTTGACCTATAATTAGTGCTTCATTTTTCATTTGTAGCATTGGTGTATATTTCAATCAAAGTTATCCACATAGCCATGCTATTGATTAATGTATATCCCTCATTCTTGAACCTTTTTTCATTTTCTTCAAAAGCCCTAAATTGGTTTTAGGCTATATTCAATGATAGCAAGCCTAAGGAGTAAGCATTCACCAAGTAACTCCTTAATTGCCTTATTTAAACATTTTTACTTCAAGCCTTTTGTTGCTTTATGTGCAAAATTGCAATTGTTTAAAACTAATTTGGTTCACGTTCCATAGGGGTTTCCATTAGCACACCACGAATATGGTGTGCGAATTTTGAACTTATTAAACAAAAATCCAATGCATCAAAATATCCTACACATTGTAGGAGTGCATCGTTAGTATATTGGCATATAATACAAATAATGTGTTGTTCCCTTGAAGATAGTTTATCCTTAGGAAACAATGCCAAATCACTAGGATGTGCTTTTTATTTTTATTTTTTGGTTAAAAAATTGTCTCTATGGATTTAAAGCCTTGCTTTGATGTAAAAGACGACATCCTTTAAGTGTTTAACGAAATTTCTTGTTCCCAACTATGACAGATACTAAGTGGGCTTCAAGTGATGAAAGAAGAATAAAGAGAAATATAATGGACTCCTTTAATATTCACCTAAATATCTCGGTTATCTGATATAGCAAAAAATGCACAGAATAATATTGTAATGGTTTATCAATATAACATAATTTAGTCACATGAAATAAAGGCCACAATCTATCTTTTTGAGAGGTATGATACAAACAATCTTATTATATCATAGATCTTAGTGTGAAATATAACTTTGTGAGGTAACGTAAGGGAAATTAATCCTCAACTTAGGCGCCTCTCAAATATTTCATATAACTTCAAAATTGTTCATTTGAAAAAAAGAAAAAAAAAAGTATTATCCTTGAATATAAAATACATTATTTTCTCTCCAATAGTGAATCCCTTTTCATGAGTCTTTATACGAAATATAAATAACAACTTTATTGTTACAAAACTATTTTATAGGATCTAACTATTTTAAAATAGAAAATGTCTTTAACAATCCAATAATAAGTTGCCATACATCCTCTTTTGGTTGAATTATGTTGCAAAATTTGAGAAACTCATGGAGCTAAACTTACCAACCAGTCTTAGTTAGGCCTAACTATATAACTATACAATAACATCTTCTTATAGGCAACATCTAACTCAATATATTTTTGATACGCTGGTGTAATGGGAAACAACATCTGAACTCGACAATGAATGTAAAGTCATTCGTTAGTTTATCCACTAGCACCTGTTCATTTAATTTTATAGTGATATTTGAAATATTACTTTCATCTGCTCTAACCTCAAGTAAAAGATTCTTGTAAACATCTAGAGGCGATAATTTTCCTTTCTTATCCGAACAAGATGACATTCCCATTGCTTCCAAAATATGAAATTTTGCATTAAAAGAATCAACCTCCTTTTTGGCCAATCTAGGTTATCATGTACTTGTTGCATAAAATTATTTTTTGTAGTTTTGTCTGCCTCCATACCCATAGTAGTCCTGTCTTGCACACCCGCTCTTCTAAGTTGCTCTCTACTTCTGGAATTCAAATATTTTAACAATTTAGCAACAACTTGTGGTTTGTCTCCAAATTGTGCTTGAACTTGTTTGATAGACAACTCTCTATTCTACAATAACATTGCTTCTTCTCCAATAGCAACAATTGATTCCTGTGGTTTAGAAACATTAGTGATTATTTCATCCCAAAGTAAATTTCTCACTTCAATTAGAGATTGTGTACCAATTAATTGATTTTTGAACAATCTAATTTCCTTTGCATCCTAGGCTTGATTTCATGGTCTTTATTGATAATTGCATTTTTATCTGCCAATTCCTCTTTGAGCTCCCTTATCTCATAGTTCTTTACTGTAAGCATTTTTTGAGGTTTTCAATTTCTTGATCTTTAATGCTTAGAGTTGACATAGTCTCTGCCAACTTTTCTGAGGGATCCACCTCTATAGTTGTTGCTTCATATATGATTGTTGCATAAACATTCTCATTCTTATCCTTTATCATACTTCCAATTTGTTGTTCTTGTTTTTCAATATGTTTATTTTGCTCAATAATCAAGGATAACAATTGCTCCTTTTCTTTTTGGACTGCTTCTAGCTCTGGTGTTTAGGCATGCTACAGAGCTAGCATTTTAAGTTTTCTCCTAAGCACCTGAATGTATGTATCTCTTGATTTGATCAGTCTTGCATTGAAGATGAACTATTTGGGTTTGCACCCAATTTGATTATGCATTGCTCCAAATTCTCTATTCTCATAGGCTTAGTTTTGGTTAAAATTCTCTCTTGTTTCAACTTATTAGTCACTTTGGTCAACATGTTTTCTAGGTTTGAAGTATTAGTGGTTATATTAGTTAAGCTTCTACATAACATCCCCCCTATCTTCCTATGTAGACCCATCTGATTAACCAAATGAATCTGTTTCAAATCGACAATAAACTTTGTTGCTTTGTAGTCTTCTACAGTTTTAATAACCCGAGACTTAGGTTAAAATATTGTCATCTTTAATTATCTTTTTTCATAATCTAGCGCTGAGAGTAGTCTTATTTGTGATGATCATGAGCCCTGCTTCCATAGTTCAATATAGGAATCTTGTTTTAATTTCAGATTCTTATTCTTTATTTCCATAAATTGAGAGAAAATGTTATCCTGCTTACTAGTTGTGGTAGGTGAAACACACTGAGATCATGTTTCTTGTGCAAAAGAAGTTGAAGATATAAGTTACAGATTGAAACAAACTTGCTTTATGTAATATCTTCAATATTTACCTCATACATTGAAACCTCTATTTCTCCTGACCTTTGTCTTTTATGTACTCTATGCTTTGCATCTTCCGACTCTGAAGTTGATGTTGACTGCTCTATTTCAAAAAATATTATTTGAAGCTCTTTCTCTTTTTGTTGTAGAGGTTCAATGATAACTAGTTGTGAATTTCACTACTTATTTGAATAATTGATACTGGATCATGCTCTCAAACTTCTCTCTTAGTAAACTACTAAATTTCAAGTCTTGGCACATGCTTATAAGGGGCTAAAACATGCACCAATCTTTTGTTTGATATAGTATTATGTGGTCCATAATGCCAAATCTCTCATTGTGAGAGCTTTATTTCCTTCACATTGCCTCAACTTCTTGATTAGTTGCTCTATTATTAACCAAAAATGTCCCCATTCATACCTCAAGTTCAAACATGGCAAGTTGTTTTTTAATATAAAATGAATTTGGTCAACATTGAGACTCTACCTTATGAACTCTAATAAAACATTATCATTGGTAGGAAAGAGGCAAGCCTCTATGGAGGTAGTTCACAACCATAAACTCCGATTTCTATAAACTCCCGATAAAGATGCCAATCTCCAACTCTCGTCCCCTCACTAAGTTATAAATTTTTTTTTTTTATTTTTAGGCAATATCGTTGAAGGAGACGAATCATATAATGAACTGAAAGTAACTATTAAAACTTATTAACAAAATTAGAAAAAGTAAACTATAGAGAATGATTTCTCACCACTAGTGTCTAATGTATTATAGAGAGGGAATTCCCACTTGGATCCTAAGTTTGCAATTGTAAATTGCAAAATCTACCCACTTGAAAGTAAACAAAAATGTAAAACAAGATTGACTAATATCTGAATGATTTGGTAGTACTATAACAGGCTAATTGTTCATTTATGACATCAACTAAAAATTGACCAAAATGAAACCTAACAAAATACTTATTGGTTGGTGATAGAGATGTTATAAACCCTAAAATGTGCTCATCTATTGGCTAATCATCATCAATATCTTAGGAAACAACAAATCATAGAAATAATTTTCCTAGACATCTTAGGAAAAGTACTGGATGAATAAGGAGGATTACATTGAGGTAAATGGGAATTTAGAGGCAAAAAGATTCAAGGACAATGGTGTTTTCTTCGGGACTTAACTCATTATAGGACTGACTCGAAGGATCTTCATTTAGAGGTTTTGTTTGGTCAGGAATTACAATTTTCAACATTTCTAAAATAGTTGCAAAACTAATATAAAATAAAACCACTCCATTTTTTGATACAATTACCTGCTTACTTGGTAGAAATCGTTATGAGCACCATGATATGAATTCAAGATATGAGAGAGTTTGAGGAATAATGAATTGTGCCAAGTAGGACTCCCAAACCAAAGGAATGTCATGAAGGTATTGGAAGCGTTTGAAGCACCCATTCTCTTAACTCATACAAATCAAATTCAGGATGAGTTTCATGGGAATCAACCTCCTTGTTTATCAATGGCAAGTCATCAAAATTAACTATACAGGAAGCTTCTATTGTCAAGGGTTTTGCAACTTTAATTTTTATTTTGAATAGATGACTATCAATTGAATATCGAATAGATTACCTGGAGTTGTACATGCTCAGTGTGGAGGTTAGAGGATGTAATATGAATATTGAAGTGCATGAAGGAAATGCTAAGGGGTTGCTAATATACACCTCGATACCGTAGGAATAAGACAAGAAACTTTTTTCCCCTTTATGAAGCTATATAATCGTCTGAGGACATGTGTCCCCACTTTATTTGTCTATACAATGATGTTGCCTGGACCTCATGGTCACATCACTAGAGCGATATCAAGGGGGTTCTCAATGGGGAGGGGGGGTCAACTTCATTAGTAGACATGTTTCGCGATGGTAAACTACCCAGGAAAAAAATTAGAAACCCTCCCCGCACTCGCCCCCCTTCTGTTAAAATTAAGATAGTCAGGGAGGTCCCGATGTGACCTTTTCCTCGTTGATATGAATTTGACCACTCGACACATATTAAAACTTTATCGATATTTATCATTTCAATAGAGTTTATTAAACTTGGTTTAAGTTTTAGGTAATACTTCCATAAAATTTATTTTTTTGAATAATATTTTAAATTTGAATAAGCTACAAGATATTGTTACAACACAATGGAAAATAGTTTCCCCACACATGTGGAATTGATGTGCATGATAGACACACACTTGTGTGCATAGTTCATTGTGAAATGCCAATGAAACATTTGGCCACATCAACAATGTGTATGTATGTCAATTGGGAATAGTTCAAGGGGTTAGGAGAACCAATGGAAATCCTCCTTGTCTAGGTTTAATTCTTACTACTGACATGATGTGCTCTTCATGAGACAATTGTTGATGTAACCCCATGCAATGAAGAATCATGTTTCATTGAATAATTTTGTAGATATAATATTCAAATTTCAACATTTATAGTTAATTTTAATGGAGGTTTTAGCGGAGCTGGTGGTAATTTTTTTGGGTAAAACACACTTAAATGCACCAAAAAGTTACAGCTTCCCTAGTGTGCTTCATACAAAAGCACATGAATGCACCAAAACATAGGCATTTGAGGGGAAATGAAACAACGACCACCTTCCATAAGATGATGTTCCCGCAAGAATATTGCAATGAATGGGTTTATATGTTTCATTAATAATGCCTCAATTTTCTTTTCACAAAAGAAATGATGCACCATGTTATCTAAAGAAAACTAGTGGCAATGTCCATGGTTTATATCTATTCCAAATACCAAGTGGATGTCACAAACAATGGGCCTTTGTCTATTTCATGGCTTATCTTGATGTGATACATTTTTGCCTCCTAAGCTAAGAACTTCCTAGAAAACATTAGTGCTTTTGATGACTAATTTAGATAGTACGACTGTCGCTTATCTAATCAATTATAATCTGCTTAATTCAAGTTAATGTGAAACACGATTGATCTTGATTGATTTTTTTATGGTTATTGTATGACTTGAGTGAAGTTTGGGTTAGTATGACTTGCAAGTAAGAAACCAACATAGTCTTGATGAAGGAATTTGTTCCGGATTTCAATTAATTTTCCTTATTCATTACTATAGACCACCTTGTCGTTGAGAGATTCAATGGATCTTGTCCCACTTACATGCCTATCAACATTTCGAGGCACTAGTAACGAGCCTAAACAACTCCATCTCCTTATGATCTTAATGGTTCGAATTGAATTGAGGGGGAAACATTTTCTTGAGGCCACATGTAGAAAATTAGGAGATAAAGGGACAACCCCCACCAATCAAGGGATTGATTAGGTGGGCTAGATAAGACTCTTCTCAAGCATAGAGAGAAGGATAACTAATAGAGTAAGCTAGTAGTTTGAAATTAGTATAGTGATTCATTTTCCTTGTTATTGTTCAAGAGAATCCAAACTGTAGTGAAGGGGCAAATTTCTACCCTCATAGTCTATGATATTTAATGAATAAAGGAAACAATTTTGTTGAATTGATGAGTGTTGAGTGCCTCCAAGGTTTCCAAGCATTGTTTGAGTAAGACCCACTCAAGGAAAGGACTAGGAACTCATGTGATCATTTCCTTTCTTGTCTTTATTTGTTTTGTAAATAGAGAGACCTCCATAGAAAACAAATTACCAATTTGTTTCATTTTATTTTCCAACATTGCTTTAATTTCCTATATCTCTTTTTAAAATAAATTCATCTGATATGTTTTGCTTCAATTCCTTTTATAGTGTTTTGTACCTTGATATTGATCTTATGAATCTAGCATTTGATATTTAGTGTTGCAATGATTGAATAGTATAGCATCAACATGAGGACATTAGTTTATAAAGACCTTCTCATTTAATTGATCTCTTAGCGAAGAGTCAATGACCTTAGACCTTCATCATTCTTCTCCACATTTATTGTAGATTCAATTATAATTAGTAGTTCATATTTGACCTTTGTAGTTGCATGCATAATATATAACACCTCATAAGTTCGCACAATCATTGGGCTGATAATTAAAGTGAAATTGGGGGATTTAGGGCAAAGCTAAAAAAACTGTATTGTCTCCCAATGATGCAAAAAATGAAGGAATAAAGAGGGCCTTCTTTAAACATAACTTTTTTTGCATTTATTATGGAAACTTAATGAAACCATTGTAAAAACATCAAAGGAAGCCTTCTCACTGCAAGAAGGACCCCGTATTCCCTTGCTCCTGGTTGCCTCGGCCTTGGCCTCCTGTCGCTGTTATGGTCCCTCTCGAGCCTCCTCTAGATGATGACCTCCCTCCTGCCTCATCTCAAATGGCTCAACTCCCTGAAGAAAATGTTGCTGCCTTCGCTTCTCTGTTAACATCTCTTGGCCCTCCTAGATCCAGACCTTTTGTTTCCCAGTTTTTTTAAAACTATAAGCTATCCCTTAAATCATTCTTCATCCCTCCCTTCCTCGTCATGCAACGATCTCACTCCCTAAACACGGATTGGTAGGACAAACTACAGGACTTTGACCTTCTCCTCAATCAGTGCAGAAGTGGGTTGAATGGAACTAGTCCTCTTCAATCAGTGGAAAAATCTCGATTAGGTTATGTGGAAGAGGCTACTACACATTCCATTTTGAAACAAAAGAAGACAAAGACTTGATATTCATAAATGACCCATATTTCATGGACACTAGGGGCCTATATTTAAACAGGTGGACTCCAGATTTCGATCCAGAGTTTGATGTGCCAAATGTTGTGCCAGTTTGGGTGTGTCTCCCTCACCTCCCCCACCATTGTTGGGGAGATGAATCGATCAAAGCAATAGGAAATGCAGTGGGAAAATACATCGACAGAAGCGAGCCAAAGGAGAATATGCACGCGTGTGCAAGGATATGTGTTGAAGTAGACTTACGAAAAGGCCTCCCGAAGCAGTGAAGATCAAAGTCGACAGTTGGATGCACATTCAACAGCTGGACTATGAAAAAATCTCATTCAAGTGTAAAGTATGTCATGAATATGGTGATTTTTCTAATAGATGTCCGAAAAAACAAGAAAACGAAGAAGTAGAAGCTCAAGATCCAAAATGGGAATAAGTAAAAATGAAAAAAAAACAACAAGTAAAAAACCTTCCTAGCCCTCTTGAGTCCTCAAGATCCCTCTCATTCAACCCCTATTCTCTCAGATCCCCTCCCTACCCCCTCTTCTCCTTTGCCTCCTTCCATCCCTCCCCTCTCTTCCTCCAACCTTTTGGTCTCTAATCCTTTTGGTCCTCTCGAAGAGCCTGCCATTCCATCCTCTCCTCCTCCCTCCTCCCCACATCTCCCTTTTCCTCCCTTTCCTATCCCCTTCTCCCCCAATCTCCCTCTTAGTAGCCCCCTCCCTCCCTCTTTTGATCGAATCCTAATGAGGAACCAATCATTATCCTCTCTTGACCATATAAAAAAAGAAAAAGAAAAAAAGAAGAAAGCCAAACAGAGAACTAACAGATGAAGCTGCATCAAAGGAGATGGCTATGGGTACTCGACAACCTATGGGTTACTTCCTAAAAAATAACATAGGAAATAAGGAGAAAACCCCCCATCCTTCCAGAGGGAAAGGACCCTCTATCTCCAACCAAAATAAATAATGAATTTGGTGTCTTGGAACTGTTGAGGAATGGGAAACCCATTGAAATTCAATGCAATCAAAGATTTATTAGCAATGGAAAATCAAAACATCCTCATGATACAAGAGACCAAAATAAATGAACAAGAATATGGGAAAATGATCCAAAAATAAGGAAATATGAAGGCTCAGATCTCCAAGCATCATGGGCCTCGGAAGTTATCTGCAATTTGTGGAGAAAAGGAAAATGGGAATTATTACATCAACTAAAAGATCAACACTGGATTAAAACTGACCTAAGAAACAAAATCACTTATGAGCAATATTGTATGATTAATATCTACGCACCAAATCACTATAGAGAGAAAGAAATATGCTGGAATTCTCTCAAAGATATCTTATCCTATGTACAAAATAGAAGCATCATAGTTGGAGGAGACCTCAACTTACTCTTGAATGTGGATGAGAAGTTTGGAGGTTCCTTTCATGTTGATCCATCAAGGGACTCCATTGAAAACATTATGGAATTTTACAACCTAGTGGATATTCCTCCCAATAACGGAAAATATACATGGAGCAATAAAAGAATTTGCAAAAGCAATATAAAAGAAAGGCTAGGCCATATTCTAATCCATGATACATAATCACAAACTACAACTCATTCGTTTCTAGAATAGTCCACACTTCAGCATCGGACCACAAACCAGTGGTAATCTCCCTAGGGACTATGGGGAATCTGGGACCTATACCATTTTGATATTTCCCTTCGTGGAATAGAAATGAGGAATTAAAAAAAATAACAACAGAGGTATGGTCCCAAAAGATTACAGGTTCTCCAAATTTTGTTTGGGAAACCAAATTAAAAACCTTGAGGAAGGAAATGAAAATATGGGCCAAGAATAATCATAAAGAAACTCAGAAAAGGAAGGCAGAATTATTAAAAAAATGGAAACAGTTCAAGAAACAAAAGAACACATGGAAGAAACAAAAGAAATTCAATTTCAGGAAAATAAACTTTATTGGGAAATATACAGAGAGAATAGAGTAGAGGAAGAGGAATGGAGATTAAAATCTCGCAACCTCTGGCTGAAGGCGGGAGATAAAAACACAACCTTCTTTCACAATTTAATAAAGATGCGTAGAATCATAAATTAGATTGATAGTATAAAGGTAGAAGAAGACAAATAAATTAGAGGTCAAGAAGCATTGAAAGAGGAAGCTCACAACCATTTCAAAAAGCTTCTAACAACATAATTAGAAAATTTAGACTATGGGACCTTCATCCAACATATTCCCAATAAAGTAAGTGAATAAAACAATCTTGAACTCACTAAAGAAGTCGATGAGAATGAGATCCAATCAGCAGTGTGGGACCTTCATACAAACAAAGTACCTAGCCCCGATGGGTTTTCCATTGCATTCTAACATTTCAATTGGCACATCATCAAAAAAGATTTTATAAGAATGATAAGAAATGTTTTAGCAAAAAAAAGTTAGGAGGTTTCCCCAAGTCTTCTTACCTTTCTCTTGTCCCAAAAGAGGAAAAGCCCTCCACTTTCAGTCGATTCCGACCAATCTCCTTGTGTAATTTCTCTTATAAAATGAACATAAAAATCCTAGCTAATAGAATAAAGCCCCTCCTCCCTGATCTAATCTCAGAAAATCAAGGAGGGTTTGTGTCTAATAGACAGATCCCAAACAATATTATGATAGTCTAAGAAGCATTTCACTCAAGTGTATCAAGGAAAGGGGGGATCATAATTATAAAATTAGATATGGAAAACACATTTGATAGAGTTAATCTATCCTTCCTATCAACATTCCTCAAGAAATTTGGATTCTTAAGTGAGATAATAGAAGTAATCAGAACTTGCATAGTAGGACCATGGATCGCCCCTCTAATCAATGAAAGGCCAAGTGAGTTCTTCCAAAGCTCCCAAGGATTGAGACAATTATTTCCCTTATCTTCTTTTCTTTAGATAATAATGACATACTCGTTGAGCAGAACTCTTGAAAATAGCAGAAGAGAACGCACATTAACAGGCCTCTCTATAACCTCTAGAGTCAAAAGCATCAATCACTCATTATTTGTAGATGATACACTAATGATGGGAGGGGCTTCTTTCATAGTAGCCTGAAGGATAAAAAAAGTGTTGAATAATTTCATGGAGGTTTCAGGAGGACTCCTAAAAAACAAAAAATGTAGAATCTATGGTTGGGATGCGCCTCCTCGCACTCTTCAAAGAATATATCAGATTTTGGACATTCCCTTTCAAGAAAGATGGAGTAATTTCCTCTATCTAGGCTTCCCTATATCTAAAGAAATCCTGAAGACAAAACTGTGGAACAACCACATTGAAAAGAAGAAGAAGAAGAAGAAGATACACAATTGGGGGGTGAATTGGTTCAATTTAGTAGGTAGAGCGATCTTAATTAATTCAATGCTCACAACCCTCCCAATCTATCAATTTGTAGCAATTTTAGCACTAGCTAGTATACACAAGCAAATAGAGTTAATAATAAGGGGATTTCTATGGCAAGGAGGGAAATCTGAATAATAATAAAAATCAACTTAGTAATTGGGATCAAGTAACCTTACCATATGAAAAAGGAGGTCTGTCCATAAGACTCCCTGCTCATTTGAATTTGGCTCTAGGGGAAAAAATAGCATGGAGGCTTATCACAGGGAAGGACTGTTGGTGGAAGCAAGTCTTGGAATCTAAGTATATGAATCATGCTCGATCTCTCCTTCTAGTAGAAGGAACCCCGATCAGGCCATGCTCTCAAGTTTGGAAACTAGTAAAAAAAGTCCTCCCTCTCATCAAGGAGCACACATCTAAACTCCCTGGGATTGACAAAGTTACTAACTTATGGGAAGATAGAATAATGGGGAACCCTCCCCTAGCCACTCATTCAAATCTCCAAAATTTAAGAAGATGGATGAGCTCAAAGGGAATAAGCAAACTGGAACCAATCTCTCTTTGGAAAAACAGTAATTGGGCAGATTGGAAGATCCCCATCCTCCCTCGAAATCTCAAAAAAAAAATGGGACTCTTTAATCATCCTTCTTAAGAGAGCTGCTCCAATTAATCAAGATTCATTTATATGGGATCCTAATGGAGGACAGTACACGGTGAGATCAGGATGTTTAACTATTCAAGTACAACAAGATAAACAGGGTTGGGCACCTTGGAGAACAGTGTGGAAGACTGAAAGCTTTACAAAGGTAAAAATATTCATTTGGAATCTTCTAAAAGGCAAAGTCCTAACTGCATATAACCTAAAAAAAAGGATTTTCAGAGCCCTCATTGCCCTTTATGCTTAATGGCTGAAGAAAGCATTCAACACCTCTTTCTCAATTGTCCCTTTGCAAAAGAATGTTGGGACCTCCTAGTAAGTCCCCTGGAGATCGATATGAATCTATCCTGGCCATTTAATGACTTCTTTAAAGCTTGGAAAAGGGAATATCCTTACTCTCTTAAAAAAAAGCACTCCATCAAAAGGTATTGGACAAGTCTCCCTTCCTTCCTTTGCTAACAGCTTTGGTTAGCAAGAAACCAACAAATTTCAATGAATGCCCTCCAGTATGTTGAAGGAAATGTAACTAGGTTCGGTCTTCATAAATGTAATTTTGATATTTGTATTTATTCAAGAAAAGAGAAATTATTTATCAATGAGTTTCTTGCTCATTGAAAATAGGTCAAGCACATTTTAAAGTGCTTCTAGAAAGTCAAAGTCAAAATGTCATTATGATGAGACCCTTTGAGGGCATGTTACATCATATATGTCAACATACAAGGTCATGGGAACACCTCCAAGCATAGTCAAATCCTCTCCTAGCATCAATGAAGTCTCCAAGCAGCAAAATAATGAAGAAAAGATGAATTATAGCGAAACTATCAAGTTAGCTTGAAGAGGAGGGACAAACCTCTATTTATAGAGGTTGTCCACTCCTCAAAAGGACAACGCATTCTCTCTTAAATCAACAAGGGTATAAGGCAGGAAAAAGAGGTCAACGAAGGATGAAAAGAAGCCCTCTAGGGCAGCGAAGGAAAGGAGAAAATAAGTCGAAGATTAAGGATTGTCTATGGGGTAAACCTACAACCACACGTGCGAAAGGGAAAGGGTATGCCTGCGGCTATAGCAACAAAAAAGTATAGGTCATCATATCTCATTGTTTTGGGTGAAAACTAGGCCTACAAGGCCTCTCTCTCTAGCAAAGAATGAAGAAAAGTTAGCAAGGATAAGAGGACTATTTTTAAGGTTCTTGTCCACATGTGCAGCAAGAAAACCTTTGCGAATTTGACATCAATTGAAGGCAGTAGCATGAAAATCCTCATTCAATTGTGTATCTAGGTCTACAAGGTATCCAAAAGAAAGTGAAGAAGGTTCTCCCTATAGCGAAGTAAAGAAGCCCTAATATTCTAGGGTTTCTACTAAGAAGAAAATAATCTAAACTTAGACAAGCCGCAAAAAAGGATGAAGTGTTGAGTAGAAAAGTGTCGAAAGATAGAGGTCAATGTGCCGGAATTTATAATGCATAAAGAGGAAGGATTTGACTAATGCTTGGAGGATATCTTAGTCAAGGGTCTAGGGTTTGGCGGTTGTTCAAATAAGAAGCTTCAATAAGAGAAAACTTACCAAGGGTTTTCCTCTCAAGAGTGGAGAGGTTTTTTCCCTGGTAGAGAGCCAAAATTTGTGTTCTTGTTATTTTGTTTTGGTAGCAGTTTGATGAAGTACACACATATGCACTAATAAGAAGAATAAGAAGCATAAGCTAACAAGAAAAGTAAAAAGACTCCACAAATTGTTATCAAGTAACGCAAAATCACACTACACTAGTTTTCCCTAGATTCTTCAACATGGTTTCAGAGCTAAGGTGACACGTCAAGGAAAGGGAAACTCAAGAACACTCATCAAGGGAAAGCATCTACAAAGTTGAAGCATCAAGCCTAGAAATCTCAATCACTTCAAGAATAAGAAGGTTCTACAATCCATCATTCATCAAGGAGGTCTACAAAGCTAGAAGAAGATCCTTACATAAAGGCACCTACAAAGAAGAGCAGATTGAAGCAGGACCTACATCAAGCTACAAGTCTTCAAGCAAATCCCATAATTAAGCAAGTCCACTTGGAGAAGGCAACTTGAAGGACATCCATATCCAAGGAAGACAAGCCATCAAGCCTTCAAGGAGGAAGCAAATCCATTACATCTCAAAATCTATCAAGTAAGTACATGTCCCCTTCTGAATATACATCAATGTATTTTTGCAAGGAAAGAAATAAATTGGTAGGCACCAATAACTTTATTGCATGGAAGAAGAGGAATGATCTACTACTCAAGGAGGACGAACTCCTAGAACATGTCAAAGGGAATATAATTATCCCTACTAAGGAATAGACTCAAGCCTTAGCCAAGTACAATAAGGATGAGACAAGAGCTCAAAGGATTCTAATAGAATCAATCAAAGACTCTCTCATTCCTTATGTCTCCAATATTGAGACATCAAAAGAAATTTATGATAAGCTAGTAGAGCTATTCTTGGTATTCATAATCAACTAAGTTATATCTCTGAGAAATGAATTATACAAGATGAAGATAACAAAGGAAGGAATAGCTCCCTACTTCATGAAAAATCTCTGAAATGAGAGATGAACTTCAAGAGCTTGGGGAAGTCATGTTTGATAGAGAGATGACAACTGTAGTACTCAATGCTCTACCTGAGGAGTGGGGAAACTTCACATCTAGCATATATGACAAGAAAGAAGAAACTAGTCTCAGTGAAATGTGGTCTCTATGCAGAACAAAGGGAACCAAACTTAAGGCAAAAGAAGATGTGGGATCAAAGGAGCAAGCATTTGCTACCATGGCTAAAAGAAAGGGTAAATTTGGCAAGTTTTGTCCACGAAGAACAAACAACAAAGTCATGTCCAAGATCCAATGCTTTGGATGCCAAGAATATGGACATTACAAAAGGAATTGTCCTAAGCTTAAGAAGGACAACAACAAAAAAATGAAGAAGGAAGAAGCTCACATAACTCAAGAAATGAAAGAAGAAAAAGAAGGAAGATCTTCCAGATCTCTACTATGACTAGGTAAAACTCTTTACTTCTAGAATTCTTTCAAAGTTTTGAGTAGGATAGGAGCATATAGGAATAAATTAAAATTGCATGGCTAGAAGCATCCTCTAGAATCTAGCAACATGATGTACATAGAGTTATAGATACTCATGTAGATGTAGCATTTATGATAAGAACAAAAATGCATAACTAGAAATATCTTCTAGAATATAGGAGCATGGCAGATATGGCTTAAGATATTCGTGTAGAAGAAGCATACCTAGTATAGACCTCATCCATGATGAAATAAAAAATTGACCATAATAAGAATCTTAGAAGACCTACATCATCAAAAGAAAGGAAACATTTGCAAGGCAAGGATATTTAAGATCCTATGATGGAATCTTCAAAAGAAGGTTCATGGACCAAAGCAGATGTCTCATTGGGAATCCCATTCATGGGTTTCAAGCAAAAAAATGATATGAAGGAAAGCTAAGATGAAGCAAGAAGGGTCACACCAAAGGATGATCAAAGGAGAATCAAGATGAGGTATGTATACATCAAATTTTAAGTCATGTTATCATTTGTATATTATTGACTCGTGGGTATAGTTCTATAACATTATCAAGCATGAAAGAATCTCTTTCACCAAGGACATGCTCGAAGGCATGCACTACAATGCGATGAAGGTCAACAAAAGAATATGCTCACATAAGGAATAAGATTACTGACTAAGAAGCAAGAAGAAATGCCGACAATTCCAGAAAGAAAGCAATGAAGGAATGCTCTCACAAGAAGCATTAGATGGTTGACCTATCTATCCGAGGAGAATAAAATGAAGAAAGAGATCAAGCATGTGAAGAACACTATGATCACTGAGAATCACTATCTGAAAAAAGGCCTTGAAGATGCCTCCCGAAGGAAGGTAGGACAACTCTGATAAAGAAAGAAAAGACCCTTGACACTTATGAATGCCTTGGAGATATAAAGGTGCAGATAACTGATTTTACTCTATGAAGAATCCATCCAACAAAAGGAAAAGAAATGTTGAAGCAATATTAGGATGAAGTCATGATGGGTTACTAGGTCAGAACGTGTAAACAAGCAAGTACAACAAAGCATGCAGGAGAAGAATATCTTGAAGCATGGACAAGATGACAAAAGAGTAGCCAAGGTGACAAGAAAACATGATGAATGACAAGGAAGCTACTTTCCAGAAAGGAAGCAAGACATGGCAATCCCAGAAGGAAATTGATCCATAGATGGGCCCTACATAGAAGAAGTTCGATCAAAGACTTCATGACATCAAGAAAGGAAGGAGATCAAGCAACTGGAGGACCCACAAAGAAGAAGTTGTTGATGAAGGAAAGAGTCCCCAGTTAAGAGGGAGATCTGACATGTCTCTGATCAAATGGGAGTTTTGAATCACCCCTGATTACAAAGGAGTGAAAATTGTGTTTTCCATTTCATGGGTCATGCACTAGACTAGGACTAACAACCATAAGTCTAGATGATGGCCATGAATGGAAATGTAGACACAATATAGACACCACATTCTTGTCTTCACTTCGAAGAAAGAATGAGAGGATTAGGTAATCATCTGGCATCTGATACTCTTTGAGGATGTGTAGGGCATCCAAGACAAGAGTAGGCAAGAGGAACGATATTCTTTGAGGGATGGGAACCCAAGATAAGAATAGTCCTAGGTCATACTCAGAGAACACCCGGGTGGGTATGTACCTTGAGAGACAATGATGAAGGTGTCTATAAATCATTGGTCTCACCATCATTGTAGCTCATGGTCTCGTAAAGAGATGGAGCTATTAGTCAAGGCCTTGCACTATGACAATGCTGATGGATATGATGCTATAACAGATGGATTGCTAATCCGGTTTCTCTTATGTGAATTCTTCAAGATTGAAAATTGCCAAACACCTTGTAATGTTGTATGCATACCTCCCTAATTAAGAGGGAGTGTTGGAGGAAATGTAACTAGGTTCAGTGTTCATAAATGTAATTTTGATATTTTTATTTATTCAAGAAAAGAGAAATTATTTATCAATGAGTTTCTTGCTCTTTGAAAATAGGTCAAGCACATTTTAAAGTGCTTCTAGAAAGTCAAAGTCAAAATGTAATTATGATGAGACCCTTTGAGGGCATGTTACATCATATATGTCAACATACAAGGTCATGGGAACACCTCCAAGCATAGTCAAATCCTCTCCTAGCATCAACGAAGTCTCCAAGCAGCAAAATAATGAAGAAAAGATGAATTATAGCGAAATTGTCAAGTCGACTTAAAGAGGAGGGACATACCTCTATTTATGGAGGTTGTCCACTCCTCAAAAGGACAACACATTCTCTTTGAAATCAGCGAGGGTATAAGGCAGGAAAAAGAGGTCAAAAAATGATGAAAAGAAGCAGTCTAGGGCAGCGAAGGAAAGGAGAAAAGAAGCCGAAGATTAAGGATTGTCTATGGGGTAAACCTACAGCCACACATGCGAAAGGGAAAGGGTATGCTTGCGATTATAGCAGCAGAAAAGTACAAGTCATAATATCTCACTGATTTGGGTGAAAACTAGGCCTACAAGGCTTCTCTCTCCAACAAATAAGGAAGAAAAGTCAACGATGATAAGAGGACTATTTGTAGGGTTCCTGTCCACACGTGCAACAAGAAAACCTTTGTGGATTTGATAGCAGTTGAAGGCAACAACATGAACAACCTCATTCAGATGTGTATCTAGATCTACAAGGTATCCAAAAGAAAGCGAAGAAGGTTATCCCTATAGAAAAGTAAATAAGCCCTGATATTCTAGGGTTTCTCCTAAGAAGAAAAGAATCTAAACTTAGACAAGCTGCCAAAAAGGATGAAGTGCTGAGGAGAAAAGTGTCGAAAGACAGAGGTCAATGGCTGGAAGTTATAATGCAGAAAGAGGAAGGATCCAACTGATGCTTGGAGGATATCCTAGTCAAGGTTCTAGGGTTTGGCAGTTATTCAAATAAGAAACTTCAATAAGAGAAACTTACCAAGGGTTTTCCTCTCAAGAGTGGAGAGATTTTGTCCCTGGCAAAGAGCCAAACTTTGTGTTCTTGTTATTTTGTTTTCGTAGAAGTTTGATGAAGTACACACATATGCAATAATAATAAGAAGAAGAAGCATAAGCTAACAATACAAGTAAAAGGACTCCACAAATTGTTATCAAGTAACGAAGAACGCACTACACTACTTTGCCCTAGATTCTTCAACACAATCATTGGCAAAGTAGTTTCTAGGACTTGGGGTCTTACATCTGAATTCCTATCTTCAAAAGTAATGAAACCAATTGACACTAATCAACTACAACAAGAGGAGAGAAGTTGGATCAACTATGAAATTGGCAGGCCGATTTGGCCAAGTACCCCCAATTTAAAGTCAACACTTCAGAATTGGAAAATAAGGCTAAAAAATGAAGAATTCATCCTTTGGATTAAAATTTTAAACAAACCCTGCCTTTTTTTTATGGTGCTTCAAAGGCAAATCTGGGCAAAGCAGGAGCATGTGGCATCCTCCTAGAACCAGGTAGAATTAATCCTATCACCTATGAATGGGGACTTGGAAAAAACATAAACAACAGGGCAAAGGTATATGGTTTGTTGTTGGGCACAATGATATGCAAAAAAGGAATATTCAGAATCCAGTCATAATGGGTGACTCAACTATAATCATTCAAACTATGGTTAAAAGAAACAACCAACAAATGTTGCTCTGTGCCAAACCATGACAAGAATAAGACAAAATATATTATCTTTGGGCCAAGTTTCCTCCAAGCATATTCTAAGAGGAAACAATAACTCAGCTGACACCCATGGAAACTCGACAGTGGCACAACCTCCTGGTGAATCTCGTATTCTACATGATATTACACATATTATAATTCCATAAAATATCCTTTAGACCATTCCTGTCCTTGTCACATCGACATATGGATAGGAAATTGACCAAAAATATTAATAATCCTCCCCTAAAATCAGATCTCTCTCAAATTCTTCTCGTACCTCTCTTTTTCTCTTACTCGTTTTCCAAGTCTGACGAGCTCCCTCAGTTTTATCGTGACTCCTCATCGCCCTTATCCTCTCCTCAGTCTATCTTTGTCTTCTCCTATATATCTACCTCTTTTACACTCCTTCCTTCATCCTCTGTCATGGCTCCCTCTCCCCCTTCAGTCCTGATTCCTTCCTTGCATCTGCGAGTCCCATTGCGCATCGGTCTCCCATTATGCCTCAACTTTCCTTTCACTTCCTCTCTCGCTAGCCTGATTTCCCTCTTTCCAGCATCCTTCGCATTATTTTGTTGTTCTCACTGCCTTCTAGTTGCTCTTTGCCTCATCTCTTAGCCTCTGTCATATTTTTCAAGTTCTTCCAATAGGGAGCATCCTCTGTGGATCTCACATCCTCCTACCTGTTGAAGCTATCCCTTGTTAGCTCCAGACATCAGAGAAGAGTTAATCCATCCCTCTGTGCAACAATGGAAATGAATCCTCTCGATAGAGATTCCCAAAATGATAAGTGCGTAGTGTGTAGAGCAAACAAATATATGATAGATAAGCTCCGCGAAAGGCAACAATTGAAGTTAGAAATTCTCTTATGAAAAAGCAACTTAATGATCAGAATACTAAAATTTATTCACTCAAGAACAAGTTGTCTCACCTTGAGGAAATAATCAACTATCTAAAGGGACTCATCATAAACCAAATTGGCAAGAACTCAAACTACTAGGGCAGTAGGATCAAGTCTCAGCAAGAACCATCAATCAATCAGTTATAGAAGATCACATCAGTGATTCTATTGCAGCATTCTCGGCAATTATCATAAGTTTTACACATGTTTTGTAAATGTAAATTTTTGCTTAATCAATTTGTAAGACAATATAAGCAGAATGTAGTAGGAAATCCGGGCAATTTTGGATTCAATGCTCGGGATAATCGGGACTGTGCTCCCTCTTCTTCCTCTAAAAGCGAGTTAATCTCCAAAAAACTATCTGTAATGGGAGCTTGCTCCATTTTCCTTTTGGAATAAAAATCACAATATCTGATCTTGTTAAAAAAGAAATGAAAAGAAAAAGGCACAATTCATACACTAAAGGACAAAATATTAAGTTCATATCAACAAGAGAATTTTCATTGAAGATGTTCATGAGAAGTTTCATAGAATAAGCTAACAAGCATGTATAGTTTTTAATAATGTTTATAGATTTTATTTCGATGTTAGACTTATGAGAAATATCATCATAGTCCTGTCCGAAAGTAGTAGAATAACTTGGGTCCTCCAAAGTGTTGAGAGACACATAAATTATGTATATTTTATTTATGCTTGAAAGAAAGAGTATGTTTATTTTTCTTGGAAACAATAACATTTCAACTAAAATTTATTATTTCATTCATTTAACCTAACATTGTATACATGATTAAAATTTTCATCATTATTATTCATAAATAGAAAATTTCAACATTAATCTTGTATTTTCTCCATTCTTCAACTTTGTCTCATAACCTCTTCTCCTTTCCAATTTCAATAAAAACTAAATAAATATGCATTTACCATATATGACCAATTCAATAAAAGAATCTCCAGGCTATTACCTAAAGCGTTTACCTAAAAAGTTATTTAAAGTTGATCAATAAGTTGTCATTGGGCATGTTTTCAGCCAATACCCATTTCCAAGCTTTTTCATTCAATCTTTGTTGGCCTCCATCATTTGGCCTTCTTTTGCGAAAAATATATGTAATAAATTTGAGCATTCAAAATGGATGATTATGAGAAGTATATTCAAATTCAACTTCAATTATTTTTGCTTGCTTTAGCATAGGAAGGAAAGCCAATTTCCAATTATAAAAATCCCTTTCATCTAACTAATACCATGAACATGTTGAGAAATCTAGGGCAACTAGATTAGGTGATTTCTCTTACTTTGATAATTGCTTGTGATGTCTTTTTACTTAACTTGATTAGCTTCTTCTTTAACTTGATTGTTATTGTGTTTTCTATCATCAAACAATTACCATACAATGAAGATCAAAGAGACAAGAGGAAACAAAATGTAGGCTACTATTTAGGGCCAAAACCTCACCTCTTGAGAGGAAAACCCACAAGAATTCTTCTCTTCTTATAGCATCTTCAAATGACGAATGCCAAGAACTAAAACCCTTGACAAAGACCCCTCCAAAACCAAGTCAACCTTCCTTCTTAATGAGATTTCCTTACACAACTTACAACAACAATCGTAGACCTTCTAGCAACAACTTCGACCCCAACAAATTCTCCAGCAACTTTGACCCCCAACAACTTTCCAACAACTTCGACCTCCAGCAACTTCTGCAATTTTGACTTTCCCAGCAACTCTTTTTGCAATTTCAACTTGCCTAGTAACTTCTGTAATTTTGACCTCCTAACAAATTCTTCTGCGATTTCGACTTGCCCAACAACTTCTGCAATATTGACTTGCCCAATAACTTTATAAACCCTATCACAAGAGAGAGAGAGAGAGGTCCAAAACTTCGATCTTGCTCTTCTTCTTTTTATCCTTGATTTTCGTCCTTTTTCCAAATTCTCATCCTTCTTCTTCTTCTGCTTCTCCTCATCTTATGCTCAAATGAGGTTGGTTTCCTTCTTATATATAGGCTTTCTAGGGGTACAAATTGCCTCCATGAGGCAGACTTGATCTTTCATGTAGGCTGATTTGTTGTATCTCGTTGATAACATCTTGGAGGATCTTTAATGACTCAAATAAATTTCTTTTACATTATACAAGATGCCTAAAGGGGTATTACATGTATGACAATGAATCTTTTGACTTCATAATTCTATGACAAACCTAGAAGCACTCAATGGATGCTTGAACTACAAATAAATTTATCTTGAGCATGAAACCCATGCTTCAAGAATAATAATAACAAATTTATTTTCTCTTTAATATCAAATTTATAAAATCATGATTATAATATACATTATGAAAAGTGAACCTAGTTACACATTTCAACACTCCCTCTTAACTAGGGAGGTATTCTTAATCCTTACATGGTACTTAGACATTCTCATACTGAAGAATTCTCATAAGAAGAGTCAGATTGGTAAGCCATTTCATAAGCTATTTTATCATCTTATACTAGTGCATCTTATAATACCAACCAACATTATCACATATCAAGGCCTTGACTAATAGTTCTATCTCTCCACAAGATCAGAGCACAATGTTGGTGAAATAATGACAGATAGGCACCATCAGTATTGTCTCTTAAGTCACATACACCATCAAGATGTTCACAAGGTGTGTCCTTTTAGGACCATTCCTATCTTGGAATAACACATCCTCAAGGAATTTCCTCTTCGAATACTCTTACCTATTGGATTCCCTACCACATCCCCAAAGAGTATTGGAAACCAGATGATTACCCAATCCTCCATTCTTTCTTCATAACACAAAGACAAGAATGATGTGTCCTTCTCTCCCTCATGGCCTTCACTAAGACTTACGGCTATTAGTCCTGGTCTAGTGCATGAAACATGAAGTATAGAACCACATGTGTCACTCCCTCTTAACCAAGGAGGATCTAATCATTCCTATACAAGGAATATACCCAAGCTCCCTCTTAACTAGGGACTTGCCCAAGCTCCCTCTCAACTAGGGACTTGTTTCCAACAACAACTATCTACTCTTTGGTGGAGATCATGGTACTATCAGCTGCTTGTAGGGCTCCTCTTTCTAATGTCATAAACTTCAAATTCTTCATCATGGAGCATTCAACTTTGAGATATTCTTCATAAAGCATCAACCATTTTCTTCCTCACTTTCCTTCAACAAACCATAATGTTGAACCAATAGTCATGGCATCCTTCTCTTCATCGGAAAGTGATCTTCTAGTCCACATTTGGCTATCCTTCATACAACTACCTCTTTCAAGTCATGTTTTCTTTCAGGATCTTCCATCCATTCTCATGAATACTAGTTGTAGGTGACTTCTACGACTCTCTTTTGGTAGCCCTATTTCAACACAACTAGATGTTTTCAAAAATCAAAATGAACATCAAATCAAAATTACATTTTTATGATGTGCTTTCGTCATGACATCAACTTTTTACAACATCAACATCTTGCACATGTATGACTCCATCTCCAAGACATTTAATATCAAGGGTCTCCTTATTTTTCAGACTTTATCAGGGTCTTCATACCTTCTCCATGGAGACGTCATAGCTAATTCTTCCAGTTATCAGATGTTGATCAGTTATCTTATCTTACATGACTATAGTTGCATCTTTCATGAACTCTTCTTCCTTTCTTCACATATTGCTTTCCTAAGGATTATCTTTACATGGTGCTTTCAACACAAGAACCATGATTTTCAACCACCTCATCTTCCTTATGAGTCCATATTATGTTGATTTCATCTTATCAATATGTAGAAGAGTTCAAGGCATATTGTCTACATGCCTTCATGCATCATTCTAATGGAAAAGATCCTTCTTCTTTGATCATGCTCATGTAATAGAGCATTTTAACCCATACTATTGACAACCATGTGATGACATGACATTATCTATCTATTTCCATATATATATATACATATTTACATACCTCTTCCTTCTTTTGGTCATCTAGACTTCCTTCTAGCAACTTCATTTTCTTGCTTGAAGATGAAAGTACTTCAACATGCTGCATATATTTGTCATCATACCTTACCAGTTGATCCCAGATAAAGTGGAATATGGACTATCTGCGAGGCACTTGCTTCTTCTTAGTAGAGGTGAACCATCTAATGAAAATTCCAATGGAGGATCTTGATGATCCTCATTCTACAAATGCTCCTTCCTAATAATGAAGATGTATGATGGTTTCTTTATTTTATATATTGCTAGATGATTGTCCTCCAACCATATATGCTGCTACTTCAGTTGTCCTTATATGCTTTGAATGGAGATGTCATTTTTATCATGATGTCTGTTATAACCATGTAGACTTTATACTTCAACTATCTTCCCATGATTCTATGATGGTGTCATCTCTATCTTGTTATAATGCATCTCATCGTACTTATGATGCTTTCTATTCTCTTCTATAACTGAAAAGAACTAAGTGAAGGAGATTATCTCAGTCATAGTAAAGATTTTTCACTTCCTCCTTCTTTGATTTCTTATTTTTTGATTCTTCCACTTCTTTGATAACACAGGATTCATTTCTTTCCTTTCTCTTTTTGTTGTCCTTCTTGAGTTTAGGAAAATTCCTTTAAAGTGCCCATATTCATTACACTCATAATATTGCATCTTTAACATATCGATCTTTTTATTTTTTTTCTAAGGATCAAACTTTCCAAACTTTCCCTTTGTCCAACCATGACAACATATGCTTGAACTTTCTCATTTGACCCAACATTGCTTTTCACCTTCAACCTAGTTTCTTCAATCTTTCATAATGACCAAATTTCAATGAATGGAGTGGGTTCCTTCTTTCCATAGATACTTGATACAAGGTTGCCCCATTCATAAGTTAGTGCATTGAGCATAACGGTGGTCATTTCTTTATCAAAGATTATTTCCCCTAGCTCTTGTAGTTGATCCCTTATTTGAGATACCCTCATAAGATATGAGGCTACCCCTTCTTCCTTCGATACTTTCATTTTGTATATTTTGGTTCTCAATGATATGACTCCTCCGGCAGTGCTTACGGAAAATAATTATACCAACTTTTCATAGATATCTTTCAATTTCTCCAACTTTTCTAGATAAGGGATGAGGGAATCCTTGATTGATTCTATGAGGATTCTTTGAGCCCTTGTTTCCCCTTTCATATACCTTGATGATGCTTGAGATTGCTCTTGATATGGTTTGTATATTGAACCGCTAACATATTCAATAACTTCATTATCTATGAGGATCAAACCTATCATCTTTTTCCTTGCAAGGAAATTTGATGACCAAACCATTGTGTTGCTCTCCTTGCAGAATGAAGCCATGTTGATAGTATATTCAAACATAAATAAAAAATAATTACTTGTCAAGTGAAGATGCTCCTTTGATGATGATATCTTCAACCTGTTGTCTTCTTTATGATGATGACAATTGAATATGTATTCTTGAAGATGATTGCTTCCTTAATGACATCTTCCTTCTTCAAAGATGATAATACTTATTTTTTGGATGATATACCCGATATGTAATCCTTTCTCCAAAGAGAGGGATATCACCTTGATATATTTGATGACGATGGCAATGCTTCTTATTGCTTCATTTGGATGTAGAAATGTAGAATATGGAGACTTTAAGATGCTTCAAATGTGTAGTCCTTCTTTCTTTGAGTGGAGGAATGGTCCTTGAGTTCTTCTTCTCCTAGTGATGATGTAATACTTGAGATGCGAAGTCCTCATTATTGCTTCTCAGTCCTCCTTAATAATTTCCTTGTGCTCGGACCTTATGTATCCTTCTTCAATGATGTGATCTTCAAGGTGGCTTTTTTTCTTGTTGTAGTCACCTTAGCTCTGGTTCCATGTTGAGAAATCCAAGGCAACGAGATCAAGTGATTTCTCTTACTTTGATGACTGCTTTTGATGCATTTTTACTGAAATTGATTAGATTCTTCTTTAAGTTGATTATTATTGTGTTTTATATCATCAAATAGCTACCAAACAATGAAGATCAAAGAGACAATAGGACACAAAATGTAGGTTGATAGCTAGGGCCAAAACCTCTCCTCTTGAGAGGAAAACCCACAAGAATTCTTCTCTTCTTATAAAATCTTCAATTGATGAATTCCAAGGCCTAAGACCCTTGACAAAGACCCCTCTAAGGCCAAGCCAACTTTCCTTTTTTATGAACTTTCCTTGCACAACTTATAGCAACAACCTTAGACCTTCCAACAACAACTTCGACCCCGACAACTTCTCTAGCAACTTTGACCCCAACAACTTTTCCAACAACTTCAATCCAATAACTTCTCCAGTAACTTTGACCCCCAACAACTTTCGAGCAACTTCAACCTCCAAAAACTTTTGCAATTTCGACTTTCCCAACAACTGTTTCTACAATTTCGACTTGCTTAGTAACTTCTGTAATTTTGACTTCCCAACAACTTCTTCTTGCAAAACTCCTTGATTTTCATCCTTTTTCGAGCTTCTTACCCTTTTTCTTCTTCTTCTTATCTTATGCTCAAATGAGGTCGAGTTCCTTCTTATATATAGGCTTTCTAGGCGTAGGAATTGCCTCCACGATGTCAAATTGATCTTTCATGTGGGCCAACTTGTTGCAACTCATTGACAAGGTCTTGGAGGGTCTTTTATGACTCAAATAAATTTTTTTCACATAATATAAGTTTCCCAAAGGGGTCTTACATGTATGACAATGACTCTTTCGACTTTATAATTCTATGACAAACCTAGAAGCACTCAATGGGTGCGTGAGCTACAAATAAATCTATCTTGAGCATGAAACACAGGCATCAAGAATAACAATAATACAATTATTTTCTCTTTAATATCAAATATATAAAATCATGATTAAAATAGACATTATGAAGACTGAAACTAGTTACATATTTCAATAGAACAAACCCCCATATACTCGTATTTTTTGCATGCCTTTGAATTTTCCAACTTGAATAACAATTGGGAAAGTGAGAGTTTTGAAAGATTATTGGGATTGACGCATTGATTGTTGCCACCTTACTCCACATTGCGAATACAATGAAGTGAGTGTAAAACACAATTCACTTAGCAAGGCTTATGGTATGAAAAAATACAAATGAAAACACAAATCTCTCTTTTTTTCTTAATCCAATTCGTATATATTGGGTGGTTGAAATGTAAAAGGTCACACCTTTTTTTTTTTAATTGAATGCAATAATGAAAACATTGTCTAGAATGTTGGATTTAAAGGAAATGAAGTGTTAGGCTAGGCATTAGTAACTCCACGAATGATGCATTTCCATTAAGAGAAATTATTGATATATACATTGAGAGGGAGACTCTTGGAATTCATATTCCAGTTTCTCTTCACCTTCTCATTTTCTTATTTACAATATTTACAATGTTTTCCTAATTCCTAAAGATTAGGTGTCAACATTCCCCCCTTAATATGAGTGGATGTTGGTGAGTCAAAACATCATTCTAAATCTTTCAAACTTTTCTCTTCCAATCACTTTAGTGAAGATGACTGCAATCTACTCATTTGTGGAATAATGGCGTAGGTGAATAGTATTGGCCTCAACATGATGTCGATTCAAATGACACATTGTATTGATGTGCTTGGTTTGATCATGGAACTTTGGATTCTTGGCCAATTTTATTGTAGTAGTATTATCAATCAAAAGAGGAGTATAACACACTTGTTTCACCTGCAAATCTTCAAGAATTTCCCTGAGCCACACAATTTCCTTCATTGCTTCTGCAGCTGCCAGATATTTTACCTCTATTGTGGAATCTTCTGGAACTGATTATTTGCGTGACCTCCAGGAGACAAATCCTGATCCAAGACTCATAATATAACCTAAAGCAAATACTCCATTTTCTTTATCTCCATCAAAATATGAATAAAAGTATCCAATCAAGCTAAAGTCATCCACCTGTGTATACTTGAGTCTTGTTGGCTTTCCAACAACACCCCTAAACTTTGCCTAAAAATGAAGGGTCCCCATTGAAATTTTAGGAAAAGTTCCCCTTTATTGTACTTGATTCATCGAAGGATTCTCCTATCGTCATTGATTAGCTTTTATGCTTCTTGTTCCTTCAAGATTTTATCACGTCTTGACATATCTTTTGTTTCGATCCTTGAAGTTGTTTCTTGAATTGAATGATTGTTACTCATTAATTTTCGTAGTCTCGTTTGCCTTTGTTTCTCCATGAACTCTTTAATGATTCATATGTCACTTTATTTCGATAATAGTCTCAAAAGTCATATCTGCTTAAATTTAAAAAAGTGATTCACTTCCATGGAGTCATTCATATATTCAACATATAGAATAAATCATCATCATACAAAAGTGCAATAATGATAACTAAAAATTTAAACTTTCATACATAAATAACTGAAAATGATTTATTGCCTGATACACAAGTAAAAAGCATTAAGAGATAGAAGTATCATTTGTAATACGTCCTACTCATGTGCTCCAGCAATATTGATCTACCTTCAAATCACTTAACATCAACTAAGAGTACAGAAGTGCAATTTCAGTAGAAGATGCTAAACTCAAGTAGAAAATAAATCTCGTTCCATTAATTTTACCAAAACCTCCTCAGTGGGGGGCCAAATGCACGTTCTGAAGAATGTTTTTGATAAAATTTCTGGACCCCTCTCTAAATGCATGAGAGGGGTTTAAATACTAATCTATGAAACTTAAAAATAGAAATTACAAAAATAGATGAGGAGGTTTAAACGACCTGCCTCATTTTAAGCGAAAATAAACAAAAACAAAAATAAAATATGTCTATGACTAATCCTGCATCTGGTCCTTGAGATCGCAAATATCCAGCATAGGTTTAAGGAGTGTCAGTTGGCCGACTTCAACTTTCAGTTGTCCTGCGAATACGACATTAGTGAGTGCTGGCACCATTTTCTCGGTAGAAGTAATCAGGCACTTCAGGGTCATCCATTGGCTGTGGGGTTTCACTAGGTATTGCCAATATGCCTCCCAGTTCAACCTGTTTACCTGTCTAATTGCCTCTGCCCTTTCCTCTGCCACCTATTTCCACACCGCTTGAAGCGGTTGTGCTTTTGGAAGAATGCCAGGGGTGGTTTCTGCTACCAAATTAGCATTCTGTAGATTTTCATTTACACATTCGATGACACTGTTTGTTGTTGTTGCTGCATCCTCCATTGCATGTTCTACCTCCCTGAGCCGAGAGTCCCATTTTGCAAATAAGATTTCTTTGTGCGATTCATCTATTTTGGGCATATCTGCTCTTTTCCCATCTTTGGATTTCTGCCAGTTTAAGAAGTTTGAAACTTTCTAAAAAAATGAATCATATTCAAGTCGTAATTCTACAACTTGGTTCATTATGTTATCGCTCATTTCGCAGTGAGAATTCCACTACGAAATCTTCTGGCATAATAGTTCTTTCTATTGTAAAAGCTGGGAATTGAGGCCAAGTGCTTCTGTGACAAACTGTTCAATTTTGGGATCATCTTTATGCAGTTCTGTTATGCTCTGTAACTGTGCTTCTTTACCAGCTAAACTGCTCTAATGTGCCAACTGCATTTGCTGAAAATCTTGCTGAAGTTTCGCCAACTACATTTCTGCTTGTTGGTTGATACTGACCTGCTGTAACTGTTGTTCCAATAACAAAATCTTATCTTCTTTTTCTTTGAGCAGCAGTTGTACCTCTATTGCCTTGTCAATGGTTGCTGAAGCATATGCGCCTGCGACCTGCGAGAGTCTAGTGAGATTAGCCAATGGATCTGTAGATGGGTCTTTCCAGAGAACATCTAGAGGTTCATCCTCAGGAGTGAGCACATAATCCAACTTTCTTTTCTTTCTTTGTTTTCTAACAACAACTTTATGTTGAGGGCTGTAGAATACATCTAGAGGAGGAATTTCCTCTATTCTCAATACAATCTCAGATGTGGGAGCAATGGGAATATGCTCTATTTCCTGAGTGCTAACAGCTCTTTCTATTACCATTTCTACGGTCGTCTCTTGTGGGTTTGTTGGTGGCTCTACGTTTTGTTCCTCTGTGTTGAGTATCTTATTGAAATTTTCCCATTCTTCTTCTAAATCAATTACAGACAACTTTGCTTGCTTTGTAAGGGGAGTTGAGGCTTCGACTTGTTTTACAAGCGAAGTCTGTTGATCATACTTTGCTGTGGACTGGGTTGTGTCTTTTATTGACTCCTCGCTCTTGCTGTGTTCATTCTCTGATGTTTTTTCAGATTGATCGCCAAACTTTTCTGTGGATTCATTTTCAGAACTTGTTTTGGATTTCTCTTTTGAGTCTCCACTTATGCTTGCACTGGGAGTAGGATCTCTTACTGGCTCAATGAGTAGTTGGTCCAATGGGACCTTAGATAACCTCTTTTTTCTGTAATTATCAAAATTTTGGAGACCTTCTTGGTCAAAAAGTATTTGTGCCATATGTTGCACTTCTTTGAAGGTGTTTTTCTACAGGAAAACATCATCAAAGGGGTCTTTTTCATGGGTAAATATCCTTATTTTGACCATTGTGTTAAAATCTTTTACAATACCAAAGGGATCATATTGCCTTCCCGGGAACTTGGGTAATTGCAAAGATAATACATTGTCAACTTCTTTGAAAGCATGTCCTAAGTCATGCAATGCAAATACTCTGCATGTTATAGGAAATTGAGGCCAAATGGCCTTCTTGGAATCTTTCAGTATCTTACTCATTCCTCCCTCGCCGCATGTCTGATAGGCTATCTCCCTAGCCATTAGTTTGTTTGGGACATAAAAAGGTAGAACATGGGGCGAGGCAATACTTCCGAACACTCTGATATATGTGAATAATTCTTCCCCGAACCATCTAGCTACGGGGAGAATATCTACCTCGGCTTCTTGGGAAAACCTTGGGGCATCTCGATTGTAAATCTTCTTATGAATTAGAAGCATAACTCCGTGACAAATTTTGAAGAAATGTGGCACGAAATTAGATTCCCACATAAATTTGTGATATATTTGAATGGGAAGTGGATTTTGAGCAGTCCACTTCCATCCCATAATAGGGAATTTGGAACCAAAACAAATAGCGTCCATAACATAGGCGCTCATGAAAAATGGAGGGTAAACCCTCGAAGCAATACTCCTTTTTCTTCTGTACTCTAAAATTGCAGTGGCTAAGTTATCTGACAGGATTTGAGCCCAATTCATTATTGTAGCATTGACAGCTGCATCTACTAGGGGTAACCATTCTGACAAGAATTTGGTGTTGTCTGGTTTACCAAACAGCCTACATAACATAGCAACAACAAAACAGAAAGGGGAACTAAGAGAACCGGTGGCATACATACCATTTTTATCTTTCTTGAGTCTTTCTTCATTGTTTGACCAATTCTTTGTGCATTCTGCCAAGTCTTCATTTTCCTTGGCGAACTTCTCGACAAACTGCTTGTTGTAGATGGCCTGCGGCTCTGGTAGATGGTACATGAGTCTCAGGTTGTCTGGAGTAAACGACCCCATGACTTCTTGGCTTGCCGTCTTGAATTCTCTATCCGATATGTCCGCATCATCTATAATCCACTTAACCATGTCGGTATAAGGGAGTATCTTTGGTCTTGCAGCAATGCGGTGCAAGAATGAGCATGCAAGTTCAGTTAGAGAAGCATTAGAAGAACCGCGTCCATCCACTGTAACTGTTGTTTCCATAACTCTCGGTTGTTCTTCCTCTAATAGCTGATACATAGCCTCCCATATAGATGTCCCTACATCTTGATTACAGGTAGTGTATGTGAACAAGGGGGTCATCTCTGACTTCTCAGAAACTAGTGCTTTTCCTTTCTTCACCATTTCTTCGGATGTCCTGCTCTGTGTGTTCTTCCTGAAAGTTGCAAGCAGAGAGCAGAATAGGATAAAAATGATAGTGAATGCAGAAATAATCAATAGAAGGACGAAAATAAGGTGACGGAGGGTCTTTAATTCTAAATCACTTTAAAAGATATCAACTTGCATCAAATGGCCTTTCACAACTAATTGTAATCGTTATTTTAATAAATGTTCACTAATGAACCGTTATGCTTAACTTAATGTTCATAACTTCACATCAAAAGTCAGGAAGTACTCTCCTAGAACCGTGAGCCCTTTGAGTTGCGATAAAAGTGATTTTGCGATTTGCTATGCAATATCGCAAAAACTTGTTTTCGTTAAGACTTACCACCATGGGAGTTGATGCGATATGTGATATGCGGGATGCTATTGCATTTCACAATATCTACTTATGCTTTATCGAGTAGCGCTGCATGGTTGAAATTGCGATGCGAGAAGATTATAGGAGTTTTTTAAGATTTCACATTTCGCGGATATGGGGTAACTTTTATAAGGAAGGTCTGTCGCAATCGTTTTGCGATGTGAGAATAATCTTCTAAAAGCGGGTCTTTTCAAGGTTTATTTTAATATTCAAGACTTTCTGGGTATAAAGTTACTCTTAGGCTGTTTTGATCATGTGGCGCTTATTTAAGAAACTCATCGTTTATGAAGTTTTAAACGCTTAAAGTATGAAAAGGTGAATTTTCGATGATTTAGCAAGTTCCGCTTTGACATCTTATTTTATTCTAAAAATAAAAAGGCATGACTAGATACTAGGATTGATTTTTTGGAAGGGTCCCCATTTATTAATGTTATTACTAATACTAATAAATGGGGGGGTTGTTGATAAGCACAACAGGGCCTTAAAACAACTTTGAAAGTTCAGGACCCAAAAAACTGCCAAAAATAGTAAACTATGCTACAATTAAGGAAACTGAAAAACTGAAAGAGACAGTGTTGGGGGTCCAAGTGGAATAGGAGGGTGGCCACCAATATCCACCTGAATCAAGGGTGCACTAAGAAGAACTCATAATTTTCTTAATATTGGAGATTACAAGCATATTCCTGAGGTTGTGGCCAATAGTAAGCTATAGGCTTAGCTCATTTCCTCATTGTTGAGTGAAAAAATTGGTTAAATATTCCTTGCAAAGGTGACTCACAATTATATAGAGGCTGGAAAATACTCAAGAAAGTCAAACTAAGTTTTATTCCAAGTTATGGGTACATTTACACTCTAAATCTGCATATACAACAAGCTTGTGAATAATAAATGGAGATCAAATCATTACAATTGTTTTTAATAAGATGTTCAATATTACTTCCTATTAAATTGCTTGGATTTGGCGATATTGTTGCATTTGGTGTATTAGGCCATCATTCTCCACTTCAAACAAAAGATAATAAATCCAGGAAAACCACTGAATCAAGCATAAACCAGCAAACCCACAAAATGTTTGACGGAATGCAAACTCAAAATTTCAAACAAAATATGTTAATTGACATGCAATTTGGAGGGTTAAGTACAATGTTCCTTTGATATCCCTTAATGAAGGAAATTAAGGAAGATGAGCATGACTTTCTATGCAATTCTTCTTTTGGAATCGTGGCGGAAACAAAAGAGAGAAGATGCAATTATTGTGAATGAAGAGGAAGAGAGTGTGTGTGGTGAGGATGATTGCAGTTATGATGATAGTGGGATGGATTCTGGTTTGTCCTCATTTTCTGTTTAAAGTTGCATCCATAAAATTTTGTATTTTCACTGAGACGAATCTGTAGTGACACCAGCTCAGTCCAAAATTCATATTTACTAGAAGTTTAGAGCAATAATATTTTGGTAAAATTCATATTTACTAGAAGTTTAGAGCAATAATATTTTGGTAAGGTCATCAGTGAGTTGAATAGCCAGATCAATTTAGTAATTAGGCTTATGATATATAAAAAAATAAAAATAAGTATCTTCTGTAAGGAAAAAAAAACAAATCATGAAATCAAATTATAGAATTCAGATGATAGGCTTGCACTATGAACAAGCAATCAACTACAAGTCTGATGTCTTCAAACTCATTTTTTGTTCCAAAAAAAGGATTCTTTGTAGTTCATAAGTGAAAATGTCAGTAGATTTATAATAGACAATAATGGTTCCAGTCCCCAAGTATAGCTTCAATCCCTTCTCTTGATCAAATCCATTGTTAGGAATCGTGATTATGCATTACTAAACTCATGAAAATCAGAAAGAGATTCATTGTATCCTAGATATGACATTTAAATAGTTCTAGCGACCTCTCAAATAGGGTAAGCAGCACCAGTGAAAAACACAAATGTACTCTATTATTATTTTGAGTTGCTATGAACCAATTCAGTTGTCTCTAATGTGTTAAGCACTGACACATGCAAGGGCCAATGTATATAATCGACAACTTGTACAAAGAAATTTAACCTATGTTTTAGAGTTATACTAACTGTAAGCTAGCCCTGTGAGATTTGAGCAGACCTCCTAAATTAATTTAGAGTATCAATATATATTTTTCTCAAACACCATGCTTTGTTATTATACTTCCCTACTGATGCCTAGAATCCACTGCTTATCAAGATGTGGGATTTATTTTATTTTATTTTATTTTTTTTTAATTTTTTATTTCCATATTAATTAAGCGCACAGGCCTAGCTAAGATTTCAAACCAGGATGGAACTATAACACTACCCTGCTTTCACCTATCTAGCTTTCCTTTAATGGCAAGTTCTTTGATGAAGATAGAATCATCGCACGTTATTAAAAGATAGTGTAGAGACAAATAAAGAGAGTAGTAAAAACTAGAATGTTCTTTTATTAGTGAAGAATATGTCTTGGGTTCTTTCATGATAGGTGCTCATGCTGGTTACAACAAAATCTAGGTTATTTGGTGAGATTTTGTACTAGATTTGTTACCCAGTGAGGTTTTACACTACATACTAAATTTGTTACCTCACTAGATGTTATATTTCGTTATAACAATACTTATAATGTTATATTTCGTTATAACAATACTTATTTATTTGTTACCTAATAAGGTTTTGTAAACCTTACTAGATGTTATATTTCTTTATAACCATACTTATTGTAATCTAGATTTAGTGACTCTATTTCTGTAATATGGGTTTATTGACTCTTTGATTCATACATATAACAGGAAAACCTTGCAACTAAGAAGGAGATAAAATCTTGATTGTTGAGGCAGACACATGAATGAAGAGGATATCTGTGAAATGGTTTATTCTCCTCGTTGCAGGTTATTATGCATTAGATACTATTTTGTTGGCCCAGATTTATTTCAGGGAGCCTAAGTTGACAGTGAAGTTTTGGTATGTTTTAGCTAAGATGGATTTGTATAGCTCTCTCCATTCAGAAGCAACTGGTCTTGAATGGTTGGATAATGTCCTCCCTCATAACAATAATGCTAACAAGCTTTCTATATAGTATCATGCTTTCTGGATCCAAGTTATATGTGGTGTATTACACTATCAGTACAGATTATTTTTTGAGCTTGTGGTTATCTGTGATGTATTAGGATAACATCCTCCCTCAGTACTACTAGTACTAACAAGCTTGTTATATAGTATGTTGCTTTCTGGATCCAGGTTATATGTGGTGTATTACACTATTAGTACCAGACTGTTCTTGATCTTGTGGTTATCTGTGATGTATTAAAATTATTTTTACAGATTGTTACCAAAATGACATATCCCAATTATTTGGGATTTGTTACACATTAATATTGTCCTCTGAAATTGAGAGTTCAGTGTATTTATTTATTAGAATATTTTGGGGAGATGATTTTATGTATTTGATTGGTGTGTTAATTTTCTCGCTCAAATGCTTTCAAAAGCCATTGCCATTTTCTTGCTTAGGCCATGGTTAGGTTGACTTGGGTTTCATCTATGCTTTACATTTAAAAATATTTATATCTATACTCAGAGAAGGTAAACTAAAATATATTCATCAATGGTTATATTTATAGATATATTAAAAAAATATTAAAGAACACAATTATAATCATAAATGTTCATGGCATTCATTAGGCTATCGAAATAAAAATTAAAAACTAGTTATAATTTACAAAAGGGCAAGCTTAAAGTTCAAAATATATATTGAAATAAAAAATTTAAAACTAGTTATAATTTACAAGCAGGTAAGATGAAAAGTTTTCAAAAAACATGAGAAAAAATCACTTCTTATAACAGAAAGAAGGCACTATCAATGTAACAAATATTTTCAAATAACTATATTTAGTTATGGGTGAAGTTATGAGATATTAAGATATTGGGAGTTGATAGTTTGGATATTTTTTTAGTAATGTTTTATATATTTTTGTCTAATATTAAATTAGTTTTAAAGAGATTATTTATTTTTATTTTTATGTATAATATGAAATAATGTAACGGCCTGGAGTATGCCGTAAAACTGCTTCTGCTTGGCTAAGAGCTCGTCTTCCTCGGACGTAAGGAAACAGGTTAACGGCCCAAGACCCAGAGGCATCTGGCAGGAGTGAAAGCCTGCTCCCTTACGGACCACCAGCGGGTTATTACAGGTGGCGTGGTTTTCCTTGATAACAGTGATGAGTTAAACCGACATTCGCGGATAGCAGCCAGAGATGGCTGTCCTCACTGTTGGTTTGACACCTGAGTTTGATAGGTTTTGCCACCTTTGGAAAAAAAAAAAAAAAAAAAAATATGAAATAATGTAAGATAAATAATTTATTATGTATATATTCTCTTCATCTAATTTATAATTATTAAAAATCTCTATAACATAAAATAAGTAAGACCTTTATTACAAATTAAATGTAATGAAAACCTAAATAATATATTACTTAATTATCAAGCATTTTAATATAAAATTAATTTAATTAAATACATTCAATTAAAATTAATTTAATTTAGGCTTCAACATCAATATTTATAAATAAATTGACATCCTGTGGTCCGTCAATTTCGAAATTGTATTCGCAGCCATTGATGAAGATGTCATGCGTCAGGAGGAAGAGTCAAGTTCGGGGCTGGTGAGCGTGAACAAGGAGAGAGCGAGCGCGAATAGGGAAGAGTGAACAATGTTTGGCGCACGCAGGGGCAGTCAAGAACCCTATGAAGGGGGGCAGAGGAGGGGGCTCCACTCCCTCCTACAAGGAGGCCATGGCCAGCAGGGGAAAGAAGCCTCTGGAAAAGGTCAGAGAAATAGGGGTGGAAGGAAATAAAATCACTGAAAAGGAAATAGAAGAACCCATAGAAAAGGATCAACATGGCACAAAAGACAAGGAGGAAGAAGACAAAAAACAGGAAACTAAAGACAAGAAACACAAGGGACCCTGCAAGCCCAAAACAGATATAACTCCCAGGGTGATTTTAAATAATCCAGAGCTGCAGGCGTACAGGGAACACATGGGGACATATGCCATCATCTGTAAGTTCATGGGACTATGGCCCACTGAAAAAGCTCTACAGTCGTGGATCAAATACCACTGGAAACCTAAAGGAAGCATAGATCTTCATCTTGGGTCTAAGGGTTTCTTCACGGTGGTGTTCACAAATATTGAAGACAAGGACAGAATATTTGAAGGAGGGCCCTACTTCTTTGCTGCTGCAGGGCTCTACATGAGACCATGGATAATGAACTTTGTCCCAGAAAAGGAGACTTTTACTTCAGTTCCGGTCTGGGTAAGGCTCTACTCTCTACCTCTTGATTACTGGCAAAATGAATCGTTAGCGGCCATAGGAAATAAATTAGGTCGCTATGTTAAAGCCTCTGAAGCCACTAGAAAAGGAAAATACACTTCCTTTGCCAGAATATGTGTGGAAATGGACCTCTCAAGAGCTCTACCGGAGGAGATAATCTTGGAAGTTTTTGATGAAGAATGGGTGCAAACAATAGATTATGAGCACATTCCATTCAGATGTCACAAATGCCATGAACATGGACATCTTTTTAGAGACTGTCTGATCAATAAAGAAATAAATAAAAGCAGAAGCAATACAGTGAAAGAACTAGATAGATTTCAGAAAGTAGTTAACCGAAGTAAAGGAAGTAAAAGAGGACCGAAAAATCAGCAGCGGGAAGAACAACAGTTTAGGCAGAACAGTTTTCAGGTGCTTCAGGAAGAGGAAGTGATTACTAAAGAAGATCAAGCAATGGAAGGGAGTTCTGCAAAAAAGGAGGAAAGGAAAAACCCAGAACAAACACAAAATGATGAGTACCAGAAAGAAGCCACTATGAGCGATGTTGAACAGGAAATGGATCAGGAAATGACCCAAAATGATACGGACCTAGAGGACCATGAACTACTAGAAATTATTGACAAAGAAAATCTAGACCTAGAAGGCTTCTTGAGGTAGGGCACCATGGGGGAGTGGATTCGATACCTCAAGGAGAACTCAACAGAATACAACAACTGTTTCTATGGAGATCGCAAACTGGGAAGCCAGAGCGATGTAACAACATAGAAAAGCAGGACAACAGAGGAGTGAAAACGATGAAAACTACACTGGGACCAGTCAACAGAAACCCAGGCAAGAAAAGAGGCAGGAAAAAGCAGAATGAACTCTTGATGGAGTGTGGAAAGCTGATGATTGATTCAGGTAAGATGAAAGATCTAGCCAGTTACTCCTTTACAAATCTTTTATAATGAAGTTGATATCTTGGAATATTAGAGGTCTAGGGAGTAAAAGAAAGCAGAGAATGCTTAGCAACATAATGAAACAAGAAACGCCGGATATAATGTTTATCCAAGAAACGAAATGTTCCATCCAAAAGGTAAGACAAATCCACAGTAAATGGCTCAGTAGCTATGAGTTTCTTGAAGTAAAAGCAGAGAATACAGCAGGGGGTTTACTCACTCTATGGAATCCCCACAAAATTGGCATTCTGGATGCTGAGGCATCCAAAAATTACTTATCGATTGTCATTCAACCAGTAGGAGAAAGGGATACCTTTCTGGTCACAAATGTCTATGGTCCTCAGAGAATAGATGACAAACTTAAGTTTCTGGATACTCTGGTGGCTCTCAAGAGCAGACATGCAGATATACCCTGGATCATGGGAGGGGATTTCAACATGATTAAATCCCTTTCAGAGAAGAAAGGAGGCACAAGATCTTTAAGTAAAGACTCCATGGCTTTCCAAACTTTTTCTGACAACATTAATCTTGTGGATACTAATTGGAATACTGGCCTATTTACTTGGAATAATAGGAGAGGAGGAGATGCCCTAGTCGCCTCAAAGCTAGACAGATTCTTCATCTCTAAGAATCTTATGCTAGAAGGGAAAGAGGTAACAACACGAGTTCTTCCCTTTGGAGGCTTGGATCATTGGCCAATCCAACTGGAAATCAAGGGCATAGGCACTCCTAGAAACAAACCCTTCAGATTTGAAAATATCTAGCTGTCACACCCAAATTTCACCAGCAACATTGAAAAATGGTGGTCAAAGGGCTTGCAGATTCAGGGAACCAGAATGTATCTTCTTCACAAGATACAAAAGCATATAAAATGTCGGCTTAAGGAATGGAATAAGAAGGATTTTGGTAATATTTTTGAAGAAAAGAGAGTGGTTGAAAACAAATTGCAGGTTCTCAATCAAGCTCTAATCAAGGAAGGCTTTGATAAAGACATCAGTGAACAAGTGGACAAACATTTTAAAAAATGGGAGGATCTTTGTAAACAAGAGGAAATATTTTGGAAACAAAAATCCAGAGTTCAATGGTTAAAAGAAGGAGAGCGCAACACTAAATTCTTTCACAGAACCACCATGGCCAATAGAGTTCACAACAATATCTCTTCAATCAAGAATGATGCAGGGGAACTTTAGATATCCCATAAAGATATAGAAGCTGTGTTAATCCACCACTTCCAAAGTATAACACAAGAGAACATTTCAGATAGAGAGCAAGACATCAGGGAAATTACCAGAAACATACCGAAACTGGTATCCAAGGAGGATAACTTCAACCTTAATAGACCAGTTACGAAAGGGGAGCTAAGAGATGTAATCAAAGACACGAAGAATGGAAAAGCACCGGGCTCAAATGGTTTCAATGTGGACTTTTTCAAAGCTTGTTGGAATATTGTTAAGCAGGACATATTGAATGTTGTGGAAGATTCCAGGTCAAATAAAACCATTCTCAAAGCCCTCAACACTTCCTTCATCGCCCTGATCCCCAAACAGGAGATGGCTCTTACACCGGATAAATACAGACCCATAGCCCTTTGCAACGTAATCTACAAGATTATATCCAAGGTTGTGGCTAACAGACTCAAACCTTTGCTTCCTGTCCTAGTTTCTGGGGAGCAATCAGGTTATGTGGAAGGCAGACAAATTCTGGATAATATCATTCAAGCGCAAGAAGTGGTGCACTCCTTAACTAGCAAGAAGCAGGTGGGTATGATCATGCAATTAGATATTGCCAAGGCTTATGACAAAGTAAACTGGGTCTACCTCAAGAAAATGCTGATTGCATTTGGCTTTGATCACATCTGGGTTAGATGGGTCATGGCACTAGTGACCTCCTCCAGTTTTTCTATTTTGGTCAACGGCTCCCCCTCAGAGATGTTCAATCCTTCTAGAGGACTCAGACAGGGGGACCCGCTCTCCCCCTTCCTTTTTATTATCATGATGGAAGGGCTGGGGAGAGCTGTAAAGCAGGCACAATCTTCAAGAAAGATTAAAGGCCTGCAGCTTACTGAGAATGGGCAAGCTCTGACTCACCAACAATTTGTAGATGATACCATGCTTCAGGGACTCCCCACAGTCCAAGAAGCTTCAAACTACAAAAGAATTTTGAATCTTTTTGCCTCGGCTTCAGGATTGGAAGTAAATCTCTCCAAATCAAAAATCTTTTTCTTTAATACCAACATTGCTATTCAGAAAAAACATCTCCAGAATTCTTGGCTTCCAAAGGGATTCCCTTCCTTCAAAATATTTGGGAGTCCCTCTTACGGCAAAACCAATGCACAAAAGCATATGGGAACCTTTGATCAACAAGTTGCAGGATAAAGTCAGTAAATGGACCATCAGATCTTTAAACCTTGCTGGCAGACTAGTTCTTACTAAAGCAGTGCTTCAAGCAATACCCATCTTCATGTTATCAACCCTCCCAGCTCCAAAAGGGGTCCTTCAGTAATTTAGAGATATTCAAAGAAACTTCCTTTGGGGTAGAGAGGAGACTAAGAGGAAATGGCCCTTAGTGTCTTGGGATAAAATTTGTAAGCCCAAGAACCATGGAGGGCTTGGATTGGATGATCAAGAGATTCTCAGTAAGGCTCTAGGGGCCAAACTTTGGTGGCGCTGGGTCCAGCAACCAAAAACTAAATGGGCAAAGATCTGGAAAGAAAAATATGCTAATTCCTGGCAGAACAGTGATCTTATAAGAATGTTAAGAAATATAAAGGGTTTTTATATTTGGAACAAAGCCTGGGAAAATAGAAGATTAGTTCAAGAGAATAGCTTCTGGGAAATCAGAGATGGAAATCTTGCTCTATTCTGGGAAGATAAATGGCAGCAAGAATCAATTCTGGTAAAATAAGACTTCCTAGATCTTAAACAGGAGTCAGATTCCCAAGGTTTAATAAAGGTTAAAGACTTCTGGACAGATTCTCATCTTACAGAAAAGTGGAGAATTTGGAGAAACATAGACTGCAGTAATAACAATCTCCTGAAAACTAAAGCAGAGGAGCTCAGGAAAATAATAGAACAAAGGAAGATCTTAGTGGTAGAGGGACAAGACCAACTGAGATGGGGAGATAACAAAGAGGGCACCTTTAACCTTAAGGAAGCAAAAAACATTCTCCTTGGGCTGGATCCCCAGGCTCCAGATAAAATCTAGCAAAACCTTTGGCAACATCCAGGGTGGATGAAAATTAAACTTTTCATGTGGGTTGTTTATCACAAGAAAATTCTGACTTGGGACAACATAAGGAAAAGAGGTGTACAAGGGCCTTCAAGATGCCTGCTATGTGAAGCTCAAGAAGAAACCATGGAACATTTACTCAACAATTGCACTTTCACATCCTGGTTATGGGATTTATTTGCTGCAATCTTTCAACAATCTGATAGGGACAGAAGGAGCATCTTTAGTACCCTCATCAATTGGAGGAAAAATTTTGCGGATAATGAGATTCTTAACTCAGCATGGGCTCTTATACCAAGCTTCATCATATGGAATGTGTGGAAGGAGAGGAACAAAAGAATCTTTAAGGGAGAAAAAAAGCCCCCTCAACACCTGCTGGAGTTGATCCTGAAACAGTTAAAGGAGACTGTGAGAATCACTATTCGTAACCTCCCCAAAAATCCCCCTTCAGACGCAGATTTAAAAATTCTCAGGCAGCTGGGGTTGCAGAGGCTCACCCTCCTAGGCATTGATAGGAGGACCGTTCCGTCGGATACGGAAAAGGAATTTTGGCATCCTCCTCCAGAAGGCTATTTAAAATTCAACATTGATGGGGCCTCTAAGGGGAACCCGGGAACAACAGGGTATGGAGGGGTGCTCAGAAATTCAGAGGGAAGTATCATCTACATCTTTCATTACCACCTAGGTACAACCACCAACAACATGGCCGAGCTAATGGCTATGGAACAATGCCTGGATTTGCTGAAGCAGGACAATTGTCAAAATGTCATGATAGAGGCAGATTCAGAGTTAACTATCAACTCAGTGCAAAAAATTCACAATGGAACCCCCCCGGATAAAGTCTCTAAACATTGGAAACTAATACGAGTTTTCCAAAGGATTCAAAGCCATCTTCAGGGCCTACGCACTATCAGTTTCCACCACGTTCACAGAAAGGCAAATAAGTTGGCTGATCTTCTGGCCAACCAGGGGGTCAGCTGCACAAGGAAAAATGGGTTAACGAAGTGGCAGGAGTTGAGGCTTGGTAAACTGAAAGCTCTATGCTGCGATCAGGCGGAAGACAATAAGGAGGTGTTTAGACTCAATACCATGGGAAATAGCTCGAATGGATTTTCCCCGGGTTAAGCTTTCCTTTTGGGTAATGTTCGCAGAAGAAAAAGATCCTTGTCTGGTAGCCCAGACTCAAGGTGTAAGAGTGATGCAGACCTCAGATGTTTCTCTTAAGTCTTGGTTCGATGGAACATGTTCTCCCTTGCTTTCCAATCCAAGGTGAGGAAGTTCTACATTTACTAGAGAAAACAGGTCTTTTGGCAACTGGGGGTTTCAGTCAACGAAGTCCAATTTTCAAAACCACCTCCCTGGTGGTTTCAGACTGATCGCGCGGACCTCAAAGCGGGAATGGTTTTCACGTTTTCGTAGCGATCCCATCCATCCTACGACACGTGGTAGGGTGTGGAGGTGGAAAACCGCTCTCCATCGCGGACTAATTTCCCTCCTTTTTATCCGTCGCGATATCCTTCTCATCCGTTGGATTCAGGTGCTGCAAATCAACGGTGGTCCGACAATGTGCAACTTGGTGGGGCTGGGCTGGTAAACTTTGGGCTCTTTCGAGATGCGAGTGTTTCTCGGCCGTCGATCTTCTGCTCCCGTTTCCGCTACCTGAGTGGTTTTCTGGTGCTCGCGGCCCCAACAGGCGGGAAGTGGTTTTCCCCGTTCGGGAGCGATCACATTCGTTGAGCTCCACGTGGCGGTGGGGTCGGGGGGAAAACCGCCCTCATCGCGAGTTTTCTTCCGTGTTTGTTGGCCGGTCCGATATTATTTTCCACCGTCGGATGATTCTTGGGGTTTCAACGGTTCAGATCTTCCGTGCAGGTTTGTGGTCCCGGGTGTACAGGCAAGCGGCTCTTCTGTACGTTTTGGACCGCAGACTTTGGTCCACACATATAGGTTTTTTGTTCGAAACTTTTTAGGTTGTTTTGGGGTGGCGGGAATTGTCTATCCCGAGAGGTCGTACCATAGCTTGAGAGCTCGGGCGTGTGAGCCACCTTTTCATGTCGACCACTTTGTGTTATTACAATTCCTTGTCTAATCTCATAATTTTTTCTTCTTGAGATAGGTTTAGCTTGATGGTAGGGAGCAAGGATAAGTTTTGCTTTAGTTTTTTTCCTTAGTCAACGACCTTGAGGGTTGTGTTGTAATCTATGTACTTTATTTCTTGATTAATGAATTGAAAGGTCCGACTCTTGCATTAGCAAAAAAAATATTTATAAATAAATTAAAATACATTTCTTGATATCTATATTCATTACAATAAATTAAAAAATATATATTTTTATGACAAAATTCTATTTCACAACATTTTCTTATTTTCTATGGAAGAATATATTAGTCTAACATAAAAATGACTCATCCATTTCATAGATTGTATAATTTAAATTTTGTATGATTTAGACTAAGCAAATTAATTTATTTTTTATCATTACAAAAAATCTAAAATTAAAATTTAATGATAAAATAAAACACACTAATTTGATAAAGTAATAACTATTTCCCTTCTTAAAATGATAATAAAGAACTAAATTAATACACAAATCTATAATTGAATACATTTCTTTAATTTAAAAACAAACATATATATGATAACATGTATATTATAAGTTGTCACTATTGCAAGTTTTTTATCAAATGCATGCAGTAATAATGATTTGGTTAAACACAAAAATTAATGCACAAATTTATAATTGAATACCATACTAGAGAATTCATACAAAAGCTCCATGCATTGCAGGTCTATTAGATGATGTAGAATTATAAAAGTTTTCATTGCTCGCAATATAAGAACCATCCTTTGAATAGTTGTCACATCTTATATTGTAGGTGAGAAGAAGATCTCATTTCTCATTACTAAGAAAAGTGTGCATATGGCACCAGGGCTTGTTTGATATGTATAGATAAACTATGGGACTCCATGGAGATGGGGCAATGTATTGTTTCTGAGTTACTCCACAAATGCATATGTAGAATGGTATGCACTATGAAAGAACCTATGGCAACTTCTTGTGGTATATTAAACAAAATCCCTTTAAGCAAACAATATCATCCAAAACCTACTATTGAAGCAACCAATATACAACAATAGTAGGATTCTTCTAATTTGTCATCCTTTGGGTTGATACATTGCCTTGATTTACAACAATTACAAATAATTTCCTAAATGAGATAATCATCAATAATAGGGAATACAAATGAGAATAAGAATATAACATATATTTTGAATACCACCATATCAGACATAGGCAAAAAAATATTAAATGCCCTTCATCAAAAGACATAGAATGTCTAAAATGAGGCAAAAGTAATTTGTACCTATTGTTTCCTCTTAGTAGAAATTGCCCATTCTAGAACATTAATATTTCTTTATAATAACTTTAATTTTTTATTAATAAAGTAAGCGGTAAATTATATCTCGTACAACTTATATCTTCTTCATATTTCAGTTATTATTTTAATTATGTATTACCAATTATTGAATTGAGACTTCTGTGATCCATATCAAATTTTTGAAGAATTCTTCGGCGAAAATCACATGGAGAAATTTTTGTCCACGCGTTTCGAACCAACCAGTGTGGTTCATCGTTAGGACAAGTTGAATGAGCAGATCTAGCTATGCACATTAAATAGATAAGGCAGAATATCCACTTAGATGATTACCTATCTTGAAATCGTGACAGATACTGCCACTTTGCGGCTTTCTTGATTTTAAGGATCATTATTTCTCCACGACCTAAGATGATATAATAGACCGGTACAACCATTTCCTCGCATAGTTAATCCACTGTCGTGCGGGCTTGAAATTTAACGTTATTTATTTATGTATTGGATGGTCCAAAAAATTTTGAAGCCTCCAAATTGATAGGTAAGAATAATTTCGATCCTTAGATTTTGACGCCAAGTATTGAGGCCGCCTGTCATCACATGAGTAATTTAAAGTCTAATAAATAGTTAAAAAAAAATTTAAGCGATGTGTCATTTGCTTAGTTGTCCTTTTTTATTAGCACTTCTTGATAGATCCATTGAAAATGAGATTTATAAGGACAATAGAGGGAATACCAAAAACAATAGAGTAATGCTATATTGTCCAGTTGCATATCGATGAAATATATTTCATAAATCATTTACTTTGTTTTTATCTTTAATTATTATAAAGTTAGTATTTTATTTTATCTTTAATTATTATAAAGTTAGTATTTTATTTTTATCAAAAACAAGAATTTAGAGTGTATATGTACATCTAATAATAAGTTTAGATATAATTGGTAATGAAAGAGATGTGATTTATTGTAGATTGTATTTTTAAATGTTTAGAAAATGTATTTTTTATTTTTATATTGATATTTTTATATGTGAAATAAATAATTATAATTAGTTATGTCTTAAACATGTAACAATGTAAAAATTAAGTTTTATAATTATATATTTTTAAGATATTGATTACTTAATATATTTTTCACCTAGTAGCTCTCAATCATTTATAGTCGTCTGAGGATTGGACCATATGACTTTTGAGGAGCAAACTTCTCCACCTAACTATTGGAATAAAAAATAAAATATATATATATATATATATATTACATTTGAATAATTTTATTTATTAAAATGACATTCAAATAATTTTAATTTATATAAGCTTTAGTTTCCCAAAAAAAAAAAAATTAATATGCATCAACAATCGTCAACCCATTTACCCTGCTCTGACCGTTGATTTGAAATTTGACACCTGCAACTCGCTGGTATGTTCTATTAGTTATGCAACTTGTCGAAATGGTGGCACATTCTTCAGATGTAGTGGCAATTTCAGTGGTGCCATTATTAGTTGGAGTGGTAATTTCAGCCACATCTGCATACAATTACTACAGTGAGGCATCAAAATTGACGATGTGGTTGGAAAGGTAGCTTGGTACAAGTTGCTCTAGGTTGTTTCTTTACGTTTCCTTTATTAGCTGCTAACATACTTCATTCACAACAACGAAGGTCACATGAACGAACTTCTCTTAATCGTATTTACAGTGCTGTACTGCAATAATTGTGTTTATTTATGCTCTTGCTGCTCCAATTTACAATTTTTTTTTTTTTTTTTGGCTTCGTGAGCTTTCTTACCATTCTTCGTTCCTCGTGACAAGAATTGACCTTGACAATGTCAATAAAAAAAGACCTTCAAAGGTTTTGAAGGCAACGAAGAGTGTTTTTAAAAAAATAAATTGTTCACACTTAATGTGACTTCCACCAGTTAGTCTTGAAAATGATAAGTTCTATGCGTTTATTTAGAAACCCAGCGAGTGTACCAGGAGGCACATTTCCGACAGAAGTATTTGACACAGAAATCATGTTTTCATCTCATGCGAGCGTTGCTACCATTCTTCGTGTCGCTAATGAAGTAGAATCGTTATGTCAAATAGATTTTATGATTTTGATAAAGCACATGGGCGCGACCCAGCCTCTTGTGGGAGAAGCATACACCAATTCAAGAATTCTCTATTGCGACGTCTGAAAAGAGTAAGAAGTACTACAACGTTATAAAAGAGTAAGAATTATTTTCAAGGCTGCTTTATCTTATGCTTTATATGTATGTTTTTAAATTTCATTTTTATGATTTATATGTATGTCTTTAGATTTCATTTTTATGATTTTATATTGGAGTACGCCTTTTTATATTGTATTTGGAAAATATTTGGTCTTTGATTATCACCCTTTAGTTAATTACCAAGAAGAAATAAAATTGCCCATTTAAAGGAGAACCCTCTACGCGTTCTGGTCTATGAGAGACATTTTGTTTATTGTCTAGATTGTTTGTTGAAAGTTGTACAATTTATCAGAGAGGAAATTAATCTTAATTTGAACATATCATATGGTTCTTCAACTGCAAACTACTTGGACATTATATGGAAAATAAGAATATTCATAACACTTGCTACATACTCATTTTATATAATAGAAGTCATCATAATTCCCTTACAATTGTGTTTTAGGAAGCACATTCCTTTCTGAAAACATTGCTAATGTTTTTCCTGCCCCATTTCAACCTAAGAGTTGAGTAAACATGTAATTTGTTCGGGTGGATGTGGTAGTTTTGCTATTGCTCTTATTTGTTGTCTATACAAGATCTAAGCTGGTTACATGCTGGTATCAAAGACATTTACTTATTTTCCTAGTTTGCGAAATTATATATAAATATTTATTGATGACTCAAGTAATTAATTTTACTATTATTTGTTTATAAAATCCAGAACAAGAAAGTGTTTATGTGGCCATTTGAGTAAAGAACTTTCAACTCTAATATTTTGATTTTAAATTTGAATCATATATTTAATTTTATTGTAAATTACAATTTCTTTTTCTAGATTAACATATTTTTTATTTTGCTATAAAAAAATGTATGCCATTTTTTTTCAACATTACAAAAATATTTTTAATTTCAATATACATTATATAATTTAAAATCATATATATATATTTATTTCGTTCTACATTATATAATTTTTATTTCACTTTAAATTATAAATATAGATATTAAATTTTATATAACCATTTAGGTAACACAAGTCTTATTGTTGTTAGAGATTATGAATATCAGTAATCAATAACATGGTTATTGTGTAATTATGTTGTTAGAAATTATGAATATAAATGGTAAATATCATGGTTTTAGTGTAATTCTATTGATAAGTGTGTTTATTTTAAAATAAGATTTTTAGAATTTTAATTTAATTACTAATAATTAGATATTTTTAATAATTTCAAGTTGAAAGATTGAAATTAAATTTTTTTTACTCTTCAAATTAATATACAAAATATTATAAAATTAAATTAAAACAAAATTTGTGTAGAATATGGTATTGATAAGGTTTAATATTATAATAAAGGCTAGCCTACTTACAAGTTAAAATAAATCATCATAATTGAAAATTAAATCATTACAAAATATTCATGAAATATTTTTAATAATGAGTTGAAGAATTGATTTTTTTTTTTTCCAAATTAATTTACAAAATATTATAAAATTAAGGCTATACGAAACCCTCCTAAAAAAGTCTTTTCCTTAAGCTCTAATGCCACTTTGGGATCGATATAATAGATTGTTGAGCCTAGAGGCACATTCTACATCCCAGTATGACCCCCATGTGTAAGTATGTAAAAATAAAAAATTAGAAATCTAAATAATGTTTATGTTTGTGTCTCCAATAAATAATAATAATAATAATGAAAATAGAAAAAAATAATGTTGGCCGCAAACAAAGATGAAAATATCCATATAGATAAAAAAAAACCATATAGATTAAAAAAAAAAAAACTATGATACAATTTAAACCATTTTTTTATCACATTAAAATTCCAAATTAGGAAAATAAAATAAAATCTTTAATCTTTACTTAAGCCACTGCTATTTGTTAAATCAAAGTAAAAAAGTTAATTCAACACAAAAAATCCAAAATCTTGTTGTAAAATCTTTTAATATTTCTTTTAATTAATTATTTGTAAAATGGACCTTTAAAAAGACATGTTCTATGGATATATTAAAATCTCTATAGACATAAATATTTCCACATCAAAGTTGTAATATTCGAAAATATTCATTTGATGTAGTTTTATTATAAATTGTGTTATCATGTCATTTAAAAAACATCATTAAATCTAATATTAATATTGAAAGATTAATATTCATATTAATATTGTTATTAAATCTAATATTAATATCATTCAACTTAATAGCTTTTAGTTAATTTAAAATATTAAAATACTTATTATATATATATATATATATATATATATAATTGTAATTCAATGTGGAGACAATTATTGCTTTACATAAAAATTTGTGGAGACAATTACTGCTTTACATTGAAAATAAAAATTTAGATGAATATGCAAAGATGTCAAATTTTCCCATTACATGAATGAACTCTCCATCATTTACAATTGAATGGAAAAACACTATTTACAATTCAATATAGAAAAACTACATGTGGTTAATTGAATTTTACTTGACTATCTCAATTCTTAGGAACCTATAATTAAATATGAATGCAATGTCTTTGCATAGTGATTTGATTCCTAGATGGATATTTTCTAACCTTTGAATTTGAACTTTTAACGTTTTACAAGAAGCCATGTATTAGCAATAGTCTAACAAGGCGGAGGAGTTGCCCTGAAAGTTATAGAAATTCTGGTTATATTTAGAGAAAATTCGGCAAGGATTTTTGTAAATCCAAGTTATAGTTGTTAAACTTCAAAATTTTAAGTGTTCTGGACGTTTTTGATGGTGCTGAATCCATTTTCACCATCAAAAACATGATTCAAACATTGTCTCTACAAGATTTTTTGAAATAACATTGTCTCTACAAGATTTTTTGAATTTTTTTTTACCTTGATTCCGGCCACTTTTAGCCGTCCGGGCAATTCCTCCACCTTACAATTTCTTGTTTTTTATAAATGATTTTGCATGCATAAATGGATGTGTGACACACTCAATTTAATTTAATTTGGTTGATTTTTAGAATGCATTGGCATTTTGAGTGTCCAGTATTTAATGTTTGAGCTTGCAGTTGTAATGACATTCTAGAATGCATGTCTTTGTTAACAAACTTTGATATACTTACAAATTATAAACTTAGTAAAAAAATAAACAAAAAAAAAATTATATTTAATGTTTGAATTGCTATTGTTTGATTATGAAAATTAAAATACATGTTTTTCAGTTTAAAAATTCTATCGGCTTCTCTTTGCACCTCTGGGACAATTGCTAGTTATTTACTTCTGAGCATTAGCAAATCTCTCGGCCCCATTCATTATCTTCCCTACCCTATCCTCTATTTATTGGTCCATTATTCACTGACTTTTTCACACATTTGATCATCAATCCTGATGATGAGGTTGGTTCAAAACGTCAAATCTACCGGCCCCATTCATTATCTTCCCTACCCTATCCTCTATTTATTGGTCCATTATTCACTGACTTTTTCACACATTTGATCATCAATCCTTATCTTCCCTACCCTATCCTCTATTTATTGGTCCATTATTCACTGAGTTTTTCACACATTTGATCATCAATCCTGATGATGAGGTTGGTTCAAAACATCAAATCTGTCGGCCCCATTCATTATCTTCCCTACCTTATCCTCTATTTATTGGTCCATTATTCACTGACTTTTTCACACATTTGATCATCAATCCTGATGATGAGGTTTGTTCAAAACGTCCATACAATAAAATCATGAATGTGATGACTCCGGAAGATCCCATAACATATGAGGACCAAATCTCCCCACCTAACCCTTAGACCACATCCACATAACTTAAACTAAAATAATAATCCATCACTAATACTTTCAATTTTATCTTTACAAAATTTACATATGATGACACTCACAAATCCACATCCATGAAAAACAAATGACAGTAATCAAATGTCCATTTCACAAAGAAGATAAATTTAAAATGCCAGATTTGTTGGCGTGTCATCTTATCAACGCTGTTGGAAAATGCCGTTGACCACAAGGGTTCTAGTCCCTCGGCGATGTCCTTCCTGCTATTTGCTTCTGCAATTTGGTGGCTCCTACCTCAGTTTCTGTGCGACTTATATCCTATTGAATGACGGCTTGTACAGTTGAATGATGGCAGCCTTTGATTAACACCAATCACCAAGGCTTTCGTATGATGTTTCGAATCCGGCGTCGTTTTTAAGAGCAACTCTAATTTTCATACACTTCGTATATTGTTTTTTGGTTCAAAACATTATCCTTAATTTGCCGTTTAATACAAAACATTTGGAGGAAGTCGAACAATGGCTGGCTGAGATTCTTTAGATCTGTACATAGAAAAAAATGAAATGAAGATGCTAATTAGGGTTTAGGGGTTTGATTAGAATCATTTTCCATGTAAATAGTTATTATTAGTTGTTATTTATATGTAAAGATTGGTTTATTATAATTGTTTATAGAAAATCATATTAATTGAAATCATTAGTTAGAAGTTTGTAAAAATGGTTTATAAATCAGTTAAGTTATTGATAAAAAGATATGGTTTCATTTTTACTATATGTTTTTAGGTTTTTTTAGTTTCATTGTCACATGTTTTTTAAAGTGCAAATAGATTTTCATCTTTGTTAGATGTTGTTATGTTCTTGGTTGTTAACATATTTCATTTTATTGGAGAAAGACTTGTTTTTATCTAATCAAAAGCATCTTTTAGGTATTACTCTATAGTCAAAAGACTCTTTGTCTAGAGAGTATCATGAATTAGTATCTAAAAGAAAACCAATATTCAACAGAGTCCTGAGGTTATTCAATAGAGTCGTGAAGTTTTTAATAATGTCTAACCATAATTTCATACTATTGATAGTTCATGTAATTGTACATATATAGTTATTTTTTAATTAATTACTTATTTTAGTTAATGTAGCTTACATTGTCATTGAATATAGATGTATTAAGGTAAATATTAATTTTCACATTGAAGGAAAATCTAGATGTATTAAGGTAAATATTAATTTTCACATTGAAGGAAATCCTTTATAGAGGTTAGTTTTCTTTGTAGATTGAACATCATTATATCTATGGGTGTAGGATTTTAAATTGATTGTAACTGGGATGTTTTATAAATTTGATACTTTTTAACCACTTAAAATGATAAGGAAGAATTGGCTCTTTTTTTTTTATGAAATCCAATATGCTTTTTGAATTGATAAATTTCAAATATAGTTGTGCAACAATCTACCATCTATTGAAAGTAGATGGATAGCCTTTGTTTTAAGTCCGCAAAAGATAAAGAAACAAAACTAAGAGGTAGTAGTATTGGGAGAGTTACACATGATCACTTAAAGATTGGATACATTATTTAACCTGAAGATAGTTATAGTTAGAGAGGATCTTCATCATATTTAAAGGAAACAAGTTGGAAAGGAACTAGATATGGATGACCAAACAAGAATGATGGATAACATGTTTATGGAAAATATTTGTTTGGAGATAAATATTGTTGATGGTATTCCTAGCATCATTAACATCCAAACTAGGGTAGCTCTTACACGTAGGGAATTTACTATGCCAAGGTTTTATTCCTTTGTTTTATGGCCATATGAGAAGAACGTGCCTAAAAAGGATATAATGAATGAGAAAGAGTTAGATAAAGAAGTGACAAGGATGGAGATAAAGGAATATAGATTATGAATACCACAATTGGTATAGAAGGAAATATGCCCTCTACAAAAGGTAAGTCTATTCTTAAAGAGCCAACTTCTTCTATTTTGGAAAAAATTAATCCCTCAAGATATGGTTAGGCTTAAGAATGGCATCCTTAGTCATAAGAAGAGGCAATTGCTAAAGTTTGAACAATTAGAAAAGATAATGGTAGGATATAAAGAAGGAGAGGAGACTCCTAAAAACAAGAAAAGAATAATTAGATTCATAGATATGATTTAGAATAAGGAATCATTCTTTAAGAAAAGAAAAAACCAAAAGCAAGTTCCAATTCTAATAGACCTTAAGGAAACAAATAACTTAGAGGAGGCGAAGGTAGATAAGTTTTGGAGTGGTCAAAATAATCCTCTCAAGAAATTTATAAGAGGTCGGACTGAAAAGCAAAGGAATAGTTAGGAGGGATTCTCTTATAAAGTGGGAGGTAGTTTTTCAAGGGAGGGGAAGAAAAGAGTTCAAGCATAAGGAGATGGAAAAAACTAATAGTATAAACAAATTATTTACTAGAAGAAGAGTTATTAAATGTGATTACTAAGAAATATCAACAAGGATGTTGCAATACGGTGCAAATCTAGTCTTTACTTTCTTGTTTTTGCTAAGATGTTGATATGACCTTGAGATGAAATATGGCGCAAATCTAGTTTCTACTTTCTCATTTTGCTAAGATGTTTGTATGACCTTTGAAAGAATAGATATTCTATAAAATGTAATAGCAAACTATAAGTCCTATACATTTTTTCTTTTTTCATTGAAGTAATATATATAGTTTCATTTCATTTTCTCTCTAGTTTGATAAAACAAAAATGAATATGAGAGTATATATGAACTTTTGATATGTATTTTTCTTTATTTTGAAGTAAAATTATTCTTTTCCTTGTAAAAAAAAAAACTTGTAATGAGGTTCATCGCATAGATAATAACTACTTTTTTTTAACCAAAACAATAAAATATTTATTATATAAATTATTATAACTAATACTAACAACAGTATATAAAGGATAGTTTTAGAACTTTTAGAGCTCACATATAAACAACTATATGATGCTACATCACAAATTTTGTTGTAGAATATGATAAAAATTATAGTTTTTACTACATGTAGCATGTTTAACAAGAACTATGATATACCAATGATTATAGAAAAAATTGGAGTTAAACAAAAATATGACAATGATTTGCCTCATCCTCATCAATGTCTATATGAAGAGAGTGATACTTCTATATCTCCATTGGTTCATTAATTGGTGAATCACATTTTATTCCTTGAATTCAACTTGGGCGAGCCAACTGAAACCTTATTATTCGAGGCTAGGCAAAGCTAACAAAAATTAAGTACCATGTTTTGCAACATATTGCATTCAGATTCCAAAATGCCAATCCTTTATTTTTATTGAACGAACAAATTCATTATAGATGCATGTTGAGAGACACAAATATTTTCATTTCATGCACTTTGGCGGTGATCAAGAATAAAAAGGTGTTGTTGGACTAAATGTACTCTTTGTGCATTCTCAAATCCCTCTTGAATTCCAAGATATCCTTGTGTCCTATCGTTACACTTAAAACATTAAACTAGACTAACAACTAGATTAGTTTGAGAACGCCATGACCAAACTAAAACATAGTCCTTGCACAAGTCTTAGGAGGCCAAGAACATAACAAAACATACTACCCTTCACACTACTTGAAAATTTACTAACAAAATAAATTCCCTGCACCTAATCATCCTCACAACATATACTTGATGAAATATAGACCTCAAGAGAGGCATGCCTATATTTAATCTATAGAAGAAGTAATGATGGAAGAATTTCCTTGAAAACTTTCCCAAAATTTAATTTGGATGATACATACAACTAGAGGCAGACTTTAGCTAAGGTGCACCCAAACATAATATCCATATGAAATAGAGTTATAAGAATTTTCCAACGAAACTTCTGAAATCATCGTGGGGACTAAAGAACCAAAACTAAAATGCAAAGGCCAACCCACTTCTTAGGATTGAATTCAAATAACCTAGATCCCAACCAAACCACACGTTTCCTAGCAAAATTCTCACCTAGAAATCTAATGCTTAAGGATGCCAATCATTTTTGTGTTGAGTTCCTTTCCTTCCTTGATTCATTATCCCACAGAGCCAACAAATTTTCATACTAGAACATTCATTAGCCAAGATTGACGTTAATTCTTGCTTGTGAGAAAATCTACTTGCTATCCTCAATGCTCTAGTCCTGATATAATGGAGGCAATATTTTGGATACTCTTGATGTGAGACCATATGTATATTTAATGCAAATAATGTCACAAATGAATTTGAAATTTTAGACAATGTAGCAAAATAAGCATCCTCCATTTTTTTAGCTCACTTATGGGGATTTCAATGGCTTTCTTGGCCAATATATTTTCCTTTGCATTATGTTCCCATTTCATATGAAATGAGATTTTGACTATTGAATTTACCTCCTCAGATGCATGAGCTATCATTGTATAAATTTTGTGATCTAATAATGATGATTTCCCAAGCATCACCTTAATTATTACCATGAAATCTCCTAAAAAAATTAATGATTTAACCTTAAATTCTTTTACTTAATACTTTTAGAAAAATATATGTTTTCTATATTATTTGATGTCACCAAAATCTCCATATATAAAATATTATTTATGTTTTGAGAATATAAAAAATCTTCGACACCTATCACTCCAACTAAAAATTTAATATCAAAATCAAAAAACATATTATCACAATAATTAAAAAACTTTATATCTTAAAATCAGTTTCTAGATTAATAAAATCATTATCCATAAAAGAATATAGACTTTCACAATTATTCATACTCTGAAAAGCTTTCCAATTAATGCAAGAAGTGGTGTCCATATGAAACAAACTCGTATGAATATATCCACTAATTTGTAAATACAAACATTACATGATTAAAAAAATTCAAAAAAACATAATACCGAAAATCCCGAATGTCACCTCTTTGTTCATAAAAGAGTCGGAGTAACTTATGACGGTGAGCATTCCCTACCATTTTAGGTGAGAATTCCTTGAATATCTAATTAAGATTGTAGGTAACGGGCAACACACTGTTGGATAGGAGTTTTAATTTTACATTCCTTATCATTCCCTATGAATAAAACCATATGATTATGACAGTTGGTTGCATTATAGGTAAAATTCATATATATTTATTATTGTTGGTTGAAGTGTTTGTTAGAAATCTGCTATTGGAAACAGCAAATGCTTTTAACGTTAAAGCAGTTTCTAATCTTAATGTGACCCGATCTGATCTTAAAGCATTTAGATCTTATCTTAAAGCAGTTTCTAATCTAAAGCATTAGATCTTAAGCGTTGAATTGGTATATGATGGACGTACCAGATTAGAGTTAAATAATATATAAAGGATTGGGTCCTCTCTCTCCCATACAAGAGTTGTATTCTTCTCCATCAAGAAACACATAAAGGAAGTGAGGGCAAGAGGAGAGAAACCGAATTCTGAGAAGAAGACAGAAGATAGAAGACAGAAGATGGCAGCCATTACATCTTCCGCTGTTAGTCAAGGTATGTCATCTTAAATAGATCATATTAAGTTCTGAATGTGAAATATTTGGTATTGATGATCTTTGGGTTGTTAGTAGCTATATTTTACATTTGGTATTGGAGCCACAATCAATAACTGAATATTTCCTATGATTGCAATTGATCTGTTCTGTGCTTTACTCATGTGATTGAGCCTTCGGGAGACTGTGGGGGTTTCATGAAATGATCACGCATTCATAAGTCCTTTGACTATGCGCCTATTGACCCCTGTTTGCATCCTTTCGTTGTTAACCAAGTCCTGTGCATGCTTCACAAAAGGGGTTAAGAGCTTACCTCTAGGTTTTCGAATGAACCCATTTCACTTCTCGAAGATATTAGGCCGCTATTTAGTGGCTGTAACGTGTTGAATTTTTCTTTTGACCAAGAGACTTACGACTGGCACTTATACAAATCAAGGTCATCGCTATAATTATTATAAGAACAATAGGGGCGCGTATTAAAATACGACTCCAAATCCCACAAAATTATGAATCCCGATGGCTAGCCGTTTCTGTGGTTCACTTCGCTGTATAGCCTGTTAGGTTCCATTAAAGCTGCATGCACATAAAACCCCATACTCCATTTCCTTCATTATTGTTTGGTGAATGCTCGAAAGCCACAATGACTGATCAGTATATGCTTGTTTCGAAAGTTATGTCATAAGCTTCTAGGATCTTCCCTCCTAAATAAAATAATTTTGGGTTTCTTTACATGTTACTCTTCACGCATGTCATGGATGCTCTTCTTGGTTTATGATTAATATTATTGTGATGGCTTTGAAACAAACCGTGTCGATTCCAATTTTAAAATGTAACGCCCAATTGAAATTGAAACGCTGAATCTTTGCGTGGACAAAGGGCGAAAATCCCAAATACGAAACGTCCGAATCGTATACGATGCCTATACGGTAAAGCTTCAAAATTGACACTTGCTTGCACGTTTTTTAGAAGCTTTCCAATATGGGATTAGACCTGACATATGGGATTGGTCAAAAACATTTTGATAAAGGGGATCACAGGGCAACTGTGTACGTCGTATGACTGGGAGGCGTGGCCTGTTCATTACTAAAATTTTCTCGCTTGCAAAAGTTGAGTAGAACTCCTGTAGGAAAGTTACAGTTTCGATTAATGTTTGAAATTTGGGCATAAAAGTAATTGCTCTATGACTGATTGTTTTGCATAAGGTATGTGTTATAAATTATTTATGCACATGAGATTTATGATTTTGTTAATCACCAAAGTGGTCAAAATCAGAATAATCATTTAGTGCATAAGTGACATAATGATTATTGATAGAAATTGCCAGTTATAATAATACCAATTAAAAACTGGCGTCACTAATGATAGAACCTGAGAACTTACCCAAAGGAAAGTCTTGTTCTATAACTAGTTGACATGATGAGGTTTGATAGATATTTTGATTAAATAAATATTGATCATCCAAAGATGTCAGTTCTATTTAATTGAATATATTTATCACCTACTTATGTTTTGGTATTTAATTATGTTAAGTATAAGATAGTATCTACCCAAAGGAGTGCTATATTATACTATTATGTCTACATCTGAATCGCGTTAGTTATGAGCTTATACTTATTTCATTTTTGATTTGCAGGTTATCTATCTTTCGTATGTTTTGAATCAAATTTAGTTGAAGTTCCTATTAATACATGGTGGCTTGATACTGGTGCTACAACTCATGTTTCCAACAATATGCAGGGATTTCTTACGATCCGAACCATAAATCCAAATGAAGATCGTTTTCTCTTTGTGGGAAACGGAATGAAATCTTCAATTGAAGGCATTGGGACTTATCGTCTAATTCTAGAAAGTGGATATGTATTAGACTTATACAGTACCCTTTATGTACCTTCATTATCTAGAAACCTTATTTCCGCAAGTAAATTGGATATTTCTGGTTTTAGATGTATGATTGGATCTGGTTGTTTTGATTTATATAAGAATACTGATAATGTTGGTTCTGGTATTCTAATTGATGGTTTATATAAATTGAAACTGAATGACACTTATGCGAATTCCTTGTTGAATGTAGTAAATAATGTTGGATGTAAACGTAGCAGGTTGAATGAAAATTCTGCTTTCTTGTGGCATAAACGACTAGGTCATATATCCAAAGAAAGAATGATGAGATTAGTAAGTAATGAAATTTTGTCAGATTTGGACTTTAGTGATCTAGAATTATGTGTGGATTGTATTAAAGGTAAACAAACCAAACATAATAAGAAAGGAGCCACTAGAAGCAGCCAGCTTCTTGAAATAATACACACTGATATTTGCGGACCTATGGACACTCTAGCCTTTAATGGAGAAAAGTATTTCATCACTTTCATTGACGATTTTTCTCGTTATGGTTATGTCTATTTGCTTCATGAAAAATCTCAATCTGTGAATGTCCTTGAGACGTTTGTAAAGGAAGTTGAGAGGCAATTAGATAAAAAGGTGAAAATCATAAGGTCTGATAGAGGTGGTGAATATTATGGTAAATATAATGAGTCAGGCCAGTGTCCAGGTCCATTTGCAAAATTCCTCGAAAGTCATGGCATATGTGCGCAATACACAATGCCAGGTACACCACAGCAAAATGGTGTAGCAGAAAGGCGCAATAGGACGTTAATGGATATGATTAGGAGTATGATGTCAGATTCTACACTACCTAAGAATTTGTGGTCGTATGCTCTCAAAACCGCTAATTATTTGTTGAATAGGGTTCCTAGTAAAGCTGTTCAAAAGACTCCTTTTGAGTTATGGACTAACAGGAAACCTAGCTTAAGACACCTGCATGTTTGGGGTTGTCCAGCGGAAGCGAGAATTTATAATCCACGTGAAAAGAAATTAGATTCTCGAACGATCAGTGGGTATTTTTTAGGTTACCCTGAGAAATCTAAAGGGTATGTGTTTTACTGTCCTAATCATAGTCCAAGAATTGTAGAAACTGGTAATGCAAGATTCATTGAGAATGGTGAAGTCAGTGGGAGTACTAGAAGAGAAATAGTAGAAATAAAGGAAACAAGGGTAAATGTTACATTGCCTAGAATAGTTCCTCCATCTACTATTACTCCAAATGTTGTTCCAGCTGTTGTAGAACAACATGATGATAATGAACAACATATAAATGAAGAAGTACTTCCTGAAGGAAATGACTTACATAATACTGATATGCATGAATCACAACAAGTAGCATTAAGAAGACCTCAAAGAAATCGTAGGTCAGCTATTTCTAATGATTATGTGGTTTATATGCAAGAATCAGATTATGATATTGGAATCAATAAGGATCCAGTTTCGTTTTCACATGCTGTAGAAAGTAAAGAGTCAAAGGAATGGATTAATGCCATGAAAGAAGAAATGAAATCCATGCAACATAATGAAGTTTGGGATCTCGTTGAGTTACCACATGGCTGTAAAAGAGTCGGATGCAAATGGGTTTTTAAAACCAAACACGACTCTAGTGGTAATATCGAACGGTATAAAGCTAGACTTGTTGCTAAGGGTTACACTCAGAAAGATGGTGTTGATTACAAGGAGACATTTTCTCCTGTTTCGAAAAAGGACTCACTAAGAATAATAATGGCATTAGTAGCTCATTATGATTTGGAGTTACATCAAATGGATGTGAAAACAACCTTTCTGAATGGAGATCTTGATGAGGATGTTTATATGGATCAACCTGAGGGTTTTTCTGTAGAAGGTAAAGAACAATTGGTGTGTAAACTTAAGAAGTCAATATATGGGCTTAAACAAGCATCCCGACAATGGTATATTAAGTTCAATACCATTATTACATCTTTTGGTTTTAAGGAAAATACGGTTGATCACTGTATATACCAAAAGATCAGTGGGAGCAAGTTTATTTTTCTGGTCCTTTATGTTGATGACATCTTGCTTGCTGCAAATAATTTAAGTATATTGCATGAGACTAAGGAATTTCTCTCAACGAACTTTGAAATGAAGGATATGGGAGAGGCATCCTATGTGATTGGAATAGAAATATTCCGTGATCGATCACAAGGAATATTGGGATTGTCTCAGAAAGGATATGTCGAAAGAATTCTAGAGAGATTTGGAATGAGTAAGTGTTCACCTGGAACAGTTCCTGTACAGAAAGGTGATAAATTCAATCTCATGCAATGTCCTAAGAATGATGTTGAACGAAAGGAAATGGAATCAATTCCATATGCATCTGTTGTTGGTAGCCTAATGTATGCTCAAACCTGTACTAGACCGGATATCAGCTTTGCGGTCGGTATGTTAGGGAGGTATCAAAGTAATCCAGGAAGGGAACATTGGCAAGCTGCAAAGAAAGTTTTGAGGTACTTACAAGGCACGAAAGATTACATGCTCATGTATAGAAGATCCAATGAATCAGAGGTGATTGGATATAGCGATTCAGATTTTGCTGGATGCATCGATACTAGAAAATCGACTTTTGGTTACCTGTTTATGTTTGCTCAAGGCGCCATATCATGGAAAAGTGCGAAACAGACTATCGTTGCTTCATCTACTATGGAGGCAGAATTTGTGGCATGTTTTGAAGCCACAATTCATGCATTATGGTTGCGGAACTTTATTTCAGGACTTGCGGTTGTCGACACCATTAGCAAGCCGCTGAAAATTTATTGTGATAACTCTGCAGCAGTATTTTTCTCAAAGAACGACAAGTACTCTAAAGGTGCCAAACATATAGAACTGAAGTATCTTGTTGTGAAAGATGAGGTTCAGAAACAAAGAGTGTCAATCATGCACATCAGGACAGAACTTATGATTGCAGACCCTTTGACAAAAGGGTTACAACCAAAACAATTTAAGGAACATGTTCAAAGAATGGGTCTTGGTTGTATTAATAATAATTGATGTGTGATATTCTGAGCTCTTTTATGTGTTTATGATATACAATTATGTGTCTCTTGTTTTAATGTAGTAGTACGTATTTTATGTAATTTTAAACAAGAAAGAGTCTTATAAAGATATTATGTTTAATCATTATGATATAAGACATTATGTGGACCATTATGCTGTTTTATATAAATTATGAGTATGAATTGATGGATTGCTGGTATTGTAGTATATGGAAGGGAATGCATTGAATTAATAGTGCACAACCGCCATAACTCTCAGCAATTTATCATAGTATGATGTTCAACACTTAATATTATGAATAGTCGGGTCAAGTGGGAGAATGTTAGAAATCTGCTATTGGAAACAGCAAATGCTTTTAACGTTAAAGCAGTTTCTAATCTTAATGTGACCCGATATGATCTTAAAGCATTTAGATCTTATCTTAAAGCAGTTTCTAATCTAAAGCATTAGATCTTAAGCGTTGAATTGGTATATGATGGACGTACCAGATTAGAGTTAAATAATATATAAAGGATTGGGTCCTCTCTCTCCCATACAAGAGTTGTATTCTTCTGCATCAAGAAACACATAAAGGAAGTGAGGGCAAGAGGAGAGAAACCGAATTCTGAGAAGAAGACAGAAGACAGAAGACAGAAGATGGCAGCCATTACATCTTCCGCTGTTAGTCAAGGTATGTCATCTTAAATAGATAATATTAAGTTCTGAATGTGAAATATTTGGTATTGATGATCTTTGGGTTGTTAGTAGCTATATTTTACAGTGTTAGATTATTTTTGGTGTGTTAGGTAATTACTATAATTATACTAATAAATTTAGTTGATATATGTTTAATAAGTGTATACCAAGCGTTGGGTTTTCTCACAAATTTGAATTCTCTTTATTTATGGGGAAATTAATTGAGTGGAAACATACCAATTTCTATTGGAAATTGTTCTAACCTCAATATCCCTAGTCTAGGTTACAACATGTTGAGTGGGAGTGTGCCACTAGAGTTAGGTAAGCTATCACTTCTTGAAATGTTAGATTTACCTGACAATGATCTTGATAGTGGCACCACTACAACCATGCCCTTTCTTGTAGCTCTTACCAATTGTTCCCACTTACGAGAAATAAGCTTGAGGAACAATAAAATAAGTGGTGTCTTGCCCCTTGACATAGGACACCTTTCTACCAATTTGTTTTTCTTGTCATTAGGAAACAATAGAATAAAAGGAAACATCCCTCCACATATTGGTAATCTTACCAGCATGAACTATCTAAATTTAAGTAGAAACCGTTTGACTGGAAACATTCCACCATTAGGAAACCTTAAAATGATAGAAATATTGTGTTTAAGTAACAATAGATTAGAAGGAAACATCCCTGATGACTTTGAACAATTACATACACAATTATATTATTAAATTTGGTTAATATATGTTGATAACCCTTAATATATATGTATTTAATATTAATATTAATATCTATATAAATATAATAATAATACAATAATAATAATTATATAAAATATTATTATTATTATAAATTTAAGGGAATAATAAATTCAATGGATTAATAATAAAACCCAAAAGATTATAAACTCAAGGGAATAATATTAAACCCTAGGAATATGAACATTTAGATTAATGAATCCAAGGGATTGGAATAATAAATGTAAGGGAATATATTAAACATGGGTACTCTAACAACACACTACAATCAATATTTAAACATGGTAGATCTATATTGACATGTCAAAAAATTGTTTGGTAAATTCTTATTCAACTACTGTGAAAGAAAGACAAATTCCTCCTTCACATTGATGAGCTCCATCTACCTTACTAGATTATGGATAGCAGAATGCAAAAAATGGAATCCACTCTACTACCAGTGGAGACTCGCAACCTCCTGGTCCATTTGTGCACCCCGCTCTAGTTGCTTAATCCCATAACTCTTATTCGAGATACTGTTAATGTCAGTGAGTTTATTAGTTTACTCGGTTTCTAATAGATATGTATTTTTCTTTCATGTTTATCTAGTTATCATGGCTATAACAACCAAGCTTTGTAACTAATTCCATTATGAACTTTTGCCTTCAACCAACTAAATATGCTTATTTCGAAACATTTTGAGACTTGTCTTTATCAATGTTCTTGGTCTGTTTTCTATTTCGGCAAACCAAAACTGACCTTCAACATGTATTGTGCATATTTTTCAATATAATATAAAGATGTACATATTTTTCAATATAATATAAAGATCCAAAGATTACAAAAAGAAAAGAAAAGGTTCAAGCATATTTGTTATATTTCATATATTTTCGATATATTTTCATTTATTTTTGTATTTTTAATAATATATATTTTTTTTAAAATAATAGTTTTAATATCAATATATAGTTTATATATGTTTTACTATATAGTTTATATATGTTTTACTATAATAAAAGAGGGATTATTTTAGTAAGAGAATTGTTAATGTAGTTGACTAAATTGAAAGATGCATTTTACAACGTAGTATAAGAGAGTATAATAGATAGTTTCGTTGGCTAATTTGAGTGACATAGTACTTAGTATAAGAGAGTATAATAGATGGTCTTGTTGGCTAACTTGAGAGACATAGTACTTTGAATTTAGTTTCGGACTTATCCATGGATCAATTAATGACGAGTATGATTATTAATGTCCACTAAAATCAATATGGTCTATCAGACTCTAAAAAAATAAGGTATTGCTCATAATTCTTTAGTGTTTTATTTCTATGTTCAAAAAGTATTAAGAGATGTGCTCCAAGATCACCATAGTTTTTCTAACTTAAAAGGTTAAGAAGGTTGGTACTGTGACAAATATTTTAAAGTTAGATCAAATGTGAGTATAAGATCGACAATCTAAGATAAAGTGATTTTCATCTTCAACCATCTTAGTATTGCAAAGGTGTCATACTCTTTAATCTCATGGTATTTTGGGAATTGACAATCCCCTAGTTTCATTGTGATGCTCGTGAGAATTTGTTCTTATTTTAGCTATGTTTATTTTCTTCTTAACATTAGTCCAAACAGAAATCGATATTTTTTATTTTTGATATTGGGTTTAATCACCTCCTTATAATATTTCAGTTTCCTTTTTCCCTATAACTCTTTATCATCCCACAATTTCTCCTACATTATTTTTAATATTATCCTTGTTCTACAAATGGTCTCCTCCTTTATCCCTCAGTGGTTCAACCAAGACTAGGCATACTTATGCCATCCCCCCTTGAGTCGAAGGTGGGGTTTTTGGTTAGAGTTAGAAGCAAATTTAAAAACCTCTTGGATTCCTTTTTGTTTAACTTCTTCCTATACATAAGAGATACCTAATCATAGCCATGCTTCCAACAAGGGAAAGGCTTGCTTTAATGAGGAGGATATGATAGGGAGTTTTTCCTTTAATCTTGAGATTGTATGTTATAAATTACTTTTGGATCTATTCTATCTACCTCCATGACTATTGGGAGATACTGCAACTCTAAAAATCATATCCATATAAAATAAGAGGAGTGACAAGAGAATTAAATTTATTTTTGTCACATATCCAAACATATGTTGAGTTAAAATTGTTTTAAAGCTCATAATAAACTTTTTATCCTCTAGTTAGCATTTTTTGAATGTTATTATTTGGTCTAGATACCTCTATAGCATGCATCACTTGATATACATATCAAGATAGTTGTCATAGTTCATGTTGACATATTTACATTAGATACTATGAGGTCTTCCTTGGAAAAAGTAAACACACATGCATGCAAGTATACACAGACACACAAAAAAAGAATAATAATAATAACCTATGTCAATTGATCTGAACCCAAAATGAATCAAACATTGACAGGGATCAAATTCCTTGAGGCATGGTGTTGGGTGTGTGTTCTATTATTTCCATGACTAGCCCCACGTGCAAAGTGGAGGGGTTAGAGGGGGGGAAGCCAACCTCTCGTTCGTTGCGCAGGGTACAGTGGGGGGGGGGGGGGGGGTCACAAGGGGGGCGCTAGCCCCCCTGCACGGGGTCCAGTGCAGCACCCCAAGAAAAAAAATGGACCCTATATTAGGTGGGTGGACCTACCTATGGTTTTGTGCATGGTTTTGGGCATGTTGGTTTTTTTCCCATGGTATTTTGTAGATTCGGTGAAGGGAACTATGGTTATGTTCTAATCCAGGGTTAATGGATTGGGGTTTATGGATGCTTCAGTATGTATATATATGTATTGTAACATTGAAAGGAATATAATGAAAAATCAATCTGGTAGTCCTTGTTTTGGGATCCAAGGGAAAATCTTTATGTATATATGTTTTATGTTTTATGCTCTCGCCATTGTTTATTTTCTATTTTTTAAGAATTCATTTGTAGGCAATTTTTGTACAAGGTTAAAACCTACATTTGGTATCAGAGTTGTTTCGGCTTCAAGATGACACCTTTGTTGCTAAGGGGTTTTGCTCAAGCATGTGGTAGACTCTGTTTAGTGGGAGATCTGCAGGATCGATTCTTGTGGTGAAAGAAGATGGCGAGCAGTGGAAAGATAGAGATCGAGAAATTTAATGGTCGGATTTTTGAGTTGTGGAAATTCAAGATGGAGGATTTGCTAGTGGATAAAGATCAGTGGATCACGGCAGATCCAGGTACTAAACCAACAACAATGTTAGACGAAGATTGGGGGAAGTTGGATCGAAAATCAAATAGCACAATACGATTGTGTATCTCAGATTTAGTATTGTTGAATGTATCAGGGGAAGATACAACGAAGGCTTTGTGGGACAAGTTATGGAATTTGTACCAATCTAAGTCTCTGGTGAACAAACTGTTCCTAACGAAAAAGTTGTATAACCTAAGGATGAAGGATGGAGACTTGGTGACAAAGCATCTAAACGCATTTAATAGTGTGGTAAGTTAGTTGTTATCTATTGATATTAAAATTTCAAATGAAGATACGTGTTTTAATTTGTTGAGTTCTCTACCAGATTCGTGGGATAGTCTGGCTGTTGCAATAGGTAGCAATACAACTACCTTGAAGTTTGATGAAATAGTCTCATCCTTGTTGTCAGAGGAGATGAGACAGAAAAATATGGAGGGACAAAATGGAGATGCCTTGTCTATATGGGGATGATCCCAAAACATAAATAAAAATAAGTCCTCGAGTGGGAGATCTAAATTTAGAGGGAGATCTAAATCTCCAGGAAAACATGTAAATGTGTGCTGGAAATGCGGAAAGGAAGGGCACTTCAAAAACGATTGTAGATCTAAAGCTCCTAAGAAAGGAAAGGGATCTGATGATGCTCCTTCTGTAGAGGTGAAAACAACCTCAGATGAAGGTGGGGATGTGTAGTTGGATTCTTCTTCAAGTACACATGTAGATCATGAGGCATGATTGATTGACTCAGGTGCATCTTTTCACTTCACTCCCCACAGGGATTGGTTCTACGAATATGAGAAATATGATGGTCGTGATGTCTTCTTAGGGGATGACATGAAGGCTAGAATCATTAGTCGCGGACAATTCAAGTTGAAGTTGCAAGGTGGAAGGATTAGAACACTTTCGGGTGTTCTGCATATTCCTGCATTGGCCAAAAATCTTATTTCTGTAAGCAAGATGGATGATGCAGGTGTAAAAATAGTGTTCGATAAAGATACCTGCAGGATGGTTCAGGGAGAACTGGTATTGATGCGGGGAGTTCGGATTGGAACTCTGTACAAGCTTCTGGGTAGCACTTTTATTGATGGGTGCAATAGTTTTGTGGTTCCTAAAAGTGGAGCAGAAAACCTTGTGGTCTCTGGAGAAAATACCATGTTATGCCATCAAAGGCTTGGACATATTGGAGAGAAGGGCCTTCCAATACTTCATAATGCTATGGTAGAAGGTATGTCTAATTTCTCTCTATATTTTGATTTCTGTGAACATTGTGTATAGGAAGAAAAATTGGGTGATTTTCCCCTCTAGTGCTAAGAGGGCGAAAGGGATATTAGAGCTTGTGCACAGTGATGTGTTTGGACCTATGTCGATTCATCACTGGGTAAGTCTGTGTACTATGTATCATTTATAGATGACTTCTCAAGGAATACATGGATATATTTCCTCAGGAAGAAATCTAAAGTCTTTGACAGGTTTAAAGAATTTAAGGCTCTGGTGGAAAACTAGATAGAGAAGAAGATAAAGGTGTTGAGGACAGATAATGGTGGAGAGTTCTGAAAGAAGGAATTTGAAGAGTTTTGTAAGAAGTGTGGTATAGCATGACAGAATACTACTCCATACACACCTCAGCAAAATGGAGTTGCAGAAAGAATGAACGGGGCATTAATGGAAAAGTCAAGAAACATACTCAGTGGTGTTGAGTTAAGACAAGAATTCTAGGGAGAGACAGTGGAGACTGCACGTTACCTAGTTAATAGATCACCTTCATCAATGATGGAGGATAAGTCTCCACAAGAGGTATGGAATTCACATCTGAGGGTATTGGGGTGTGATGCATATGTGCATGTTCCAAAGGAGAAAATAACCAAGTTGGATAGTAAATCTGAAAGGTGCACCTTTATTGGGTCTAAGGATGGTTTAAAAGGTTATAAGCTTTGGAACCCAGAAACAAGGAAGGTTGTATACAACCGAGATGTGGTGTTTAGATAGGTGAAAGATGTTATTAAACATGAACTCCTACCAAAGGAACCTGAGAAGATATAGTTTGAGCTAAAAGAGAAAGAATCATACTCTAAAGTAGAAGAGGAATCAGAAGATGAAGAGCCACAAACTTTGACTGTGAGAAGGTCAGTTTGAGAAAGAAAGCATCTAGAAAGGTATAGTCCATCTACTTTCTATTCACATTTTGTTTTATCTATTACTGATGATAATCCCAAAACTATCAGGGAGGTAGTACATTCAGAGGATGGTAAACTTTGGAAAGAGGCCATGGTTGATGAAATGGCATATTTGGACAAAAATGAGGCCTGGGATCTGGTGGAGTTTTCAGATGAAAGGAAACCCATTGGAAGAAAATGAGTGTTTAAGAAGAAGATGAATGTAGAAGGCAAGGTGGAGAAATACAAAGCTCAGTTGGTAGCAAAAGGTTATTCCCAGGTGTCGGGAATTGATTTTGGTGATATTTTTCTCATGTTTCTAAGGTAGCTTCTATTATATTACTTTTATTTGTTGTTTTTGATTTTTATTTTGAGGTAGAACAGATGGATGTGAAGAGAGCATTTCTTCACGGGGATCTGGAAGAAGAGATCTACATGCAGCAACCTGAAGGCTTTCCTGTGAAGGGTAAGAAAGCACTGGTATGCAAGTTAAAAACAGTCTTTGTATGGGTTCAAGTAGTCACCAAGGATGTTGTATAAGAAATTTGAAACATTTATACCGGTACTTGGCTTCACCAGAAGTAGAGCAGATCACTGTGTGTATTTTAAATTAATTGGTGACTGTGTTATTTATCTGGTCTTGTATGTGGATGATATGTTGCAGGTTGGAAATGACAAAGAAGTTATCCAAGATTTGAAGACCCAATTGTCCTCCAAATTTGACATGAAGGATATTAGTGCTGCAAACTATATTTTGGGCATGGAAATTAAACTAGATCGAGCAAAGAGGAAGCTCTAGTTAAACCAGAGGAATTATGTTGAGACAATATTGCATAGGTTTAATATGAAGGATAGTAAATCGGTGAAGGTTCTTATTCATGTAGGTGTAAATTTATCCGTTGAACAGTGTCCCAAGACACATGAAGAGGAAGAGGACATGTCTCTTGTTCCATATGCAAGTTCAGTCGGTAGCGTGATGTATGCAATGGTATATAGTAGACCAGACATTGCACATACAGTGGGAGTACTGAGCAAGTTTATGTAAAAAATAGGGAAGGTGCATTGGACAGTAGTGAAGCAGGTTTTTAGGTATTTTCATGGCACTAGTGATTATGGTCTGTGCTACAAAGGAAGACCAGGATTGGATAGAGTTTTGGACATCCGTGGCTTTGTTGATGTAGACTGGGCTAGAGATCTGGATCAGAGAATATATATAAGTGGGTATGTGTTTAACCTATTTGGAGGTGCAGTCACTTGGATGAGTAAGAGACAGTCTATAGTGGCACTTTCATCTACAGAGGAAGAATACATGGGAAGAACTCATGCAAGCAAGGAAGCAATTTGGTTGCAGAGATTGTGTTCAAGTATGGGGTTAGTACAGCGAGCTATAAGGATATACTATGACAACCACAGTGAAATTTTATTAGCAAAGAACCTTGCTTATCATTCAAAGACAAAGCACATTGATGTTCAGTATCACTTTGTGAGGGATATGGTTGAGGACAAAAAGGTGTTGTTGTTAAAGGTGGGCACTATGAAGAATATTGTAGATGCATTGATAAAGTCTATGAGCACTGAGAAGTTTTCTTGGTGTAGAGAAACAATGGGTGTTGCAGGGCTGGACCAATGACTAAGCTCTCGTGTGATCCCCTATGTGCAAAAGAAAACAAAAAGTGGGAGAATGTTGGGTGTGTGTTATATTGTTTCCACTATTAGCCCCACGTGCAAAGTTGGGGGGTTAGACGGGAGGCAGTCAATCTCCCCTTTGTTGTGCCAGATGCAATGGGCGGGTCACGGGGGGGGGAGCATCCCCCCCTATCAGGGGGTTTGTAGGGGGGGCGGTATCCCCCCTGCATGGGGTCTAGGGCGGGGCCTGGGAAAAAAAATTGGACCATATATTAGGTGGGCAGACCTACCTATGGTTTTGTGCATGGATTTCGCACATGGTTTTGGGCATGATGGTTTTCTGCCCATGGTATTTTGTAGATCCAGTCAAGGGAACTATGGTTATGTTCTAATCCAGGGTTAATGGATTGGGGTTTGTGGATGCTTTGGCATGTATATATATGTATTGTAAAATTCAAAGGAATATAATGAAAAATCAATCTAGTAGTCCCAGTTTTGGGATCCAGGGGAAAATATCTATGTATATTTGTTTTATGTTTTATGCTCTTGCCATTGTTTATTTTCTATTTTTTAAGAATTCGTTTACAGGTGATTTCTGTATAGGGTTAAAACCTACACATGGAACATTTCCAAAAGTTGTTGCATTGTTGAAATAGTTTGCATCTCAATTGATTAAATACTTATTTGTGCTTGATATATTCTGGGATAGTTTTAAAGTTAGATGTTTTCTTTGATTATAATAGATTGCATATCATAGTTAGAAGATAGACTAAGTTTAGAGTAAGTATTCACCCCATAAAACCCCGAAAAGAAAAACATCATCCCGTTAGCACGAACATCATAAATAGATTGGAAAACTGGTCCCATCATCCCCAGTCGAAGCCACTATTCCAAATGGAAAAGGAGCTGTCCTAAGGTCTGGACCGGGTGGTTATCCCCCTTGTTGGAGTCCTGATTTTTCGAGCCTTCAACAGGCCCTAAATGACGTTTTTAGGAAAAACAGAGAGACTAGAAAAGACTAAAATAAATTCAACAATTTTCTTTTGGTTTTCTCTTTGAGATCTTCAAAACTAGGTATTATGATATCCAAACGAGGATCGTATGCCAAAGTTATGACCCTGGGAAATTGATGTACCAATTTACCCAAATGGGGCCCATAGTTTTGGGACTTCATCTCCTAAGGTTAGGTTTTTGGATGTTTAGGGTTTTCCATTGTTTCTCATTAATAAATAGGCCTTGGAGCCTCATTGTAACACAATTCAGAGGCATGTAGCCACCACATCTCTTCTCAGAGATAAGCTACCATCACTCGAGCTAATTTATTTCCATTCTCTGTGTAAGCATATTTCATTATTATGATATTGAAATGAAGTGTTATTTCTATTGCATTTATGTATTTATAGTTATATCTGTAATTTGTTGTGTTCCTGTTTAAGTTCAGATAAGTGGTATTAGAGCAGTTTTCTCTTTCTCTGTTTTTATTTGCATGTCCCCAATGAGGTCAGGGTATAAGGAATTAGGGCTCGATCTAGTTGAACCTTTGCAAGACCAACCTCGCAAACCCTGATGACCTCCCATGGTGGAAGAAAATAAAGATGAAGATCAGGAGATCCTTTCAAAATATTGCTCGAGGAAGCCCTCGAGCAAGAGAGGAATGCGATGATGGATAAATTTGCCCAGATCCTTCGACGATTACCCACATGTGACACATCTTCATCCAGCAACCACTATGGAGGCACCAATCCTTTCAAGGTACAAGTTAACTTCGATATTCCCATATTTGAGGGCCAAATAGATGCAGACGCTGTAGATAAATGGTTGAATTTGTTCGAAGGATATTTTCCAGTTCATGAATTTTCCAATCAGGAAAATATTACTTTTTCACTTCTCAAAGCCACCCCACACGTCAAGGACTGGTGGGAAACCTGCTATGAACAATATGACGAGAGGGAATCATCAATGTTTTCAACACACCCACTTGGGATTCTTTCCGAGATGCCATAAATGAACAATATTACCCTGTCGGGAGATATGAAGATAAATACATAAAGTGGACCATGCTACGACAAGGAAGGGACCAAGATGTGCCAGAGTTCACAAATATTTTCCATACCCTCCGCACTAAGTTGGGTATCAAGGATTCTGAGCGACATTTGGTACTCAAGTACCACGACTGTCTACACAAGTACATCCAGGACGACATGGAATTCCTGGAAATTTCCTCGCTTGACACAACATACCGATATGCTATCAATATTGAGCAGAAGTTTAAATAGAAGAAGCTAGACTTTGGATCTGCGAATCTGAAGCAAGGAAAAGGCGCCCCCAAACCACAAAGAAAAGGCCAAAGCCAAAGCAAGGCGGCCCAGGACAACCTGCCAAATCTGCAAGCAAAGAACAACACCACAAAGACAAAGAAGGACACGAGAAAATGGTGTGAGTTCCATAAGAGCCCCACTCTCAACACAAGTGAGTGTTGGGCCAAGAAGTGACTAGTGGCCGAGCTGAAGGCTTCTGAATCAGACACATGTTCCGAATTTGAGTCAGAACCCGACAAGGGGAATGACAAAGGGAAGTAGATCATTAACGTGGAGCCCAGTGCCATTATGGCCACCACCAAAATCCATAAGAATGAGCCTGAAGATCTAGAGGAGGGGGAATGCCTCTTCCACTCACAGATGTGGTTGAAAGGTTCTCCACTGGAGTTCATTGTTGACAGCAGGAGCCAAAATAAACTCATTTCAGCAGAGGTCATTAATTGGATGGGCCTGCCGATGACAACACATCTGCAGCTGTACACCATCGGGTGGCTTCACTAAGGATGAGATCTCTGATCAGCTAGTAGTGCTTCCTTCCCTACAACATCAAGCCCTTCATGAATGAGGCACTATGTGATGTTGCTCCTCTTGAAGTTTGTGATGTATTATTAGGACAACCATACTTGTGGAAGTGACATGCTGTATATGAGTCTAAACCTCGCTCTATGATTATTACTTTGAGAAATAAGTTATATAGGATATCGTGGGTAGCCCTGCCTACCGCCATCTCTTTCATCACTGCAAATAAATGCAGTAAGATCATTTCCCAGACCAGGAAATTTGTTTTCCTTATGATTCGCGCTGAGGGAAAGAAGAAGGTTGTGGCCACGACTTCTAGACAGGGCTCCTCCGCACAACAACAACAGATGGACAAGTTCATGGAGTAGTGTAGGGACATTTTCGCCTCACCTACATGGGTACCTATGCACTATCAGGTCAAGCACTCCATCGATCTGACCCCAGGCGAGCCGCTACCTAATGAACCGATCTATTGACGCTATGTTCTAGAGAATGATGACATTAAGAGGCGAATTCAGGAGCTGTTACAGAAAGGGAACATGAGGCCAAGCTCATCACCTTGTGGGAGCCCAATTATATTGGTACAGAAGAAGGATGGGACCTGGAGACTCTGTGTTGACTATCGAGCGCTAAACAAGATAACTATCTGGAATATGTACCTAATCCTATGGATTGATGACCTTCTAGACCAGCTCAAGGGGGCCAAATATTTCAGCAAGATTGACTTGAAGTTTGGTTATCAACAGGTGCTTATCGAACCCTTCGATGTGTGGAAGACTGCCTTCAAGTCCAAGGAGGGCCTTTTTGAATGTTTGGTCATGCCTTTCGGGTTGAAAAATGCCCCCAAAACCTTCATGAGATTGATGGATGACATCTTGCAACCCTTCACCAATGCATTCATGGTGGTGTATTTAGATGATGTCTTGTTCTTAAGCCAGAGTTGGGAAGAGCACCTCCACCATATTCAACAGGTCCTTCAAACCCTGTGATAACATAAGCCGTGTGCCAATTTTGAGAAATGCATGTTTGGCATGACCCATGTTAAATATCTGGGGTACATCATTGATGAGAAGGGTGGGCATGTGGACCCAACAAAGATACAAGTCATTCAAGATTTTCTAGCCCCAACCACTCTAACAGAGCTCCGCATATTTCTGGGTCTTTCCAATTTCTACAACAAGTTTGTGTTGGGGATCTCTCACATCACCTGGCCTTTAAGTCAAGTCACCAAGGGTGGAGCGAAAGCAAAGTTTTTTTGGTCCGAAACCCAACATAAGGTGTTTGCTGAGTTGAAGCATCACCTCTGCTCTACACCAATGATCACATTACTATACCTGCATCAACCATTTGATATTGAGACAAACACCTCCGACTATGCTATTGGTGCAGTTCTTACTTAGCAGGGGCATCCAATGGCTTACCACAGTGAGACACTTTAAGACACAGTCCAAAAGTATCCCACTTATGACAAAATAATGTATTCCATTGTGTAGGCCTATCGTTAATGGAAGCATTACATTATGGGGAAGGAAACAGTCATCCACACAAACCATCGACCCCTGCAACTCATACAGACACAAGGGAAGTTGCAAAACGATTGTCATCAGAAATGGTCCACATAAATGCAACAATTCCATTTGAACATTAAGTATAAGAAGGGAAGCACCAATTATGTTGCAAACTGCCTCAGTTGACCCCCTGTCATGGTGCTGATCACTGTGCTCGACTCCTGTGGGCACAAGACTTCGGGGTGGCCGCATCTTTACGAGAGCGATCCCGAATTCGGCAACACATACCAGACACTTCTAGAGGGTAAGAACGTTCCAAATTTTCACCTGCAGGATGCGCTGTTATGCTACATGGGATACATCTGTGTTCCTTCAAGCAAGCGTGCCAAGATGATTTGGGAGGCACACTACATTTGGGTCACTAGACATTCCAGAGTAGAGAAAACAATGGCAGTACTGCAAAAGTATTTTTTTTGGCCGAACTTTCGTCAGGATGTTGGGAGGTACATTAAATCCTGCACTGTCTGTGCCTTTTCCAAACCAACCGTCAAGAAGCAAGGCCTATATACTCTTCTGCCTACTCTTAGTTGACCTTGGGAATCCATCTCCATGGATTACATGTCAGGCCTTCCTTCTACTAAGCATGACAACGACTGCATTTCTGCGGTCATTGACAAATTCTTTAAGATGGCCATTATGGTGGCCTGCAAGAAGAGTATCATAGCAGAGGCCACTGCTAAGCTCTTCTTTGAGCGAGTGTGGATACACTTTGGGATCTCATAGTCCATTGTCTCTGATAGGGATTGTAGATTCCTAAGTGAATTTTTGTCAAGTCTCTAGTCGATGCTAGATACCAAACTCACTAAGTCCATGACTTTCCATCCCTAAACTGATGGCCAAACAGAAGTCATCAACATGATGATCATACAAATTATGCGCATGTACAACTCAAAACATCCACACACATGGGATGAAAGCCTCCCCTATGTCCAACACAACTATAACATAGCTCTCCACAACTCAACGAGCCACAACCCATTTCAGGTAGGGCTGGGATTTCAACCATTATGTCCCATTGATGTGGCCATACCATTTACAACTACTCAAGCAGATTCACTCATGTCCAGCCCGAAGCCGATAGGACTAACAACTTGATTGAGTGCATTCAACACATCTGCCAACAGGTCCATGATATATTGGATAGATCCAATTCTAAGTACAAGCAGCGCCATGATTAACATCAGGTGCCGCACAAGTTCCAGGTGGGCAACAAAGTTTGGCTACATTTGCAGAAGGAATGCCTCACTGGACCCCATCGCAAGCTTCGCCCGCTCTGATATGGGCCATACACCATCACCAAGGCTATAGGGGACAATGCCTTCGAGCTCATCATTCCACCATTCCTTGGTCTGCATCCAATGTTCAATGTAGGCCACCTTCGGCTATACTTTCCACCATTGCTGGACACATTCGACATAGCATAACAACTCACACCAACAAAGCTAAACCCAGACTGCATGGAACATGCCACAACTCATTAGGGGAGTTTTGAGGTCTAAAATGGGCCTCCTAAGGAAATTATAAAATAATAGTGGAAATAATAAAGTATGATTAGATTACATCATCAAATTTTAGAGGGAAAAAAGGAAAAACTATTTTTTCAACTCGTATTTTCAACTTATCTTCGTATGGGTTTACTCAAATGTTGAGCGGAAATACTCGTTGGATGTAGAATTTGATTCCTCATCCATTGAGTACTCATGTTGCATACTTTTGATTGATCTCGCTACACGAAAAAATGAGAAATGCCATAAAAACATGATTGCAATCACGTTTTTCCATGTATTACTCATTTTTATTGTAGCAGGGTCCATCGAAAGTATGCAACATGGGTACTCCTTGGATGAGGAATTAAATTTTGCATCCAACAAGTACTCCTGCTTGAAATTTGAGTAAAACCTTAGGGAGATAAGTTGAAAAAGTAGTTTTATTATTTTATTATTTTTTAATCTTTTTACTTTTTTACTCCAAAAATGGTGAATCATCCCCCATGGTTGACATCATCATATTGAATCCTATTGGTTCTTATAAAGTTTATTTTTGTTGTACATTTTTCTTAGGAGGCCCATTTTAGACCTCAAAAGTCCCCTAATGGATTGGACAATGGACACATAGATCAAGAACAAACGCCAATAGAAGATCCAACTATATTAGGTTGTCAAAGCTGGCCAACTCCTGCACCAAGGTAAGAGGCTCACCAAGGACCAAGTTCAACAGAAGTTTCCCCATCTCATGGAGGCAATCAACGCAATGGGGACCATTGCTTCCTAAGGGGGGAGGGCTGATCCAAGTGGATATTGGTGGCCACCCTCCTATTCCACTTGGACCCCCAACATTGTCTCTTTCAGTTTTTTAGTTTCCTTAATTGTAGCACAATTTACTATTTTTGGCAGTCTTTCGGGTCATGAACTTCCAGAGTCGTTTTAAGGCCCTAAACGATGTTTTTAGTGAAAATGGAGAGAATAATAATTTCTCAAATGGGCTTGCTAATTTCTTTTTGGCTTGCTCTTTGAGATATTCGAAACAAGGTATTATATTAGGGTCCCACCCTAATATGGGATCGAGTCATAGTCAACAGTCAATAAAGCCCATATTAATAATTGTAAGTGGTTAACCCGCAATTAATGACAGGACCACAGTTAGTTGCTAATGGGCCGTAGTATTAGATAGATGGTATTAATAAAACCCATGGTATTGATCCTTGGTATTGCATGTATGAGTCATATATAAAGGATAGAGACTCCCTGCGAGGAGCATCGTGTCTTATTTTTGTATCGAGCTCTGCTCTATTGGAGGTTGCCCCCTCGAAGAGGCCAGTGAACATTGCTTTCTGAATAATAAAATATTTGTTGTTGTCTCTCACTGTTCTATGTTCTGGGTATCTTTCTTCGCATATTCTGTATTTGGGTATCTTTTGCAGGTTAAGAGCATAACAAGTGGTATTAGAGCACTTTCCAAGGCCGGTGGGATCTCCATTTCGTAGCAATTTTTTTTTTGGCTAGAGACGTGTTCCGGCGTCTTTAAACCACGGGATCTGTCGTTGAGCGCATAAACCTGCGGATTTGGGGAGGCATGCACGCAGGAAATACAAGAGGTGGTCACGCTTGTTGGACTCCCTTGTAACCCCTGTGGGTACCCCTTCGAGTAGTAGCGCATTAGACAGAACCGCGTACGGACTGTCTTCCAAGTACCTTCTAGGTATATCGGAAGCCCCTTAGCTCCTCTGCAACCTCGCCATAGATAAACCTTCGACCGTCTTGCTGCTACAGTACACCGAGAACAGCACTCGGAGAGACCGGAGAGATTACTCGCAGGGTAGTCGGGTTGTATGGATAAGGGTACGGTTGATCCTCCTTAGTTAGAGCCTTGAAACATTGGGCCGAGTACTACTGTCAGACCCTTATGTATATTGCGATCTGTAGCACCTGACACTCCTTGAGACCATAGTTCCCTTTTCTATCTGGGGATCACGCATCATATCTGCCAGATCAGCGCGCAAAGAGGTGCAGCAGCAGCAGACATCAGTGCCGCAGTTCTGAGTTAGCAGACCAGCCATTCCGATCTATTAGATCCATCAGATCCGCAGCAACAGTTTGTTCCGCCGCCCAGAGCTATCCGATCTGCCATTCAGATCTCTCATATCCACTAGATCTGAGTAGTTGTGTGGGGTTCCTATACCGGGGTATAATTTTCGCAGGACTTTTGGCCGCATTGACATTTTGAGGATTTGGCGACTGCAGTATTCATAAGGAAGGAGTAAAACTCCCGGGTCGCTTATTGGTGATCTAGCCCATCAGAATCAGGACGACGAGCTGAGCACAGTGGTACCATTCAATTCTTAGTGAAATTTTTTTTTTAGGCGGTCCCAATTTTCAAAAAACATCAGGTCGGTGCATGGTAGAAACTAGAGCTCAAGCTATGGCCAATGAAAGGATGGACAAACTTGACGAATCCTTGCAATCCCTCCACATTCAGTTTGAACGACTAAATAGCCTGATCACAAGCATAATCCTGAAGGGCAAGGAGGTAGCCCACGAGGAGGAGTATAATGGCAATGGACACAGTGAGGGTGAGTCTAGCCACTCTCCTCACATCTGGCGCACCCAGCCACCACCTGGTATCCAACAATCCCGTCAGCGACCTCCCAAGTTGGATATGCATAAATTTGACGGTTCTCACCCGGCAGCATGGATAGCACAAATGGAGCAGTATTTCAATCTGAATAACATCTTAGATGATGCGACTCAGCTTATGGTGGGGAGCATGTACTTGGACAATGAAAGGTGGCAATGGTGGGAATGGCATCAACGTTGCAATGGACCTTTTCTGGCTTGGAACAAATTCAAAAAAGCTCTTTCAGACCTCTTTGACCAGGAATCTTCTTTTTTGGGTCGTCTTACTAAGCTCCAACAGACTGGCATAGTGGATGAATATATTACAGCTTTTGAAGCCTTAGCCTTCCGTACTTGGGGTCTCTCCGATGTGTTCTACATGGAATGTTTTATCAGCGGTCTTAAAGAAGCCATCAAAGCCCAAGTCCTACTGCACCACCCTCCCACATGGACAAAGGCTTGCAAGGTAGCCCGTAACGTGGAACGTGCATTAGCAGCCCAATACAGTCGCCCAAACTTCTCCGCTAAAGGTCACCCCCCACAGGCTCAAAACACGACTCAAACACTTAAGGTCCAAAAGGTGTCACCGACGGAAATGGCCAAAAGAAGAAAGCAAGGGTTATGTTACTACTGTGATGAAAAATACTCCCCAGGTCATAAATGTAAGGAGCCCAAATGTTTTCAAATTGATGCCACTGACTACAGCTCAACAGAGGAAGATCCACCACTTGAGGAACATGAGGCGCTAGACGAGGACAACCAAAAGGACAATGTCTCTGACGAACCAGTTATTTCGCTGCATGCGTTGGCAGGGATTTCTTCACCTCAAACTCTCAAAATCAGAGGTTTTATTAAACATCGCCCAGTAGTAGTCCTGATTGATAGTGGAAGTACACATAATTTCATCCATCAAAAAGTCGCAAAAGCAGTGCATTGTTTTGTACGAGCAGTTTCTAACTTCCAAGTCCAAATTGTGGATGGGGGCACAATGAAATGTGAAGGCCGCTGTGAAAATGTCAAACTTCAAATGGGGGATTATCAGTTGAAAACCCACATGTTTGCCATACACATGGGAGGTTGCGACATTGTCCTCGGCGCTGAATGGCTCCGCACTCTTGGGCCAATCACAATGGATTTCCAGGAGTTATATATGAGTTTTAAGCAGAAAAACTACACACATACCCTCCGTGGACTCCAGGTGGGAGCTCCCTCTATCATCAGCTCGCATAGGATGGAAAAATTGCTAAAAAAGGGCCATCATGGAGTTATAGCTCAATTTAATGCCATCCAGGCAGTTGAAACCAAGTCTCTGCCAATTCATCCTGAGATGCAACAGATTTTAAATAACCATCTGCCGGTCTTTGACAAGCCTCATGAGCTTCCACCCTCGAGAGGGGAACATGATCATAGCATCACCTTGGTTCTAGGGGCCCAACCCCCAAATGTGCACCCATACAGATATCCGTTCACCCAAAAGAATGAAATAGAAAAAATTATCAAGGAACTTTTGGAAGCAGGTGTCATTCGTCCCAGCATTAGTCCTTATTCATCACCGGTGGTCATGGTGCTCAAGAAAGATGGGGAGTGGCGGATGTGTCCAGACTTCAGGGCCCTCAATAAGTTGACAATGAAAGATAAATTTCCCATCTCAGTGGTTGACGATTTGCTGGATGAACTCAATGGGGCTCAATTCTTCACTAAGATGGATCTTCGCTCAGGCTTCCACCAAATTCACATGAAGGAAGTCGACATTCCAAAGACCGCTTTCAGAACTCATGAAGGCCATTATGAGTTCCTGGTCATGCCATTCGGTCTTTGTAATGCCCCCTCTACTTTTTAGAGCCTTATGAACCACATTCTCAAACCATATCTCAGGAAATTTGTCCTTGTCTTCTTCGATGGCATCCTCATCTATAGTTGCACTTGGGCCGCACATCTTCAGCATGTCGATCTACTCTTGCAACTGCTTCGCAAGCATAAATTATTTGTCAAGATGTCCAAGTGTTCGTTTGGCATGGAAGAAGTTGAGTATTTGGGCCACATTGTGGGGCGTGAAGGTGTCAATGTGGACCCCAAAAAGATCCAGGCAATGCAGGATTGGCCTCAACCTAAGACCTTGAAGAGCTTGAGAGGATTTTTGGGTCTCACAGGCTATTATCGTAAATTTGTCCGCAACTATGGTCGCATAGCGAAGCCCCTCACTCAACTCCTAAAGAAAAATTCATTCTTCTGGAATGAGGAAGCACAACAGGCATTTACAGCTCTAAAAAATGCCATGTGTTCCACTCCAGTCTTAGCACTACCTGACTTCACCAAATCTTTTGTCATTGAATGTGATGCTTCAGGTACAGGTATTGGGGCGGTCTTAATGCAGGAAGGGCGACCTTTGGCCTTCACAAGCCAACAACTAAGTGGGAAGAATCTGGGCCAATCTACCTACGAGAAGGAAATGATGGCCATCTTACATGCAGTAGAGACTTGGCGACCTTACTTATTGGGACGATGTTTCCAAATCCGCACAGATCATCACAGTCTTAAATATTTTTTGGAGCAACGCTTATCCTCCCCACAATAAAATAAATGGCTCGCAAAAATGCTGGGATATGATTATGAGATCATTTACAAGAAAGGGAAAGACAATAGTGTAGCAGATGCCTTATCTCGCCAATTTGAGGAGGAAAGTACTCTGCTGGCAATTCCCCTCCCCATTCCAGAATGGATTGAAGAGGCTCGCAGGGAATGGTTTTCACATCCCGGGCTCTCCCAACTCATTTCTCAATTGCAGGTAGATCCAAATTCCACCAAGGGCTACTCGTGGCAGGATGATATTCTTCGCTACAGGGACAGAGTCGTAATATCACCAACATCCACCCTCAAAAGTCGCATTTTGGCAGAATTGCACTCATCCCCCATTGCAAGACACTCATACTTTCAGAAGACGTATGCTCGCACCAGAAGATCATTTTTTTGGACAGGCATGAAAAAGGACATCCTTACTTTCGTAGCAGAATGCGATGTCTGTCAACGCCACAAAGGGGAGATCGTCAACACACCAGGCACATTACAACCGTTTCCCATCCCGACATCAATTTGGACGAAGGTTTCTATGGATTTCATTACAGGTCTTCCAAAGTCAGGAAACAAGTCAGTCATCATGGTGGTTGTGGACCGACTTTCGAAGTATGCTCATTTCTGCACCCTACCCCACCCATTTACACCAACTTTGGTCGCTCAATCTTTCATGGATCAGATCTTCAAATTGCATGGCATGCCCACTTCTATTGTGTCCGATCGCGACCCGATCTTCACCAGTAATTTTTGGCAGGAACTCTTCAGGATACAAGGCACTCAACTACAACTCAGTACTTCCTATCACCCGCAAACGGATGGTCAAACTGAAGCCGTCAACAAATGTCTGGAAACCTACCTTAGGTGTTTCACTTCAGAAAAGCAACATCTTTAGGTACAGTGGTTACCTCTGGCTGAATGGTGGTATAACACCAACTATCATGCCACCACCAAAATGACTCCCTATGAAGCAGTATATGGTCAACTCCCTCCTTCCCCTACTTCTTATCTCAAGGGGTGCTCAAAAGTACAAGCAGTGGATCAACTCCTACAACACCGTGCAACCATGCTCGCCCATCTTAGAGAGAATCTTCATCAAGCTCAAAATCGCATGAAGCAATAGGTAGACCAGCATCGCTTAGAGCGCCAATTTCAAGAAGGGGATCAGGTCTTTTTGAGGCTGCAACCATATAAGCAAACATCACTCAAAGACAAGGGTTGTAAGAAACTATCTCCAAAATTCTACGGACCATATCAAGTACTTCAGCGCATTGGAGAAGTGGCTTACAAGTTGGCTTTGCCACCTACTGCAAAAATCCATCCAGTTTTCCATGTCTCATGCCTCAAGAAAGTGATTGGGAACAATTGCAGAATTCAAACCAGTCTACCTGAATTGGACGAAGAAGGGTCCATCTGGCTCCAACCTGAACAGGTCCTAGACACACGAGACAGGCACTTGCGGGGCCGCATGATTAGGGAAGTCCTCGTCAAGTGGAAAGACACCTCTCTGGAAGATGCAACTTGGGAACCAGCCACTATTCTTCAGCAGTTTCCGCAGCTTCAGCCTTGAGGACAAGGCTAGTCTTAAGGGGGAGGGCATGTTAGGGTCCCACCCTAACCCCCTTATTTATGTAATGGGATCGAGTCATAGTCAAGAGTCAATAAAGCCCATATTAATAATTGTAAGTGGTTAACCCGCAATTAATGACGGGACCACAGTTAGTTGCAAATGGGCCGTAGTATTAGATAGATGGTATTAATAAAACCCATGGTATTGATCCTTGGTATTGCATGTATGAGTCATATATAAAGGATAGAGACTCCCTGCGAGGAGCATCGTGTCTTATTTTTGTATCGAGCTCTGCTCTATTGGAGGTTGCCCCCTCGAAGAGGCCAGTGAACATTGCTTTCTGAATAATAAAATATTTGCTGTTGTCTCTCACTGTTCTATGTTATGGGTATCTTTCTTCGCAATTCTGTATTTGGGTATCTTTTGCAGGTTAAGAGCATAACATGGACCATTGCTTCCTAAGGGGGGAGGGCTGATCCAAGTGGATATTGGTGGCCACCCTCCTATTCCACTTGGACCCCCAACATTGTCTCTTTGAGTTTTTCAGTTTCCTTAATTGTAGCACAATTTACTATTTTTGGCAGTCTTTCGGGTCATGAACTTCCAGAGTCGTTTTAAGGCCCTAAACGACGTTTTTAGTGAAAATGGAGAGAATAATAATTTCTCAATTGGGCTTGCTAATTTATTTTTGGCTTGCTCTTTGAGATATTCGAAACAAGGTATTATGATAGCCAAACGAAGATCTGATGCCAAAGTTACGATCCCGGAAATTGATGTACCAATTTACCTAAACGGGGCCCACAATTTTGGTGCTTCATCTCCTAGGGTTAGGTTTATGGATGTTTAGGGTTTTCCATTATTTCTCAATAATAAATAGGCCTTGGAGCCTCATTGTAACACAGTTTAGAGGCATATAGCCACCACATCTCTTCTTAGAGATAAGCTACCATCGCCCAAGCTAGTTTATTTCCATTCTGTTTGTAAGCATATTTCAGTATTCTCATATTAATGAAATGAAGTGTTATTTCTGCTGCATTTCTATATTTATGGTTATATTTGTAATTTTTTGCGTTCCTGTTTAAGTTCAGATCAACCCTCACTCCTCTATACTAAGATTCCTTTTTGTGTAGCAGTGGAACGTCCCAAAGTCAGATTATAATATATTATTGATGCAACTACAAGAATGGAATGACCAGCCAAAGTAAATGCGCCCAATCTCAGCCATGACCTCTGTAAAAATGTAGCAGTCAACCAACACTAAATCGTCCTTCCATATAACTCATACATGCCCCAGAAATATGGTGAAAATCAACCCCAATAACAAGGATATAGATTGGACTTCGTTTGATGTAGAAATCTATGGGTGCACCCTTCTAAATTGCTTCTAATTCGCCCTTGCCTTCATAAATTTGACCCATAGTTTATTTTATCAACAAAAATCACTATATCCAAGGATTTGCGCCTCTTCTCCTGTTATTCTATCCTTTGAGACCTGCAATGATTTCTCACTAAAGACATTTATTATATATCCCTGCAAAATTATCCATTTTCCTTGCCATACAAAATATATCCAATAGCTCCATATTTAATGAAATATAGGCGAATCCCTATTGAGTGAAATTGATGAAATTAGTTTGCCATGTTGAAACCCTACATCGATTTCTGGTGATTTATTTCAGATTGTGACAATGTGCTACAATTGGTAGCGGGAAGAGAGATGTGATAGGTGGTAGAAGTGCTGGTAGACGGAGGTTGACAGATGATAGGAACAGGTTGCAAATTGCAAGTGTGTTTTGACTGACAACGAAAGCCTGAAGGAAACAACTCCCTTAAAAAACGGCTTCGACATAATTACACTTCCTTTTCCGATGCCTCGCTCAATCTATACGCCCAAACTTCCGGACCAACCTTTCAGTGATTACATGGACCAATAATTGTGGAACGACTTAATAGAGAAAATATATTGTGGTGCAATATAAATGTGTTCATATGGTGTACACATGTCATGTGTAGAAGAAAAAGGTAGATGAAACTTTGACATGAACTGATTCAAAAGAAAGGCCTATCGACTTAATTACAACACGACCATATTATGGTAAACTAATAACGCCTAAATGTGGTCACTCAAATATATAGAGGAAGCATGCATAGAATTGTAACCTTTAAAAAGCATGCATACAAAATTGATAACAATCGTAACTTTTAGGAGCATGCTTATTACAACAGTTTTGTTCGCAACACCCATAAATTACCAACATATTAATGGTCGATATATATATATATATATATATATATATATATTATGTGTGTGTGTGTTCAAAAATTGTTTTATTAAAAACTTATATTAGAAATTGCACTTAGAGGTGCAAAGGAACCTGATAGGAGGAGTGGAGGGAATGTGGAAGGCAGTGATGAATTGAATTTAGGATAATTGTTTTTTATAAAGAAATTGACTGAACAAAGCTTCTTAAGTTGCCTAGACTATACTTATAATGGAAGGAAACAATGCATAACAAAAAGATATATATCCTCAAGAGTTTTGTTGTATATGCTTGTGAAACGACCCAAACCAAAAAAATACGAATATTACAGAGGATTGATGCCTGAATAAAATTTATTTTCTAGTTATCTTGCTTCCACAATATTTAGAATCAAAATTACCAATCTTTTAAAAATTATGATCCATTGAAATCAGGGCAACCCCAATGAAATCTATGACTAAATGATGAAATATTAGTGAAGTAAGAAGGATTCCATATCTGAAATAACGCTTACTTTAGGAAAATAGGTAAGATTGGTTTGGTGAGTAGATTGGACAGTTGATATATTTTCTCAACAACAATCTCTCAAATTGGAAATTGTTGGATCTCTCAAATACTATATATACTTGGTGTAATTGTGTGATTGCAGTGTAATAGAAAAATACTTGTGTGTGCGCACATCTCTATTTTCTTGGTATCAGAGCTGGTAGCTCTGGGTTAACTCTATTTCGGAGAGCCCAGAAAAATGTGAGAAATTCTGTGTTTGATTCATGACTGCAACAACAATTTCCTCTACGAAGTAGGTGAGTTCGTGAAATGAGTGCATATTTTGAGTTATGCAGCAACTGCGTCATTAGCATATGGTATTGGTGAACCTGACGTGAGCGCTCAAAATTCATGTTGACACGAGGTTGTCGAATTTTTGATTCGTTGGATGCCACTGAAATACGCTCCCTCTGTAGCTTGACCATGGCATGCATTTGAGATGAAGGTTATGTTTTTTCCCAAGGCGCAATGGAATCGTGGTTTGCTGAAAGTCGATCTTGCTGGTAGAACGTCCATCAATGTAAGTGCCGAAGACGCTGAATAAAGGGGGTTTGCAACAAATTTAATTTAATTTTTTGTTTGTTTGTGTGAAATAAGCATTTAAGGGGGAAATAGATATATGACAAATGATTTGACTTTTGTCATTTCTACAAATGATTCGACTTTAACCTCTAAAGCATTTCGACAAGTGATTCGACTTTTGTCCATGGGCATGATAAATGACAAATGATTCGACTTTTGTGAAATGTTTGCTTGTGAAATGCTTATTTGGGCGCAATAAATATATGACAAATGATGTGAATAGAGGCGAATAAAGTATGAATAAACTGGAAAATTGAGAAGTGGAGCTAGTCACCCGATCTGTCACCAGAGTTGTGAGCCGCAAAGCTAGTGCACGAGGTAACTTTATTTTAAATATGGAGCAAACAGTGGTTGAAAAATTCAATGGGTCAAATTTCTTTACATGGAAGGTGAAATTCCAAATGAATTTGATGCATAAAAACTTATGAAGCTTAGTAAAAAGATTAGAACCAGCACCCCAAGATCCAAAACAATTAGTTGAATGACAAAAAAAGGAATAAAGAGGTTATTTTATTATAGGATTATCTTTGTCAGATTCACAACTTCACGTTATAGACTTAGGAAAGTCCTCTTCACAAATATGGGAACACTTAAGTAAGATATTTGGGGAAAAGGCCATGAATGCAAAATTCTCTTTGAAATTACAGTTATTCAAACTCAAAATGCATAATGGGGTATCATTGTCTACACATATAAATGATCTAAAATCACTCATAAAGCAACTAGAGGAAATTGAGGTAAAAGTAGAATAAAAAGATGCTAAGGCATTTTGTTAAATAACTTACCATCAAATTATGATAATGATATTTTCACCTTAAGTCAATTTTCCTCTCGATCGTTAGATGAAATGACTGCAGCACTCTTAGCAGAAGAGAAGAAGATGAAATCAGGTAGCATCAAGGACAACTCACATGATGAGATGACATTATTCTCAAAGGGTAGAGTCAATAAAAACAGGAACTCAATGGAATGTTTTTACTGCCAAAAACATGGAGACATAACGTTCAATTGAAAAAGTCGCGCTAGAGATATTTTAAATGGAAAATTAAATGAATCGACCAACATAACTACTTTTGAAGACTTGCATGAAGCCAACCTTTAGGACTTCTTAGATTGTGACAGTGATAATGAATTTACTAGAGAACCTCTCATGCTTTTCTAAAGAGCTATCAGTTATAATATTTATTAATGTGTGTGTGAAGAAAGGTCAGTTGCATAATTGACTGTTGGATAAGCTATGTATTTAGACAGGTTACCTATATAACCGGAAGTGTGTATTTTGGTGCATACTACTAGGATGGAAACTTGTCCATAGAAATATTCAATATCTCAGCTATTCTTTAGGGTAGTTAAGAAATGTCAATTCTATAAATTTTCTCAACAATAGTCAGAGGCAGTAATGCTTCAAATGAAGATAAAGTGGTAGCTCATGTGGTGGTGAAAAATAGTAGTGTATGCAAGATCTCAAAATGAACATAATTGCTTATGAAGACCATATTAGACTTGATATGATTTATATGTAATTTATGACTTGTGTAATAATGTAAGCGTTAAGGGGGGAACTTGGAAATAACACTTACTTTAGGAAAACAGGTAAGATTGGTTTGTTGAGCAGATTGGATAGTTGAGATATTTTCTCAACAACAATCTCTCAAATTATAAATTGTTGGATCTCACAAATACTATATATGCTTGGTGTAATTGTGTGATCGCAATGTAATAGAAAAATACTTGTGTGTGTGCGCACAACTATGTTATCTTACTATGTGAAACAACCCAAACCAAAAAAATACGAATATTGCAGAGGATTGATGCATGAATAAATTTATTTTCTAGTTGTCTTGCTTCCACAATATTTAAATTCAAGATTACCAATATTGTAAAAATTACGATCCATTGAAATTAAGGCAGCCCAATGAATGCTATGACTAAATAATGAAATATTAGCGAAGTAAAAAAGTTGCCATCCCTGAAAAGTGTAAAAAAAAGTCCAGTGAAAATAATTTGGAGAGCAAAAAGGCAGAGAAAAAAGGCATGACCACTGGCACTCTCATAAATATGTCCCAAACCTTCTTTTATAGTCGAAGAAATATCAGATAGGCATTCCCATCAAGTGAAAGGATACATTGTAGCAAGTTCAACCATCCCTCTATACATCTTTCTCAAAAAGTTTTCCAACGATATTTTACTATTTTGTAGAAGTTTTACACATAATTCAACATTTAATTTGTCAACATAAGAGACACCAATATCCTTAAAATCTATGTAGAATAACCCCTCAAACAAGTTTTCATCAATCTTGGGCAAATTTACCCCATTCCCCACTCTCTAAACACTGAAGTTTATTTTCTCTCTCTTTGTCAAGACGAAAATCCTAATTAAGGAGGTATGTGTCATAATTGTTAAATCAATCTTTGAGCATCTTCATTATTATAAATGTAAAGGCGAAGAAACTGAAATATCATAAATTGAAACCAACAAAGCCTGATTAATAAGACAATCCTCAAATCAAACTTTCTTTTTGGATATTGTTAGATTACTCAATGAAACAATTAGGACCGAAAGTGACGAATATTCTAGCTCAGTCCTCTCAAATGTCTGTAGTTCAAGATATTAAGTACTTTGCCATGGACAAAAACCAACAACTCGCCAAATCTCAGAAACAGAATTATTTTCAGATCTACTATCTTAGGATCACAAGATTCACAAATGGTTCCCAGTAAGAGGGTACAATTCAATGCATGAGTTGAAATTTAACTCATCTAAGTCCTTTTTATTTGATTCCAGGTCTACAATCATCCATTAGAAAATTCTGCAATGTTGCAACAAATCCACTTGTCAACATAATCACATTGTCTATCATCTAATTCCACTAAAATGTCGTGAAATTAAGAATGCCAAAAATCACTATTTTTACCTCCTCTTTCCAAATCGCTTGTACAATGATGATAAAATTTTATCATAGTTTAGTGTCCTATCAATCAATGAGGAGATCTCTGAGTTCTATTGGAGCATAATGTTGCATATAGTGAAAATACAAAGCAGATACATGAGAGTTTGATTGGTCTTCCAAAAGGTGGCTTAACTCGAAAAACTATTGCACTAGCTTCCTTGACTTCTGCTTGTACATCAAGTAATGGAGAAAAAGGTTCAAGTAAAGAAGTGAAAGCGTCATCCAAACCTACTTTGAATCAATCCACTTAGAGATATCTCTTAGTTCAAAATTGTCTACTTCTATCATCTTGAAATGGACTTAACGAGTGGTCATTGTATTTGGCCCTAATATGAGCTCAATAAATATCTTTTGAAAATCGATGACTGTAGGTGAATTATCATCTATTATAGGGTTTTTAAAGCCCATTTTTACTATTTTGAAAGGATGATCAAGGCTTATAATAAAATTAGAGCGAGTATGCATTATTGAGGTGCTATATGTCAATGTAATGTCATCTTCCTATGTATAAATCTTCCTTCCTCTAGTCAACATTAATAGGGATGTTAAAACATGTCATAATGTCAGCTAGTCAATTGCATAATGTCAAAAATGCAATTGTTTTCAGATCTACTGTCTTGGGATCATAAGAGTCACAAATGATTCCTAGTAAGAGGGTACAATGCAATGCATGAGTTTGAATTTAACACATCGAAGTCCTTATTTTGTGCCAAGTCTACAAGCATCCATTGTATACTAGGGTTATCTTCATCTTCACTTGAAACTGTGCCTTTGTACTTCTCTCTGAACTTCCAAAACCAAAAAATGGGCTTATGTATACCTCAATTATTCTAAGACCATAATATGTTTTCTCAATAAAACAACAATTTTCCATATACATAAGCCTTCTAAGTGCACTTTACGTTATTGTTTTCTTTGCCTTAGTCAAAAAATTTTCATGTTCATTCCTGGTATTGTAGCTAGATCTTTGAAAGTTAAATAGTAAAGACTACTTTAAACAAAACCATGAAATGATACAAAACGAAGCTACTGCCTCCTCAAAAAGGACAAGATGCTTATGACAGTTAGTAATATTATATGACAATTTTATTTTTAACTTTAGAAAAATTAATATGAGCATTATTATGTTCTTGAATTTTATAAAGATATTAGACTTTTTCCAAAAAAATATTCTTTAATTAGAATATTGGGTTCAGGCCCAGTCTCCAAATTGAACTATACTTCATCACAAATGGCACTTCTCCAAATTGAACAACTATACTTCCTCACAGGTAGCACTTCGCCCGGGCATCAAACGAGGAGCCCGTGAAGGGTTATGGAGGCACTCAACAAGCTGAGGGATTATTAACATATGGAGTCATATAAACTCTTAAAATATGCGTCCTTAAATTAATATGAGATATCAGTTTTCCAAAGCCAGCCAATAAATAAATAAATATAAAATGCTAAAAAATGAACTATGTGTTTTATCGTTGTTATGAAACGAGCAGGTCAACTAAATCCATCCAACACCTATGCAAGAGGAGGATCCCACAGGCCCATTACTTTGACACTACACGTCGATAGGATGTCAGAATGCTGGTAATCAATATATTAGGTAATCAATATCTTAATATCTTAAAAGTTCTTACTGAGGAGATTATGATATGTATGGCTGAGAGCTATTCTAGCCAGGATTTCTCCAGAGATATATGAAGTAATCAATATTTTATAAAATAAAAAATTTTAAAACTTAATTCTTTAATGATATATTAAGTAATTAATATTTAAAAAAATATAATTTTTGTATTTTTATATGTTTGAGGTATGATTATTTATAATTGTTTATTTCACTCATAAATATATAAATGTAAAAATAAGAAACACATTTTTTAAATATTTGAGAATGTAATCTACAATAAATCACATTTTTTTATTTATTAATGGTAAAGGTTTTTGTTGAGAAAATTATAGATAAAAATAAATTATTATTAAATATATATATATATATATATAATATAAATTTTTATTTTTAATAAAAAAAAAATATTATAAAAATTTATGTTCTGTTTTTACTATTTAATATGTATTTTAGATTTAATTTTTAACTTATCATGATGATGAACCATATTCATTAGTTAATTCGAAACATCTAAACAAAAAAATTCAAATGTGATTTATGCTAAAAATTCTTCTTAAAAAACTTTAAAAACAAAATAAATAATTTATGAAATATATTTCATCTGTAAAATATCACTATCCATTCTTTTTGGGATTCCTTCTCGTATCTTTATAAATCTCATTTTCAAGGAATCTATCTAAGAAATACTAATAAAAAATGAGTACTACAACTAAGCAGATGACAAATGGCTTAAATCAACTTTTTTCTATAAAGTATTTATTGGAATTTAAATTACTCATGAGATGACAGGCGGCCTCAATACTTGGACGTCAAAATCTAAAGATTGCAATTATTCTTACCTATCCATTTGGAGGCTTCAAATTTTTTGGACCATCCGATACTTAAAAATAAGATAAAAAATAACGTCAAATTTCATGCCGGCATGACAGTGAAGACGGGGTTTGCGTGGATTAATTATGCGAGGAAATGGTTGTACCGGTCTATTGTATCATCTTAGGTCGTTGAAAAATAATGATCCTTAAAAGCAAGAAAGCCACAAAGTGGCATTACCTGTCACGATTTCAAGATTGGTAACCATCGGACAAGGTCATTTAAGAATCCGTTAAAGTCATGGACAACGGGTAAATATTTAAAGAAATGAGTTACTTTACACGTATACCTAAGTCATTCAAAATGAGCACAGAGCTGGCGGTTCTGGAGATGAAGTCGCTCAGCCATAACAATATCAGCAAATTAAGTAAAATCAGAAAACGGTTTGGCTCATATAAATCAAATCAGAAGAGGCAGAAATTTATGTTTAACATTCTTTAGCACTCAACGAGGAGTCGATAATACACACTGCATCCTGCAGGTATTATAAGAATAAGTGTAAGATTACAACGCGGCCATATTACAGTAAACCAATAACGCCTAAATGTGGTCACTCAAATATATAAAGGAAGCGTGAGGAGAATCGCAACCTTTAAAAAGCGTGCATGCAAAAATAATAGCAATTGTAACTTTATTACGACAGTTTTGTTAGCAATACCCAGAAATTACATATGGCTTTATGGACGGCAGAAACCAAGAGTAGGTAAATCACTGAATCAGACGAACACTAGATCAAAGAAGCAGAAAATAAAGATGAGGGGCAGGAGATCCTTTTAAAATATTGCTTGAGGAAGCCCTCGAGCGACAGAGGAACGCGATAATGGATAAATTTGCCCAGATCCTTCGACGACTACTCACATGTGATGCATCTTCATCCAACAACCATTATGGAGGCGCCAATCCTTTTAAGGTACAAGTTAACTTCGATATTCCCATATTTGAGGGCCAAATAGATGCAGACGTTGTAGATAAATGGTTGAATTTGTTGGAAGGATATTTTCCAGTTCATGAATTTTCCAATCAGGAAAATATTACTTTTGCACTTCTCAAAGCCACCCCACACGTCAAGGACTGGTGGGAAACCTACTATGAACAAAATGACGAGAGGGAATCATCACTGTTTTCAGCTGCACCCACTTGGGATTCTTTCCGAGATGCCATAAAGGAACAATATTACCTTGTCGAGAGCTATGAAGATAAATACATAAAGTGGACCATGCTACGATAAGGAAGGGACCAAAATGTGCCAGAGTTCACAAATATTTTCCATACCCTCTGCACTAAGTTGGGTATGAAGGATTCTGAGTGACATTTGGTACTCAAGTACCGCAACTGTCTACACAAGTACATCCATGACGAGATGGAGTTCCTGGAAATTTCCATGCCCGACACGACATACCGATACGTTTTCAATATTGAGCAGAAGTTTAAACAGAAGAAGCTATACTTTGGATTTGCGAATTCGAAGCAATGAAAAGGCACCCCCACACCACAAAGAAAAGGCCAAAGCCAAGCCAAGGCGACCCAAGACAACCTGCCAAATCCGCAAGTAAAGAAAACACCACAAAGACAAAGAAGGACACGAGAAAATGGTGTGAGTTCCATAAGAGCCCCACTCACAACACAAGTGAGTGTTGGGCCAAGAAGTGACTAGTGGCCGAGTTGAAGGCTTTTGAATCAGATACATGTTTCGACTTTGAGTCAAAACCCGACAAGGGGAATGAAAAAGGGAAGTAGATCATTAATGCGGAGCTTAGTGCTACCGTGACCACCACCAAAATCCATAAGAATGAGCCTGAAGATCTAGGGAGGGGGAACGCCTCTTCCACTCACAGATGTGGCTGAAAGGTTCTCCATTGGAGTTCATTGTTGACAACAGGAGCCAAAATAAACTCATTTAAGCAGAGGTCGTGAAGTGGATGGGCCTACCGATGACAACACATCTGCAGCCGTACACCATCGGGTGGCTTCACCAAGGACGAGATCGATCAGCGAGTAGTGCTGCCTTCCCTACGACATCAAGCCCTTCATGAATGAGGCACTGTGTGATGTTGCTCCTCTTGAAGTCTGTGATGTATTATTAGGACAACCATACTTGTGGAATTGACATGCTGTATATGAGTCTAAACCTCGCTCTATGATTATTACTTTGAGAAATAAGTTATACAGGATACAGCGGGTAGCCCTGCCTACTGCCATCTCTTTCGTCACTGCAAATAAATGCAGTAAGATCATTTCCCAGACCAGGAAATTTGTTTTCCTTATGATTCGCCCTCAAGGAAAGAAGAAGGTTGTGGCCATGACTTCTAGACAGGTCTCCTCTACACAACAGTAGTAGATGGACAAGGTCGTGGAGGAGTATAGGGACATTTTCATCTCACCTACATGGGTACCTATGCACTGTCAGGTCAAGCACTCTATCGACATTATGTTCTATAGAATGATGACATCAAGAGGCAGATTCAGGAGCTATTACAAAAATGGAACATCAGGCCAAGCTCATCACCCTGTGGGAGCCCAATTATATTGGTACAGAAGAAGGATGGGACTTGGAGTCTCTGTGCTGACTATCGAGCACTGAACAAGATCATTGTCTGGAATAGGTCCCCAATCCCATGGATTGATGACCTTCTAGACCAGCTCAAGGGGGCCAAATATTTCAGCAAGATTGACTTGAAGTTTGGTTACCAATAGGTGCTTATCGAACCCTTCGATGTGTGTAAGAATGCCTTCAACTCCAAGGAGGGCCTTTTCGAATGTTTGGTCATGCCTTTCGGGTTGACAAATGCCCCCACAACCTTCATGAGATTGATGGACGACATCTTGTGACCCTTCACCAATGCATTCATCATGGTGTATTTAGATGACGTCTTGTTCTTAAGCTAGAGTTGGGAAGAGCACCTCCACCATATTCGACATGTCCTTTAAACCCTGCGATAACATAAGTTGTGTGCCAATTTGGAGAAATGCATGTTTGGCATGACCCATGTTAAATATCTGGGGTACATCATTGATGAGAAGGGTGGGCATGTGGACCCAACCAAGATACAAGTCATTCAGGATTTTCTAGCCCCAACCACTCTAACAGAGCTTCGCATCTTTCTGGGTCTTTCCAATTTCTACAGCAGGTTCGTCTTGGGGTTCTCCACATCACTTGGCCTTTAAGTCAAGTCACCAAGAGTGGAGCAAAAGCAAAGTTTTTTTGGTCCGAAACCCAACATAAGGTGTTTGCTGAGTTGAAGTATCACCTCTACTCTACACCAATGCTCACATTACCATACCTGCATCAACCTTTTGAGATTGAGACAAACACCTTCGATTATGTTATTGGTGCAGTTCTTATTTAGCAGGGCCATCCAATGGCTCACCACAGTGAGACACTTTAAGACAGAGTCCGAAAGTATCCCACTTATGACAAAATAAAGTATTCCATTGTGCATGCCTGCCGTCGATGGAAGCATTACATTATGGGGAAGGAAACAGTCATCCACATAGACCACCGACCCTTGCAACTCATATAGACACAAGGGAAGTTGCAGAATGATCACCATCAGAAATGGTCCACATAAATGCAACAATTCCATTTGAACATTAAGTATAAGAAGGGAAGCACCAATTATGTTGCAAACTGCCTCAACTAACCCCCTGTCATGGTGCTGATCATTGTGCTCGACTCCTGTGGGCACGAGACTTTAGGGTGGCTGCATCTTTATGAGAGCGATCCTGAATTCAGTAGCACATACTAGACACTCCTAGAAGGCAAGCATGTTCCAAATTTTCACCTCCAGGATGCACTATTATGCTACCTAGGATATATCTGTGTTCCTTCAAGCAAGCGTTCCAAGATGATTTGGGAGGCGCACTACATTTGGGTCACTGGACATTTCAGAGTAGAGAAAATAGTGGCAGTACTGCAAAAGTATTTTTATTGGTCGAACCTTCATTGGGATGTTGGGAGGTATATTAAATCTTGCACTGTCTGCGCCTTTTCCAAACCAACTGTCAAGAAGCAAGGCCTATATACTCCTCTGCCTACTCTTAGTTGACCTTGGGAATCCATCTCCATGGATTACATGTCGGGCCTTCCTTCTACTAAGCATGACAACGACTGCGTTTCTGTGGTTGTCGGCAAATTCTCTAAGATGGCCATTATGGCGGTCTGTAAGAAGAGTATCATAGCAGAGGCCACTGCCAAGCTCTTCTTTGAGTGAGTGTGGGTACACTTTGGGATCTCACAGTCCATTGTCTCTGATCGAGATTGTAGATTCCTAAGTGAATTTTTGTCAAGTCTCTGGTCGATGCTAGATACCAAACTCATTAAGTCCACGACTTTCCATCCCCAAACTGATGGCCAGACAGAAGTCATCAACATGATGATCATACAAATTATGTGCATGTACAACTCGAAGCATCCATGCACATGGGATGAAAGCCTCCCCTATGTCCAACACAACTATAACATAGCTCTCCACAACTCAATGAGTCACAACCCCTTTCAGGTAGGGTTGGGATTTCAACCATTATGTTCCATTAATGTGGCCATACCATTTACAACTACTCAGGTAGATTCGGCTCATGTCCAGCCTGAAGCCGATAGGACTAACAACTTGATTGAGTGCATTCAACACATCTTCCAGCAGGTCCATCATATATTGGACAGAGCCAATTCTAAGTACAAGCAGCGCCATGATCAACATCAGGTGTCACACAAGTTCCAGGTGGGCAACAAAGTTTGGCTACATTTGCAGAAGGAATGCCTCGCTGGACCCCATCGCAAGCTTCGCCCACTCCGATATGGGCCATACACCATCACTAAGGCTATAGGGGACAATTCCTTCCAGCTCATCGTTCCACCATTCCTTGGTTTGCATCCAATGTTCAATGTCGGCCACCTTCAACTATACTTTCCACCATTGCTAGACACATTCGACATAACAGAACAACTCACACCAACAAAGCTGAACCTAGACTGCATGGAACATGCCACAACTCATTAGGGGAGTTTTTAGGTCTAAAATGGGCCTCCTAAGGAAATTATAAAATAATAGTGGAAATAAAAAAAATATGATTAGATTACATCATCAAATTTTAGAGGGAAAAAAGAAAAAATATTTTTTTCAACTCGTATTTTCAACTTATCTCCGTATGGGTTTACTCAAATTTCAAATGGAAATACTCGTTGGATGCAAAATTTGATTCCTCATCCAATGAGTACCCATGTTGCATACTTTTGATTGACCCTGCTACACGAAAAATGAGAAATATAATAAAAACATGATTGCAATCATGTTTTTTTCATGTATTTCTTATTTTTATTGTAGCAGGGTCCATCGAAAGTATGCAACATGGGTACTCCTTGGATGAGGAATTAAATTTTGCATCCAACAAGTACTCCTGCTCGAAATTTGAGTAAAACCTTAAGGAGATAAGTTGAAAATACGAGTCGAAAAAGTAGTTTTATTATTTTATTATTTTTTAATCTTTTTACTTTTTTACTGCAAAAATGGTGAATCATCCCCCATGGTTGACATCATCATATTAAATCCTATTGGTTCTTATAAATTTTATTTTCGTTGTACAGTTTTTTTAGGAGACCCATTTTAGACCTCAAAAGTCCCCTAATGGATCAGACAATGGACACACAGATCAAGAACAATTGACAACAGAAGATCCAAATGTATCAGGTTGTCAAAGCTGGCCAACTCCTGCACCAAGGCAAGAGGCTCACTAGGGATCAAGTTCAGCAGAAGTTTCCCCATCTCATGGAGGCAATCAACACAATGGGGACCATTGCTTCCTAAGGGGGGAGGGCTGATCCAGGTGGATATTGGTGGCCACCCTCCTATTCCACTTGGACCCCAAACACTGTCTCTTTCAGTTTTTCAGTTTCCTTAATTGTAGCACAATTTATTATTTTTGGCAGTCTTTCGGGTCGTGAACTTCCAGAGTCGTTTTGAGGCCCTAAACGTTGTTTTTAGCGAAAATGGAGAGACTAATAAGTTGCCAAATGGGCTTGCCAATTTATTTTTGGCCTTCTCTTTGAGATATTCGAAACAAGGTATTATGATAGCCAAACGAAGATCTGATGCCAAAGTTACGACCCCGGGAATTTGATGTACCAATTTACCCAAATGGGGCCCACAGTTTTGGCGCTTCATCTCCTAGGGTTAGGTTTATGGATGTTGAGGGTTTTCCATTATTTATCAATAATAAATAGACCTTGGAGCCTCATTGTAACACAGTTAAGAGGCATGTAGCCACCACATCTCTTCTTAGAGATAAGCTACCATCGCCCGGGCTAGTTTATTTCCATTCTGTTTGTAAGCATATTTCAGTATTTTGATATTAATGAAATGAAGTGTTATTTCTGCTGCATTTCTGTATTTACGGTTATTATTGTAATTTTTTGCGTTCCTGTTTAAGTTCATATCAACCTTCACTCCTCTATACTAAGATTCCTTTTTGTGTAGCAGTGGAACGTCCCAAAGTCGGATTATAATATATTATTGATACAACTACAAGAATGGAATTACCAGCCAAATTAAATGCGCCCAATCTTAGCCACGACCTCTGTAAAAATGCAACAGTCAACCAACACTAAATCATCCTTCCATATAACTCATACATGCCCCAAAAAAATCAACCCCAATAACAAGGATATAGATTGGACTTCGTTTGATGTAGAAATCTATGGGTGCACCCTTCTAAATTACTTCCAATTGGCCCTTGCCTTCATAAATTTGACCCATAGTTTATTTTATCAACAAAAATCACTATATCCAAGGATTTGCGCCTCTTCTCCTGTCATTCGATCCTTTGACACATGCAATGATTTCTCACTAAATAGATTTATTATATATCCCTGCAAAATTATCCATTTTCCCTGCCATACAAAATATATCCAATAGCTCCATATTTAATGAAATATAGGCGAATCCCTATTCAATGAAATTGATGAAATTAGTTTGCCATGTTGAAACCCTACATCGATTTCTGGTGATTTATTTCAGATCGTGACAATGTGTTACAATTAGCAGCGGGAAGAGAGATGTTGATAGGTGGTAGAAGGGCTGGTAGACGGTGGTTGACAGATGATTGGAACATGTTGCAAATTGCAAGTGTGTTTCGACTGACAACGAAAGCCTGAAGGAAACAACTCCCTTAAAAAAGGGTTTCGGCATAATTACACCTCCTTTTCCGATGCCTCGCTCAATCTATACGCCCAAACTTCCAGACTAGCCTTTCAGTGATTACATGGACCAATAATTGTGGAACAACTTAATAGAGAAAATATATTGTGGTGCAATATAAATGTGGTCATATGGTGTACACATGTCATGTGTAGAAGAAAAAGGTAGATGAAACTTTGAAATGAACTGATTCAAAAGAAATTCCTATCGGCTTAATTACAACGCGACCATATTACAGTAAACTAATAACGCCTAAATGTGGTCACTCAAATATATAAAGGAAGCATGCGTAGAATCGTAACCTTTAAAAAGCGTGCATACAAAATTGATAGCAATCGTAACTTTTAGGAGCATGCTTATTACGACAGTTTTGTTTGCAACACCCAGAAATTACCATCATATTAATGGTTGATATATATATATATATATATATGTGTGTGTGTGTGTGTGTGTGTTTAAAAATGATTTTATTAAAAAATTAAATTAGAAATTGCACTTAGAGGTGCAAAGGAACCTGATAGGAGGAGAGGAGGGAATGTGGAAGGCAGTAATGAATTGAATTTAGGATAATTGTTTTTTATAAAGAAATTGACTGAACAAAGCTTCTTAAGTTGCCTAGACTATACTTATAATGGAAGGAAACAATGCATAACAAAAAGATATATATTCTCAAAAGTTTTGTTATATATGTATGTGAAACAACCCAAACCAAAAAAATACGAATATTGCAGAGGATTGATGCATGAATAAAATTTATTTTCTAGTTATCTTGCTTCCACAATATTTAGAATCAAAATTACCAATCTTTTAAAAATTATGATCCATTGAAATCAGGGCAGCCCCAGTGAAATCTATGACTAAATGATGAAAGATTAGCGAAGTAAGAAGGATGCCATATCTGAAATAACACTTACTTTAGGAAAATAGGTAAGATTGGTTTCGTGAGTAGATTGGACAGTTGATATATTTTCTCAACAACAATTTCTCAAATTGGAAATTGTTGGATCTCTCAAATACTATATATGCTTGGTGTAATTGTGTGATTGCAGTGAAATAGAAAAATACTTGTGTGTGCACGCACATCTCTGTTTTCTTGGTATCAGAGCTGGTAGCTCTGGGTTAACTCCATTCCAGAGAGCCCAGGAAAATGTGAGAGAAATTATGTGTTTGATTCATGACTGCAACAACAACTTCCTCTACGAAGTAGGTGAGTTCGTGAAATAAGTGCATCTTCGAGTTATGCAACAACTGCCTCATTAGCTTATGATATTGGTGAACTCGACGTGAACACTCACGATTCATGTTGACACCTTTGATGGAGGTTGCCAAAGTTTTGATCAGTTGGATGCCACCGAAATATGCTCCCTTTCTGTAGCTTGACCGTGGCATGCATTTGAGCTGAAGGTCATGTTTTTTCCAAGGCGTAATGGAATCGTGGTTTGCTGAAAGTCAATCTTGCTGGCAGAGCATCCGTCAATCTAAGCGCCGAAGATGCTAAATAAAGGGGGTTTGCAACAAATTTAATTTAATTTTTTGTTTGTTTGTGTGAAATAAGCATTTAAGGGGGAAATAGATATATGACAAATGATTTGACTTTTGTCATTTCCACAAATGATTTGACTTTAACCTCTAAAGCATTTTCGACAAATGATTCGACTTTTGTCCATGGGCGTGATAAATGACAAATGATTCGACTTTTGTGAAATGTTTGTTTGTGAAATGCTTATTTTGGCGCAATAGATATATGACAAATGGTGTGAATAGAGGTGAATAAAGTCTGAATAAACTGGAAAATTGAGAAGTGGAGCTAGTCACCCGATCTGTCACCAGAGTTGTGAGCCACAAAGCTAGTGCACGAGGTAACTTTATATTAAATATGGAGCAAACAGTTGTTGAAAAATTTAATGGGTCAAATTTCTTTACATGGAAGGGGAAAGTCCAAATGAATTTGATGCATAAAAACTTGTGGAGCTTAGTAAAAAGATTAGAACCAGCACCCCAAGACCCAAAACAATTAGTTGAATGGTAGAAAAGGGAATAAAGAAGTTATTTTATTATAGGATTATCTTTGTTAGATTCACAACTTCACCTTATAGACTTAGGAAAGTCCTCTTCACAAATATGGGAACACTTAAGTAAGATATTTGGGGAAAAGGCCATGAATGCAAAATTCTCTTTGAAATTATAGTTATTCAAACTCAAAATGCATAATGGGGTATCATTGTCTACACACATAAATGATCTAAAATCACTCATAAGGCAACTAGAGGAAATTGAGGTAAAAGTAGAAGAAGAAGATGTTAAGGCATTTTGTTAAATAACTTACCATCAAATTATGATAATGTTATTTTCACCTTAAGTCAATTTTCCTCTTGATCATTAGATGAAATGATTGCAACACTCTTAGTAGAAGAGAAGAAGATGAAATCAGGTAACATAGAGGACAACTCACATGATGAGATGGAATTATTCTCAAAGGGCAGAGTCAATAAAAACATGAACTCAATGGAATGTTTTTACTGTTGAAAACATGGACACATAACGTTCAATTGCAAAAGTCGTGCTAGAGATATTTTAAATGGAAAATTAAAGGAATCGACCAACATAGCTACTATTGAAGACTTGCATGAAGCCAACCTTCAGGACTTCTTAGATTGTGACAGTGATAATGAATTTAATACAGAGCCTCTCATGCTTTTCTAAAGAGCTATCAGTTATAGTATTTATTAATGTGTGTATGTGTGTGTGAAGAAAGGTCAGTTGCATAATTGACTGTTGGATAAGCTTTGTATTTAGACAAGTTACCTATATAGCTGGAAGTGTGTATTTTGGTGCATACTACTAAGATGGAAACTTGTCCATAGAAATATTCAATATCTCAGCTATTATTTAGGGTAGTTAAGAAATGTCAATTCTATAAAGTTTCTCAACAATGGTCAGAGGCAGGAATGCTTCAAATGAAAATCAAGTGGTAGCTCATGTGGTGGTGAAAAAGAGCAGTGTCTGCAAGATCTCAAAATGAACATAATTGCTTATGAAGACCATATTAGACTTGATATGATTTATATGTAATTTATGACTTATGTAATAATGTAAGTGTTAAGGGGGGAACTTGGAAATAACACTTACTTTAGGAAAACAGGTAAGATTGGTTTGTTGAGCAGATTGGACAGTTGAGATATTTTCTCAACTACAATCTCTCAAATTATAAATTGTTGGATCTCACAAATACTATATATGCTTGGTGTAATTGTGCGGTTGCAGTGTAATAGAAAAATACTTGTGTGTGTGCGCACATCTATGTTTTCTTACTATGTGAAACAACCCAAACCAAAAAAATACGAATATTGCAGAGGATTGATGCATGAATAAAATTTATTTTCTAGTTGTCTTGCTTCCACAATATTTAGAATCAAAATTACCAGTCTTGTAAAAATTACGATCCATTGAAATTAAGGCAGCCCCAATGAAAGCAATGACTAAATGATGAAATATTAGCGAAGTAAAAAAGTTGTCATACCTGAAAAGTGTAAAAAAAGTTCAGCTAAAATCATTTGGAGAGAAAAAAGGCATGACCACTCTCATAAATATGTCCCAAACCTTCTTTTATAGTCGAAGAAATATCAGATAGGCATTCCCATCAAGTGAAAGGATACATTGTAGCAAGTTCAGCCATCCCTCTATACATCTTTCTCAAAAAGTTTTCCAATGATATTTTACCATTTTGTAGAAGTTTTACACATAATTCAACTTTTAATTTGTCAACATAAGAGACATCAATATCCTTAAAATCTATGTAGAATAACCCCTCAAACAAGTTTTCATCAATCTTGGGCAAATTTACTCCATTCCCCACTCTCTTAAGTTTATTTTCTCTCTCTTTGTCAAAACGAAAATCCTAATTAAGGAGGCATGTGTCATAATTGTTAAATCAATCTTTGAGCATTTGCATTATTATAAATGTAAAGGCGAAGAAACTGAAATATCATAAATTGAAACCAACAAAACCTACTTAATAAGACAATCCTCAAATCAAACTTTCTTTTTGGATATTGTTAGATTACTCAAGGCAACATTTAGGACTGAAAGTGATGAATATTCTAGCTCAGTCCTCTCAAATGTCCATAGTTCAGGCTATTAAGTACTTTGCCATGGACAAAAACCAACAACTTGCCAAATCTCATAAATGGAATTATTTTCAGATCTACTATCTTAGGATCACAAGATTCACAAATGGTTCCTAGTAAGAGGGTACAATTCAATGCACGAGTTGGAATTTAACTCATCTAAGTCCTTTTTATTTGATGCCAGGTCTACAATCATTCATTAGAAAATTCTGCAATGTTGCAACAAATCCACTTGTCAACATAATCACATTGTGTATCATCTAATTCCCACTAAAATGTCCTGAAATTAAGAATGCCAAAAATCACCATTTTTACCTCCTCTTTCCAAATCGCTTGTAGAATGATGATAAAATTTTATCATAGTTTAGTGTCCTATCAATCAATGAGGAGATATCTGAGTTCTACTGGAGCATAATGTTGCATACCGTGAAAATACAAAGCAGATACCTGAGAGTTTGATTGGTCTTCCAAAAGGTGGCTTAACTCGAAAATCTATTGCACTAGCTTCCTTGACTTCTGGTTGTACATCAAGTAATGGAGAAAAAGGTTCAAGTAAAGAAGTGAAAGCATCATCCAAACCTACTTTGAATCAATCCACCTAGAGATATCTCTTAGTTCAAAATTGTCTACTTCTATCCTCTTGAAATGGACTTAATGAGTGGTCATTGTATTTGGCCCTAATATGAGCTCAATAAATATCTTTTGAAAATCGATGACTGTGGGTGAATTATCATTTATTATAGGGTATTTAAAACCGATTTTTACTATTTTGAAAGGATGATCAAGGCTTATAATAAAATTAGAGCGAGTATGCATTATTGAGGTGCTATATGTCAATGTAATGTCATCTTCCTATGTATAAATCTTCCTTCCTCTAGTCAACATTAATAGGGATGTTAGAACATGTCATAATGTCAGCTAGTCAATTGCATAATGTAAAAAATGCAATTGTTTTTAGATCTACTGTCTTGGGATCATAAGTGACAAATGATTCCTAGTAAGAGGGTACAATGCAACACATGAGTTTGAATTTAACACATCGAAGTCCTTATTTTGTGCCAAGTCTACAAGCATCCATTGTATAGTAGGGTTATCTTCATCTTCACTTGAAACTGTGCCTTTGTTCTTCTCTCTGAACTTCCAAAACCAAAAAATGGGCTTATGTATACCTCAATTATTCTAAGACCATAAGATGTTTTCCGAATAAAGCAACAATTTTCGATATACATAAGCCTTCTAAGTGCACTTTAGGTTATTGTTTTCTTTGCATTAGTGAAAATTTTTTTCGTGTTCATTCTTAGTATTGTAGCTAGATCTTTGCAAGTTAAATAGTAAGAGCTACTTTAAACAAAACCATAGAATGATAAAAAATTAAGCTATTGCCTACACAGAAAGGGCAAGATGCTTATGAGAGCTAGAAATATTATATGACAAAATGTTTTATTTTTAGCTTTAGAAAAATTCGCATGAACATTATCATGTTCTTGAATTTTATAAAGATATTAGAATTTTTCCAAAAAATATTCTTTAATTGGAATATTGGGTTCAGGTCCAATCTCCAAATTGAACAACTATACTTCATCACAAATGGCACTTCTCTAAATTGAACAACTATACTTCCTCGCAGGTAGCACTTCGCCCGGGCATCAAAGGAGGAACCCGTGAAGGGTTATGGAGGCACTCAACAAGCTGAGGGATTATTAACACATGGAGTCATATAAACCCTTAAAATATGCGTCCTTAAATCAATATGAGATATCAGTTTTCCAAAGCCAATCAATAAATAAATAAATATAAAATGCTAAAAAATGAGCTGTGTTTTATCGTTGTTACGAAACGAGCAGGTCAACCAAATCCATCCAACGCCTATGCAAGAGGAGGATCCTACAGGCCCATTACTTTGACACTACACGTCGATGGGATGTCAGAATGCTGGTAATCAATATATTAAGTAATCAATATGTTATTATCTTAAAAGTTCTTACCGAGGAGATAATGATATGTATGGCTGAGAGCTATTCTAGCCAGGATTTCTCCAGAGATATATGAAGTAATCAATATTTTATAAAATAAAAAATTATAAAATTTAATTCTTTAATGATATATTAAGTAATTAATATTTAAAAAAATATAATTTTTGAATTTTTATATGTTTGAGGTATGATTATTTATAATTGTTTATTTCACCCATGAAGATATAAATGTAAAAATAAGAAATACATTTTTTAAATATTTGAGAATGTAATCTACAATAAATCACATTTTTTTATTTATTAATGGTAAAGGTTTTTATTTTTTTATTTATTAATGGTAAAGGTTTTTATTGAAAAAATTTGGATAAAAATAAATTATTATTAAATATATATATATACAATATAAATTCTTATTTTTAATAAAAAAGAACACTATAAAAACTTATGTTCTGCTCTCACTATTTAATATGCACCTTAGATCTAATTTTTCAACTTATCATGATGATGAACCACACTCATTGGTTGGTTCAAAACACCTCGACAAAAAAATTCGAATGTGATTTATGCTAAAAATTCTTCTAAAAAAACTTTACAACTATTAAAAATAAAAACAAAATAAATAATTTATAAAATATATTTCATCTGTAAAATATCACTACATTCTTTTTGGTATTCCTTCTCGTATCTTTATAAATCTCATTTTCAAGGAATCTATCAAGAAATGCTAATAAAAATTGAGTACTACAACTAAGCAGATGACAAAGGGCTTAAATCAACCTTTTTCTATAAAGTATTTATTAGAATTTAAATTACTCATGAGATGACAGGCGGCCTCAATACTTGGACGTCAAAATCTAAGGATTGTAATTATTCTTACCTATCAATTTGGAGGCTTCAAATTTTTTGGACCATCCCATGCTTAAAAATAAAATAAAAAATAACGTCAAATTTCAAGCCGGAATGACAGTGAAGACGGGGTTTTCGTGGATTAATTATGCGAGGAAATGGTTGTACCGGTCTATTGTATCATCTTAGGTCGTTGAAAAATAATGATCCTTAAAAGCAAGAAAGCCACAAAGTTGCATTACTTGTCACGATTTCAAGATTGGTAACCATCCGTGACTGGAGGGGGCCATTGAAATAGGTGCTAGAGTGATGGACAAGGTCATTTAAGAATCCGTTAAAGTCATGGACGACGGGTAAATATTTAAAGAAATGAGTTACTTTACACGTATACCTAAGTCATTCAAAATGAGCACAGAGCTGGCGGTTCTGGAGATGAAGTCGCTCAGCCATAACAATATCAGAAAACGGTTTGGCTCATATAAATCAAATCAGAAGAGGCAGAAATTTATGTTTAACATTCGTTAGCACTCAACGAGGAGTCGATAATACACACTGCATCCTGAAGGTATTATAAGAATAAGTGTAAGATTATAACGCGCCCATATTACAGTAAACCAATAACGCCTAAATGTTGTCACTCAAATATATAAAGGAAGAATCGTAACCTTTAAAAAGCGTGCATTCAAAAATAATAGCAGTCGTAACTTTAAGGAGCGTGCTTATTACGACAGTTTTGTTCGCAATACCGAGAAATTACATATGGTTTTATAGACGGCAGAAACCAAAGAGTAGGTAAACTAGCAATTGCCCCAAAAGGTGCAAAGAGAGGCCGATAGATTTTTTAAATTGGAAAAATAATATAGAATTTGGAGAAATGATACAATATGTATGCCCTATACCATATATATTGGCAAATTTAAATCTTATACAGATATTGTAAAAATTGATATTTTAATTTTATGAATGTTTATTATATGTAATAAGTTGTGTGTATATATGTATATATATATATATTAATATATATATATACATATATACACACAACTTATTACATATAATAAACATTCATAAAATTAAAATATCAATTTTTACAATATCTGTATAAGATTTAAATTTGCCAATATATATGGTATAGGGCATACATATTGTATTTTATATACTTATAACAAAATGTTAAAAATAGAAAATATTAGAAACCATCATTTAAATCATTTTAATATTGAAAATAGAGAATGTTAAAAATCACCATTTAAATTCAATTAAAATAATTAGATTATATTATTATATTATTAATTAATATTTTTTTTAAATTGATTAAAATTGATTTATAATTGCTTTTAAATGTATATCTTGATTGCAGTTTCTCCTCATCAAATTTCTCCATCACAAAACTATAATATATCATTATTATTGATATAGTTAAACTCCTCCATCACAAAACTATAATATATCATTGTTATTGATATAGTTAAAATTATTGCTTACTTATTTTCAATTATATATATCATAATTACTAATTTGTAAAAAAAGAAAAAAAGAATTAAAACTTTAAAAACTCTTATATTATAGCGATTGCAATAGCTGTTTTTAGAAATGCTATTCATTATAAAAGTTCACACTTGTTTTTAGAAATGTTGTTCATTATAAAAATTTATACACCTTGAAACTTTGTTGTTATCTATGTTTACACACCTTGAAACTCCATTGTTGTCTAATTGAAATGAACTACATCCTATATTGCTTTCCAATTCCATTCTAGATTGCTTTCCAATCTTTTGGTACACTAATTATATTTCAAAAGTTATTCAATGCTTGTGCTCAAGATATTTAAAAGCTATTCAATGCTTCTACTTAGGATATTTATAGTTTTGTTGCAGCCATATTTTTCAAAAGCTATCCAATGCTTGTGCTCAAGATATTTAAAATCTATTCAATGCTTCTACTCAAGATATTTATAGTTTTGTTCCAGTCTATCTATCAAGTGATTTTACATATGATGCCTTAGTATAAATTACCTGTATATTTGCAGCATAAATTATAATGTTACTCTGTTTATTTATTGTGGATCCCTGAAATATTATAAGCTTTATCTATCAAGTGATTTTACATATGATGTCTTAGTATAAATTACCTGTATATTTGCAGCATAAATTATAATGTTACTTTGTTTATTTATTGTGGATCCCTGAAATATTATAAGCTTTATCGGACAGGTTGGAAATGAGATTTGAAGTGGTGGTTCTAAACTTGTATAGATTACAAGTATATATATATCTTAAAAATTAGGATTTTCACAGTTTTATCTTAGTAATACACATGTAATTAATAGGAACAAATATATTAATGGATTACCACAATTCACATATTTTGGTGATAGTTTATTTAGGATGTTGTATGCATAACTATAAGACAAATCTTCCCAAATCTTGACAAGAATTCACATATTTTGATGACAATTCATTTAAAATGTTATATGCATAACTATAAGACAAATCTTCCCAAATCTTCCACACCTTCAATGTATCTTTACACTTTTAAAAACAATTACTAATTTTTACTATTTTGAATTTGAATTATACCCTAACATACACGCCCATTAGAAATGAGATTTGAAGTGGTGGTTCTAAACTTGTATTACAAGTATATATATCTTAAAAATCAGGATTTTCACATTTTTATCTTAGTAATCCACATGCAATTAATAGGAACAAATATATTAATGGATTACCACAATTCACATATTTTGGTGATAATTTATTTAGGATGTTGTATGCATAACTATAAGACAAATCTTCCCAAATCTTAACAAGAATTCACATATTTTGAAGATAATTCATTTAAAATGTTATATGCATAACTATAAGACAAATCTTCCCAAATCTTCCACACCTTCAATGTATCTTTACACTTTTAAAAACAATTGCTAATTTTTACTATTTTGAATTTGAATTGTACCCTAACATACACACTCATAAATCCAGTAACTCGAATCCACTTATTACAATTATTGCTTGAAAAGTTATCTACAGAATTTCCACTACGCAGTTTTAATAATAGATTCAAAATTACCATAGAATAATAATAATAATAATAAAGTGCTAGATAAAATCTAGCTGAGTTGCTGGGTCGAGTCTCCCGTTTGAGCTTTCCTGTTGTCCGTGCAAATTGTTGCTGAGTCCAACTCATGTGATATTGTTTTCACATTGTGGTTATGGCTCTGTAGAAGGGCATAATTGTATATGTTCGCCCATTATGTAATGGCTTCTATTACTCATTGGTGTTTTCAATTCATTGACATTTGAAGATGGCACATGTATGGTGCAGAGAATGGCTAAAGAGATTTTTGGTGTTCTCCTCCAAGTAAACAATAAAGTAAAGCGCTTCCGGAAGGAATGGTAGTTCCAGAGTCGTTCAATGATCTAGTTGTTGAAATGAGAGCTCATCATTATGATCCCATGACATTTGCCTTAAAGTTGAAGGCCATGGTATGTTCTTGTTAAATTCAGTCTTGGACATTTCCACCAGTATTTCATATGCTATTTTCGGTTGCTGTTTTTTGTTTCGACTCCCAAGTAGAATAATGAGATTGAGATAGATATAACAGATAGATCAATGCAAATACAATCTGCAAAACTGTAGGAGGTAACGTTATGATAATGTCTCAGACTCTCAATTGTATCTGAGACCAATGCATTACAAGAAATACTGAAAACGTTTAATTGAAATCATTCCATAATTTACTGAAAATTTATGTGCTGTCCTTCAGACTAGTTCATGGTTACTTGCAGTTTGTACAAGTTGTCATTTTTTCAACAACACAAGATAAATTTCATTCATCTCACAAGAATGTCACATGGCCTGTGGCCATAACTGTGTGGAAATCAGAGCAGCCATAATTGTGGGGCAATCAGAGCTGATCTTTTCAAAGCATTTTGATTTAATTTCCTTTTTCTATTTTACTTCCTCAACCTCTAATTTGCTTTAGTTTTTTCCTCATTGTACCATGGTAAGTTGTTGCAATGCTGATGTATTTACTTAACTTGGCATGGTTACAAAAGGTTGTATGCTTTACAACTGAAAATGACTTTAAAGGTGACCATAGTGTTGGCAACTCCTGTGTTATATATCCCATAAGAACAAAATTGAACAGCCTAGCCACACATTAAGAAATAACAAAGTGAAAAGTGTCTGCATGAACTGGAGTCTGTGGATCGAAGGTTGCATGTTGGGATTGTTGAAGGCTAAGTACTGGGAAGGCTGTTTTTGTTCGATTATTGTTTTCTCAGCTATCCATGCCCTAATTGTCCATAACGAATACCGTTTCTCCCCTTTGACGTTCCACCAGTGTCATGATTTAGAGTTCATTCTTCGATGAGTGCTGCAGAACTGCCACATGTTTCACAAGACCTAAGGTAGGCGTTGTTATAGTAATCCTCTTCATTAGTCACCTGTTGCCCTGTTACAAGGCCCAAAGATTGAGCCTCTGCTGCTGACAACCAATGTTTGTAGTCACAGAGTTTCTTTGTGAGTTCCTTGATCTGTGTGGTGAGGGAGATTCTTTTTGGAAAAATCAGCTAGTTTGGTACTTCTGAAAATGCCATTAGAGTTATATTGTAGATGGACTTCACAGCATACCCTTTGGTTGAGGTCTTGGAGTTCTAACAGTGGCAGCATAACGAAATCAATGGTAATCAGGAGTTTTCAGTGATGAAGTATGGGACTGTGTCACTAACACCTGATGTGAGCACAAAAAATCAAAAGCTAACAAGGAAAACTACTAGGAGCACTGGGGGAGAATGATCTTGCTTAGATTGTGCCAGATATTACTTAATGCTGAGAGTATTACTGCAAGATGATTTGTTCATCTGAATCTCTTGTGCTGAGATCAGCCCCCTTATAAGTAAGTGCATTGGTTTATGAGTTAAAAGTTATATAGACTTGCATAAAACTTATTGTTTTAAGTTTGAGGTCAATGATTTATCTTCAGTAATAATTCTTGACAAGTTAATGCTAGTGGGGAAGGCCACCCCATTCATAATGTCAATGATAATTTTGGAGTCCTCTGCAATTTTGATGTCTCAAATCTCTAATTTGGATGTCAGTTTTAGGCCTTTGCATAAAATGTGTCCTGCAATATTATTTGTGGTTTGGTCACATGCTCATGCTTGAGCAAATTTTAGTCTTGTCTTTTCTCATGGGTCCTTTGAGCACCCTCCCCATGCTCTGCCTGGGTTTCATTTTGCTCTCCCATCAAGGAAGAATATATTACCATATACATGAGAGAGTGGGCTGAACTGGGGAAAGAATCTCAGGTGGGGAGTCTGAAAATTGAGTCCACTCTTCAAGACCCCAACCTTTCACCCATTGCAATTACTTGTCTGTATAATTGATTGCCTCATTTTGATCTTTTGTAGCAGGCCCTAATTTTTTCACTAATGAACACCGTTGCTTTCATGGCTTCCCTTGCCTTAATGGAAGATGATCTTATTCCAAATTTTCCAAGTGACAAACTTTGGAATCAGATTCCATAATTTGGAAATGAAAGATTTTTCCTTGAGAGAGCTTGGATATTGATTATTCCAGGTGACGACAGAATCTTCCCAAAACCTCTGGTCTTGTGAGATCCTGTGTGCTGGTACTGGCCGAAAAGGTTTATCAGATTTCTTTAGCTTTTTTGCTATGTGAAAAGAGTAATGTTGTTTATGTATGCTTTAGAAGTATGGCAGACATAGAAGGCCTGGATAAACCTTGTGTAATTTCTCTGCTACCAGTGGTTTGTTGTTAGGACTGTAATGTACCTGAAAGCAAATGGCGAACCGATACTTCAATACTGATTTGACCTAAAAGTAAAAGCAGAAATATAATAGACATGAAGCTCAAAATATCAAAAGTAAGAGCTAAAAGCATAAAATAAGTATTGGAAACACTCTCACAAGTCACAACCAAGTAGATTGCACCTGCAAATCTGATTCTAATGGAGGAAGAGATATCTGAGAGAAACTTTGTTGATTAAACATCTGAAATATAATTTACAAAAACCACTATTTATGCAAAAAAGAGAATGAAGCCCTAACTTAGATATGTTTCTGAACTGAAGCATTGAAGGCTCTGCTGGAGTCCTTTTTTCAACTTGCTAGAAACGTTGGGTTGGCTGATCCTCCAAAGAAAATCATTTAGGTTAAAATCACATGAAAAAACATAAAATAAAAAATAAAATAGCCAAAGTGTGGGACCTTAAAACACTATCTTTTGCGTATAAAGTACCCCCCTCCCCATCCTAAAGTACACAATCAATGTTTCTCATTGCAGTTCGCATTTTTTAGATTTTAGATTTGTGAGAGTGATTCGGAGCAAAAAAGATAAAAGAAATATGAATTCTCTATGTTTTTGGTCCAAGTGTCTATTTTTCTTAATATTTAGGTTTCTCATAAATTGTTTCCCCATATTCAGATCCAAACTTGTCAAAAAATTTGGTGGATCCATCTCTGTTTGCATTCAACTTAGGACCAAAATAAATCAATAGGATTGAGATGATTTTGCCGTCTGTTGCCGCCATTTAGGTTCTTGAGCCATGGTTCAAAAGGCTGGAGCCGTGTATCTTGATGTGTTCTGAAGTAATGGGCGGGCAAGATTGAGGCGAGCTCCCAGGCATTGGCCTGGACGAGAAAGCTCCTTCCTTCGGCCATGTTCTTGGTAACGCCGTAACCGTCCTGCAGGCAGTGGCCAAGCTCTCGCAAGGTGTTCACGTGGCCAAGAAATGCTGACCTGGCGCACAGGGCTTCCCCGGCTTTGAAATCCTTGTCTTTCTTTGTGCCTCCATTGCCGTTGAATTGAATGATGGCTAGGGAGTATAGGGCTGCGGCGTGTGATGAAATGGCGGCCTTGGCCATCAATGATGCTCCGCCGCCTCGGTTTTCAAGACAGTAGAATCGGATCTGCACATGAAGGGGGATTAAATTAAGGCGGCTCTCTGGAATCGTAAAAGTTTAAATAAAGTAATCTCATGGGCTACTACACGGACTTTTATTAAAGGATCGGTGCGCTTACCATGCCCAGAGTGTAGCAGGCTTCGATGTTTCCTGCTTCGGCCCATCATTTCATAAAATTGTGCGCACCGCTTGACCAGCTGGAAGCTTTGACGGCCTAGAGTATTGAATCTCTTACATCTGCATAAAGAAAACGAAATCTGTAAATATCACATTTAGTTTACTTTCGAGAATCAAAATGAAATTGACAAATCTAAAAAAATTATCAACGATATCCATTTTTCTTTAAAGATTGAAAACACTATATTGAAATATGTATCTGAAATTTTTTCTCAAAATCTGCGGAAAATAATGAAGATAAACTACAGTTCGCCGGATTTAAAATTGCTCTGGCGCTGAAAATATTTCTTAAATAATAATGATCCAGCTATAGCGGGCGAACCCTTGAGAATGCTCCCTGATTGAAGACTCTCAGAAAAAGAAGAAGAAAGCTACGAAATATCAAAGCCGACTGATAAGACGTCTTTTTTTCTCAGATCAAATTTGTTCAACCTATCAAAAGAGGATGCTTCTTCCAAAAGAAAAGGAGGAAAAAGAGGATTATCTTCTAAAGCTACAGAAAGTTATTTACACCAGGAAAAGCAATAGAGTTCAAGTAATCCACCGACAAGGAATTTCCTTCCAAAAGAAAACAGAGTTATTTACGATAGAAAACCCGAGAGTTTAATCAATCTACCGACCAAAAAAAAGAAAATTTCCATTCTAAAGCAAATGAGGGTTATTTACAGTGGCTTTAAAAACGGGTCTGTTTCTTTTACCAGATTGTGAAAACTTTATGCCGTTTGCATTTGAGTGGCAAATACAGGCATTGATTTATTTCCTCGCTCACCGATCTTGTGGCTTAAGTCTGGCTTGAATTTGACTAAAAATCTCCCAGGATCTGTATTAAGTTTCCCTAATCGAAATTGCCGGAGATTAAAGCTCTGCAAAAGAAACAGATTACTCGCTATTCTCGGCACCAGGATATCATTTTAAAGCGATCCTGTTATTTTCTTGACCAAGAAGCACTTAGAGCAAAAACTAACTCTATAATGAATTCAAACTGATTCTTCTGGAAGTCCGGCGGTGCGCACAAATGTCAATAGAAATTTGTGTATAGATGTCAGAAAGAAATCTGTGTACAGATGTCACAAAGATATGATATATTTAACTTGAACAGATGTCAATCAGAGCACATAAACACAGGCCAGATGTCAATTAAGCCAGATGCGCTAGATGTCTATCTGAGAATCAAAAGGACGATGAAAAGCTCTTTCAAAGGAAGGCCTATCGGCCTAATTATTGAATCAGACCAACACTACAATAAAGAAGCAGAGAGGAGACCACTAAGAATTAACACTGGCAGCACTAGAAAAAGATAGACAAGGCCAAGACAAAGGAGAAAAGATAAACAGAGGCATCCCAAAAGAAACAAAACAAAGGAACAGAAAGCTAAGGAGCCCACTAAAAAACATAAAACCAGGACAAAGAGTGATCCCTCTAGATCTCTGTCTTAGATAGAACATCAGCTACCAAGTTTAGATCGCTGTACACATGCATGAAGGAGATATCAGAGAAGGAGGAACAAAGAGCCTTGATGTTGACCATCTAATGGTGAAGCCAAGGAACCTCCAATGAGTTCCGCCCTTGCAGCCAATCTATGACCACCTTAGAGTCTCCAACGACCCTAAAGGAATCAATGGCAAGCCACACAACATTATGGAGAATTCCACACAACACCATTATCTCAACCAGACTGTTAGTTCCTCTGCCACCATTCCAGAAGAAATGATATTCCCTACTAGGGCAGAGACAGATAAGAGCTCCACATCCATATGAATCATCAGTGGAGGCCCCATCGAAGAAGCCCAAAGGAAAATGATCACCCAAATAGTATCGTGGAGATGAGGGGAACCACAGACCAATTTCTAAAAATCGCTGACAATTTTAACATTGGTAGATTGGCAATCATAGAAAACATTCTAAGATACCCCAAAAAACATATAAGGGAAGAGCACGAAATGACCTCTATTCCAATTTCCAGTACAATAGGCAATCCAAGATGGAAGACCAAATCATATCAACCCCGATTTTCAGCAAAACCGCCACTTGATCCCAGATAGACTTGGCATGTGGGCATCCTAGAAACAGAGGTGTGATATCCTCAAAAGCAGAGCAACAAAATGGCATCGGCCCGACCCATTATAGCACCTTTTCATCAAATTATCCCAAATCAGAATGCGATTGAAAAGAGCCAACCAAGAAAAGCACTTGATCTTCGAGGGAGCTTCCCATCTCCACATATCTAGTCCACTCGTCATTAGGGCAGGAACAAGGGGAACCATATATATATATATATTTTAAATAAGCAATTGTACCTAAAAGGTGCAAAGGAATCCCAATAGGAGGGGGCAAGAACAAGGGGAACCATATATATATATATATTTTAAATAAGCAATTGTACCTAAAAGGTGCAAAGGAATCCCAGTAGGAGGAGTGGAGATCTCGATAGGAGGAGTGGAGGGAATGTGGAAGACAGTAATGAATTGAATTTAGAATAATTGTTTTTTAGAAAGAAACTGACCTAACATAGCTTCTTGTTGGACACCTAATCCGCTAAGGGTTAAGGTGTGGGAGATGAATGGTCAAAGGGAGTCCAAGAGACGTTGGAATATGAATCCAACAATCACACTAATGTATTATAAATATACATCTATGTTAATAAGAAATACATTCAATGTTGATCATTCATATTCTGCCGATGCCATGTATGTGTTTAACATGGTATTAGAGCTGGTACGTTCATAACCTGCTCAATATTTTGTGAGCCACTTATTTTTGTGGCCTGTGTAAACCTGCACATCTCTGTCTCTCTGTCTTTGGATATTTGTGTAACGTTTTCTCTACATCTTTTCAAGAACTTGACTGCAATTTCTCTGTTTGGCCTGTCAGCTATATCTGCTCCGCCTAGGCGCTCTTCTAGTAAACCATTTATTTTCTCTCTGTGCCATTCTACTCAACGTTCTTTGGTTTCTGGCATTATAACGCTCATAAGATTTATTATTCTTACCTGAGCGTTTCATCTCTTAACTATTCACTATTGCTTCATTTGGCCATAGCCATTCTGTCGAACCCGCGCTCTGACAATTATTGACGAGAGGCACTTAGTTTTTGAGTATCAACACACAATTGCATAACCTCAGCCCTCAAGGGCTCCATTGCCCACAATCCATTGAGACAATGTAATTCATCCTGAGTAGCAACAAGTTCTCGGTGCAAATCCACGTGTGTTGCAGCATGTCGCCTGTTCTCTGCAAGAAGCCTTTGGATTTATTCATACTGCAAGTCTATCTCTTCTTCCAAACGCGTTGGATGAGGTAGAGGTCCACGCACTTGGAAGTTCAAAATGTTTGCATACCAGACCGTGTCGTTAGGACGAATTCAAACTTGAGAAACCTGTGGCTGAATTTTCCAGAATTCAAACTGCCAGATCATCTGCCAATGAAGGAATTTGATCACTAGTCGAGATTTTGTGAGGGATTGGTATCAAAATAAGGTAACATCATTCAGATTATCTTGAGGGTGTTGAGTATTATTACTATGTTGCATTGTTTGATATAGCGTGACTGTGTATTTTGGGAAATCTGGTGTTACCGCATCCATACCACTGCTGCTCCAACACCATCACTCCAATACCTTCTCGCACCTGTGTTGGCATGATAAATTTATAAAACGTGACTGTGTTGGCGTATATCTCCCTCCGGTTCGTATATTATCATACCACAGTCCTCTGCCCTCTTAACATCAGTATGGCCAAATATAGATGGAGCAACCATGGCACAAAGCCTGGTATATGAATCAGGCCTTTGAGAAAATTCTTTGAACTCCATTTCCTCATCCACACTGAAGGAAGAAGGAACCCAGAAGTAGCTTCGGTGGCCTACCCGCATACCAGTTTCTCCCATATGTTGAATTGTTTTGGACACGTTGGTGGTATTGTTGTTGGTTAAAGCCTCTCACCGCCACGTTGGTGACCTCCCTTGATCGTGCCGTATGGGCTTCTCGACGAAGGTGAGTAGGACGAGTATTGTAATCCATGTTATAAGCATGGCCAGAATTGTAGCGGCAAGAATGGATACCATGGCCAAAACTCCGAAGACAACACCCAACAGCACCGAGGCGTAGAGCACCGACCAACTCGCGCTTGGTTGCTCCTGCAGACCAGACTGCCATTTGAACATGGATTTCATTGTTTTCCACAATGAACATATGAGAATCCCATAGATTGACATGAACCAGACGTGAACACGCAACATTTGTGGCTCTCTTACCAAGGCCTCACTCATGTAAAATGATATTGTAAGTATGAAAAATTAGAGAAATTTTGTTAGGGTCCAACACTAACCCCTTTATTTATGTAATAAGCCCAATGGGCCGAGTCATAGTCATAGTTAGTTAGGGAGTAAATAAAGCCCACGTTAATAATTGTAAGTGGTTCACCCGCATTAAAGAAAAGGGACCGCAATTAGTTGTAAACGAGCCATAGTTAATAAATAAAGTGGTTAAATCGTGTTATGCAAGGGACCACTAGTAGTTAGCGTTTCATATGTCATTTAACTATAAATAGTCTTAGTTAGTAAAGGGAAGATCATCGAGTCTTATTGTAATCGAGCTCTGCTCCACTAGAGGTTGCCCTCTCGAAGAGGCAAGTGAACATTGAATCTATTTCTGAATAATAAAATACTCGATGTTTTTCTCATTTTATTCTATGTTCGGGGCTATATTTCTTCGCATTTCTGGTATTCTCGAATTTCTTGCAGGTCAAGAGTATAACAAATTTCCGTGAAGATTTTCAGGGAACTGCTCAGACAACATGATCATATTTTTGGCCCTGCAACGTCTATAGTTCACGATGGGAAAAAGAACATGTATAGTTCACAACATTTAGGACGTCTGCAACCATTTTACACAGTCAACCTCGTGGAAGGAGAAGGGGGCGAAGCCAAACCATACATGCTCACCATCAAATATACACAGTTTCGATGGAGCCCTTTGCTTGAAGAGAACTCCGTTATGTGCTTGTTGAGAAAAGGCATTCAAACTAGTGCCTTGTCAAAGTATTGATTTCTTCATTTTTTATAGTTTTTGTGGCCAGTTATAGATTTACAACCCCTATTCTTTAAGAAAATAGCTTGAGAAGAGAGTGCCATTGTAGATTAAAATGGTCGCCTTTGGAATTTGGCCCCACGACAGGACATGATACCAATTATTCTGTTATTTTGTGGTCCAAGCTAAAATTGGTCTTTAGGTTTGTGGTGACATTATTTCTTATGCTTTGAATTTGAGAGGAGTCTTCAAATAGTAATGGGATTATCCTTCTTTGATTGGATCTGAGTGGATTTTCCTCTTATCATTGGGCACATTTAATTTTGAAAAATATTGCATTGCTAGCTATCTACCTTTACAAGTACATTTGTGGTCATTTGTTGACTTGAATTGTTTGAATAATGACAAAAATTATGGATTATTGGAGTTATTGGGAACTCTAATTGTGTCCATTACTGACAACACAATCGAAATCAACAAAACCACTATTGTTGACATTCAAACATGTCTGCAGAATACACAGGAAAAAATAGATTTTTTGGAGCTTGAATCTTAGCTTCAGCAAGAAGAATTACAACAGTGGAGTCATCATTCTGAACCTATTTCTATTGAGAACATTGAGACAAACTCCCATAAGAAGAAAGTCAATAATGTTGCAGTTGATTCAGACCCAATGCCTAATGAAGCAACAAAATTACGTTGGGAAGAGATTGTCCATAACAAGCACATAACTGGTCTTGGATATGAAAAGGATGTGTCCTTTCATATTCCAGATTACTCAAATCCCATCCAGTTTCAGAGTGTTGGATTCCTTCATGACAATTCACCTTCACCTGTTCCAGATTCTGCTCCTCCACATTCGCAGCCAAAAGTTGTTAAATGCCAACACTGTGATCGAGTTGGTCATATGAAAGATCACTATTTTGATCTTCATTCGTGCAAGAATTGTGGTCAGCATACTCATTCTTCACACAAATGCTTCCAAAACACGCCTCATGCAAGAACAAAGATTCACCTTGGATGGATCACTTCTTGGCAATAGGCTTCAACAACCAAAAAGACATTTAAGTCATATGTCAGAACTTGATCTAGAGTATTGAACAGTCTTGAAGTTGAGCTTTCTCCATCTTCTCACCTTATATTTGACAAGGGAGGAAGTGATGGTCATATAAAAGCTTCAAAGCCACATCAAGCGAGCCTGAGCCACAACCTGTCATATGAGATTCAGAGTTGTAGCTAGAGACAAAGATGCCCTTGAGAATGCCTTTGGTTGGTGGTCAAACTTAAACCATCTATGTGGGCTTGACACCTCCCTCTTCAGGTTGAGCTTCTACCTCTTCAAATAATTGGGGACACTTCCTCTAGCAGAAGACTTTATCTTCTTGCCAGTTTTGGAAGAGTTCTGGGAACTGTACTAAGCATTCCAATGTTGGTGGTTATTCTTGATAAGCACATACATGGTAGACACAGAATATGAATGATAAACATTGAGATGCATATCTTATTCACAATGATACATATTTATAATACATAGGAGTGACCTTTGGTTTCATATTCCAAGTGGTCCCTTGGACTCCCTTTGGCTGTTCAACTTCCACACCAACCTTTAAAGGATTAGGTGTCCAACATTCCCCCCCTTAATCCAAAGCGGTATGTATGAGTCCAGGAAGAGAGCTATAATACAAAATTTGCAAAAATGCATGGCATCACTAGGTTGAATGTGCTCTCTGAAATGTTGGTATAAAGGGAGGTGGTTTAAGGATGACCACCAACAATGGAATGCTTAGCGCAGTTCCCAGAACTCTTTCAAGTTTGGAAATAAGCTGAGGTCTTCTGGTCTCACCCGACATAAAAAGGGAGAACCTCAACCTGAAAAGGGAGGTCTCAACCTGTGATGGTTTAAGGATGACCAACAACTCTGGAATGCTTAATGCAATTCCTGGAGCTCTTCCAAAACTGGGAAGAAGCTGAAGTCTTCTGCTAGAGGAAGTGTCCCCAATTCTTTGAAGAGGCATCACCAACTGAAGGCATGCTCAGGGGCATCTTTGTCTCTGGATACAACTCTAAATCTGGTATCGCAAGTTGTGGCTTAGGCTTGCTTGATGTGGCTTTGAAGCTTGTAGATGACCATTACTTCTCCCCCTGTCAGATATGAGGTGAGATGATGGAGATAACTCGACTGCAAGATTGTTCAATACTCTATAACAAGTTTTGACATATGACTAAAATATCTTCTTGGTTGTTGAAGCACATTTCTAAGAAGAAATCCATCCAAGATGAATCTTTGTTCTTGCAGGAGGTTTGTTTATGAAGCAATTGTTTGAAGAATGACTAGTTTTATGACAATTCTCACATGGATGAAGATCAAAACAATGATCTTTCATATGGCCAACTCTTTCACAATGTTGTTATTTCACAATTTGTTGTTGTTGTTGTGGAAGAGGAGCAAAATCTGGAACAACTGAGGATGAATTGTCATGAAGAAATCCAACACTCTGAAACTGGATGGGCTTTGAGTAATCTGGAAAATGTAAGGAAACCTCCTTTTCATATCCACGACCGGTTCTGTGCTTTTTATGGACAAGATATTCCCAAGGTCTGATGACCGACTTGGGAAGTGCAGACTGAATTTCTACATCTGCATGTACAACTGCTCCTGAGAGGGGCTCAATGATCTGATCAATTTCTGGTTGTTGATGGGAGTGTGTCTCAAACAAAGAATTGTCTTCAACAAAGACAAGTTCAGAATCATGACTATACTTCTGTAACTCCTCTTGCTGTAACTATGATTCAAGCTACAAAAACTCAATTTTGTCTTGTGCATTTCGCAGACAAGTTTGAATGTTTGAAAGAGAGGCTTTGCTAATTTTGACTGTGCTGTTAGTAGTGGACTTGATTAGAGTTTTTATTAACTCTAATAAGCAGTGAATTTTCGCCATTATTCAACCAACTCAGGTCAACAAATTACCATAAATGTACTTGTAGGGGTAGATAGCTAGTAACTTACAATTTTTAGAATGCCGCTACACAAACTTGAATTAGAGAATTTGGCTAGTTCACGTATCTCTTGTTGAAATTCCCAAATATTTTTGATTTTGTTATTTGTGCTACGTACATGAATGCAACAGATGTTCCAGGCACTCCAGCTGCTACAACACTTCTCGAAAGATTCATATATTTTATTAGACTGATGAGAAGATTTACAAGATACCAAATAGCCTGTAGAACCTGGCTTATGGATCTGGCGAATCAGTGGATCAATCTCGACTCGTAAGAGGATTGATCTCAACCCAAATAGAGACTTTGGAATCTTCATAAAAAAACCTTCAGAAATTGATAAACGTGTCCCTCTGACTCTTCTGAGATTAAATCAGCCTCTTCAAAATATGACTAATCCTTGGTGAACTCTTCCCTTTAGTAGATAAATCTATCCTCAAACGATTCAGGAAAAGATAAACAAATTTCGTACCCCAACCTTTACGATATGGGCCTCTCAACAAGTGCTATTGATCCTCCAAGAAAGTGTCCTCTGCCTTCAAGGAGATAGGCTCTCGACCCCTTCAGAAAACACAGGTCTGATATGTCAATATGGATAGAATACGGCCTCTGGTAGAAGATTAATTTCGACCTCCTTGGTACCTAATTCTTTAACAATCTTGGTCCCTCTCTGGAATGCGAATACAACCTCAAGAATGGTTAGCCTAGCAAAGAGAAATGGATCTCTGGATAGAGTGTTAACTCAGGAATTCATCCTCTTGTTATGTTGAGAATGCAACAAGATGATGGAGCTTAGTGAAAAGGAGTCACCTTCACTAAGTGGGCCCGCAAGCTATTTTTGGCGCAATGTCTATTTTTATGCATATGGATCATGGTCTATGAGTTGCAGGATGCTGTTTATGGATGATTGGTCATGTTGGGAAAAATAGATGGACTTCTATTTTTGGTTCACAGCGGAGTGATCAGAGTCAATTTTTAGACTGCCAGGCTAAAAATAAAAGCAGTCAAATATTATTAGCCCTTAGTAATATTTGGACTCTAAACATTATCTTATTCTCTTGGAGCAATTCAGTTCGAGCTATGGATGTGGCACATGCAACTGACAAAAGGAATCACGTGGTTTCTTATGTGTTAGTTGAGCTATTGCATGGAGGACTTCAGTTAGAACTCATGCATGTGAGTTCTGTGGAGTTGGATGTGGAGTTGATGGAGTTGTGTTCAGTTTGACTTGGTTGAACTAGTTGTATTTTAGTCTAACTAAAGAATACACTAGTGATGAGTTGTGTGAATTAATTATTAATTAATTCACTAATTATTAACTCATAAAGAAACTAAAGAATACATCAGTTAACTCAGTGCATGGACAGTTCAACAGAGACAGGTGTTAGAGGTAAGTGAAAGGGTGAGTTGTGACTATCAGTTGTGCATGAGATTTGCACATGCAATGGATTGAGTAATGTCAATGAGGATTGCGCAGTGTGGGCCAATACTAAGGCAATTATAGCTTGTGCTCACGTGATTTTGGATAAGCCAAGGTAAATAGGAGTTTGGATCAGCCATTCATCATTCATTCTCTTGTAGCATTGTGCAGTGGAGGCAGGCAAAGCAGCGAAGGAGATTTGAACCTGTGACTTGTTCGGATCTGAGCTATTTTTGTGTGTAATAGGTGGAGATAGTGCTGGATACTTGAGAGGAGTATTGTGCTATGTATTGTTACATGTTCTCAATCATTAATATACAGATAGTGTGGGGTTTTCAGTTATAAGCTTTCCCTGGGTTACATACTGTGTTAATGTGTGTGTGCGATTGATGTTTCATTGTTTTTGATGCTGCTAAATTGATGATCAATGTAGAGGAGATTATGTATTGTGCATGTATTCCACAATAGTGTATAATCGGGATAATATCTGTGAATAAGTGTTTATTATTCAAAATTTCTACATGTTACAGGTCAATGGTATAACCTCCAGATGATAAAAATGATGCCAGAAATCTATTCAAGTGTTGGCCACCAAATGTATAATTCGACCCTCAATCAATGAGCTCGTTCACCTAAAAACAATAATGAGTTTCTATCCTCCCAAAGATCATGGACCAGATCTGACAAAAGGGAAACTCGGCCTACTAAGCCAAATGTAAGGAAACTCGGCGTGCTAAGCCAAATGGAATTCGGCCTCCAAACATAAGCAATTCGACCCTCAAAACTAGTGCAACTCGGCTTGCTTTAGCAGGTGGTGGAGGTGCACCTAATTTTGCAAGTGATGGTGTTATGCAATAGGCATGGTCAGGTTCTCTTGAGCCATGTCCTCCTTTCTCTAGTCTCCATGATACATCTCATCCACACTCTGGTCAGATTGATCCTACAAAGGTTAGATCCAGACTTGTTGATGCATAAGGGCTCCAAAGTCTTAAAAAATATCAACAACATAATCACAAAGGCCGGATATAAGTCAATCTGGTTCGAGATATAGTCCTGGGCAGTTTGAGAAATCATGCACAGTTGGAACATTGAGGAACCTCACAGAGCTCCGAGCATAAGGACTATCTGTGGTCACTGTTAGCATATTGCAGGAACACAATTAGCATCAGTTGGCCTTATCATCCTCTGGCGGAACAAAATAATTATTGAAGGTTGTTGAAACCACCGTGTCGAATGCAATATTGAGGCAACGATGAAACTTGGGCTTGAAACTAGTCACACCTCATGAACCAATAGTCAAACAAAGGCATTTTCTTCCACTCAAATCACATCTAATGCTTCAATCATCCACATCAACCAAATCATCTCAAACTGGAGGCAGATTACGAGTGTGTGTTCTACATTCCAGGCCGTGTAACTCCATGTGGATTAATTACATATGCCAATGACTACAAATGAATCGATTAGGAGTGGGCTCAATCAAACCATGTTAGGAAATTTTCATGGAGGAGCAGCTAACATGCGTTGGGAAATATAGAGAAACACTCGTCAAAAAATATAGTGAAACACTCATCTAAAAACAACACACAGATTTGTATGCCTTTTTTCTATCCCAAGCAGTTATTCCTTTGCCTCATTTAGAGTCGAGCGGAGGAGAAAATGGCGCCGACTCCACGGTGGAATATGTAACGCTGCAATGGAGAAGATTATGTATTATGGAGTATATAACGTAACAACGTTTAGTGTGGTATGGCAACGTATTGGGCAGATTGGAGTTGACTAATGTAAGAGGAGCAGAGGTATAACAGAGGTATGCAATGGTATTAACTGGGAGCATATGTTACAACCGAGAGTGGAGGTAATGTGGTATGGCGGAGAGCGGAGGCGTTAACCACCAACACGTCAATATTCAAACCTTAACCACAATCACGATACCAGTGTATATAAATTCAGATTTCACAATTTTGTAACTTTGAATAGTAATTGTCCAGAATCTATTGAATCAGAAAGGAAACAAAAGATGGAGAATACAGACCTCTGCGATCAATAATTGAATATGGGGCCCATCAATAATTGTGAGAAGCTCAATTTAATGTCTTGCCGAGGAATGAAAAATCCATCGATTATGAATACCTCCCAGCGTGAAAAGCCCAAGTTTACACAAACCACAAAAACAAGTGGCTCACAAGAGATTGAGAAGGTTATGAACATAACAACTCTGATACCATGATAAACACATACATGGTAGACACAAAATATGAATGATAAACATTGAGATGCATATCTTATTCACAATGATACATATTTATAATACATAGGAGTGACCCTTGGTTTCATATTCGAAATGGTCCCTTGGACTCCCTTTGGCTGTTCAGCTTCCACACCAATCCTTAGAGGATTAGGTGTCCAACAATCCTTAAACCACCCCATTATACCAACATTTTAGAGAGCACATTCAACCTAGTGCTGCCATGCATTTTTGCACATTTTGTATTACAACTCTCTTCTTGGACTCACACATACCCCTTCGGATTAAGGGGGGGCAAATGTTGGATACCTAATCTGTTAAGGGTAAAGGTTTGGGATATGAACGGTCAAAGGGAGTCCAAGAGACGTTGGAATATGAATCCAACAATCACACCAATGTATTATAAATATACATCTATGCTAATAAGAAATACATTCAATGCTGATCATTCATATTCTATCGATGCCATGTATGTGTTTAGCACTTCTTAAGTTGTCTAGACTATACTTATAATGGAAAGCAACAATGCATAAGGAAAATAAATATATCCTCAAAAGTTTTGTTGTATATGTATGTGAAACAATCCAAACCAAAAAAATACGAATATCGCAGAGGATTGATGCATGAATAAAATTTGTTTTCTAGTTGTCTTGCTTCCATAATATTTAAAATCAAAATTACCAATAGTGTAAAAATTATGATCCATTGAAATCGGTTTAGCCCCAATGAAAGCTATGACTAAATGATGAAATATTAGCAGAGGTAAAAAAATATTCTCTAGTTGTCTTGCTTCCACAATATTTAGAACCAAAATTACCAATCTTGTAAAAATTATGATCCATTGAAATCATTTTTGCCCCAATGAAAGCTATGAGTAAATGATGAAAGATTAGCCAAGTACAAAAAGTTTCCATACCTGAAAAGTGTAAAAAAGTTGAGTGAAAATCATTTGGAGAGAAAAAAGTCATGACCATTGGCACTCTCATAACTATGTCCCAAACCTTGTTTTATAGTCAAAGAAATATTAGATAGGCATTCCCATCAAGTGAAAGGAGGCATTGCAACAAGTTCAACCATCCCTCTATACATCTTTGTCAAAAAGTTTTCAAATGATATTTTACCATTTTGTAGAAGTTTTACACATAATTCATCTTTTAAATTGTCCACAAAAGAGACATCAATATCCTTAAAAGCTATGTAGAATAATCCCTAGAACAAGTTTTCATCAATCTTGGACAAATTTACCCCATTCTGTAAACACTGAAGTTTAATTTCTCTCTCTTTGTCAAGAAGAAAATCCTAATTAAGAAGGTAAGTGTCATAATTGTTAAATCAATCTTTGAGCATCTACATTTTTATAAATGTAAAGGTGAAGAAATTGAAATATCATAAATTGAAACCAAAAAAACCTAATTAATAAGACAATCCTCAAATCAAACCTTCTTGTTGGATATTGTTAGATTACTCAAGGCAACATTTAAGACCGAAAGTGACGAATATTATAGCTTTGTCCTCTCAAAATTCTGTAGTTAAGGCTATTAAGTACTTTTCCATGGAAAAAAACCAACAACTCGCAAGATCTCAGAAATGGAATTATTTTTAGATCTACTATCTTGGGATCACAAGATTCAAAAATGGTTCCCACAAAGAGGGTACAATTGAATGCATGAGTTGGAATTTAACTCATCTAAGTCCTTTTTATTTGGTGCCAAGTCTACAATCATCCATTAGAAAATTCTGCAATGTTGCAACAAGGCCACTTGTCAACATAATCACATTGTCTATTAGCTAATTCCACTAAAATGTCTTGAAATTAAGAATGCCAAAAATAACCTTTTTTACCTCCTCTTTCCAAATCGCTTGTAGAATATTTGAGATGATAAAATTTTATCATAGTTTAGTGTCCTACAAATCAATGAGGAGATCCCTGAGTTCTATTGGAACATAATGCTGCACATCCAATGAAAATACAAAGCAGATACCTGAGAGTTTGAATGGTCTTCCAAAAGGTGGCTTAACTAAAAAATCTATTGCACTAGCTTCCTTGATTTCTGCTTGTACATCAAGTAATGGAGAAGAAGGTTCAAGTAAAGAAATGAAAGTGTCATCCAAACCTACTTTGAATCAGTCCACTCAAAGATATCTCTTAGTTCAACATTGTCTACTTATATCCTCCTGAAATGGGACTTAATGAGTGGTCATTGTATTTGGCCCTAATATGAGCTCAATAATTATCCTTTGAAAATCGATGATTGTAGGTGAATTATCATCTATTATAAGGTATTTAAAAACCATTTTTACTATTTTGAAAGGATGATCAAGGTATATAATAAAATTAGAGTGAGTATGCATTATTGAGGTGCAATATGTCATTTTAATGTCATCTTCCTATGTATAAATCTTCCTTCCTCTAGTCAACATTAAGAGGGATGTTAGAACATGTCATAATGTCATCTAGTCAATTGCATAATGTCAGAAATGCAATTGTTTTCAGATCTACTATCTTGGGATCACAAGAGTCACAAATGGTTCCCAGTAAGAGGGTACAATGCAATGCATGAGTTTGAATTTATCTAATCAAAGTCCTTATTTAGTGCCAAGTCTACAAGCATCCATTGTATACTAAGGTTATCTTCATCTTCACTTGAAACTGTGCCTTAGTACTTCTCTCTAAACTTCCAAAACCCAAAAATGGGCTTGTGTATACCTCAATTATTCTAAGACCATAAAATGTCTTCTGAATGAAGCAACGATTTTCCATATACATAAGCCTTTTAAGTGCACTTTAGGTTATTAGTTTCTTTGCATTAGTAAAAAAGTTTTCCTGTCCATTCTTGGTGTTGTAGCTAGATCTTGCCAGGTTAAATAGTAAGGGCTCCTTTAAACAAAGCCATGGAATGATAGAAAACGAAGCTTTTGTATGCTAAGAAAGGACAAGATGCTGGTCACATATGGTAATATTATTTGACAAAATGTTTTATTTTTGGCTTTGGCAAAGTTCGTATGAGCATTATTATGTTCTTGAATTTTATAAAGATATTGAGATTTTTCCAAAAAGACACCTTAAATAGTAAGGGCTCCTTTAAACAAAGCCATGGAATGGTAGAAAACGAAGGTGTTGCATGCTGAGAAAAGACAAGATGCTTGTCATAGATGATAATATTATATGACAAAATGTTTTATTTCTGGCTTAGTTCGTATGAGCGTTATTATGTTCTTGAATTTTATAAAGATATTGAGCTTTTTCCAAAAATGTTCTTCAATTAAAATATTGGGCTTTCTTTAAAAAATAAAAAATAAAAAATAAAATACTTATCACACATGATAATATTATATGAAAAAATGTTTTATTTTTGGCTTGGTTCATATGAGCGTTATTATGTTCTTGAATTTTATAAAATATTGAGCTTTTTCCAAAAAAAATTCTTTTTAAAATATTGGGCTTTCTTTAAAAAATAAAAAATTGGAAAAAAGTCTTTTATTAAAATACTGGGCTTTCTCAAAATGTTTTATTTTTGGCTTTGGCAAAGTTCTTATGAGCATTATTATGTTCTTGAATTCTATAAAGATATTGAGATTTTTCCAAAAAGTAGTTAGATCTTGACACATTAAATAGTAAGGGCTCCTTTAAACAAAGCCATGGAATGATAGAAAACGAAGGTGTTGCACGCTGAGAAAAGACAAGATGCTTGCCACAGATGATAATATTATATGACAAAATGTTTTATTTTTGGCTTAGTTCGCATGAGCGTTATTATGTTCTTGAATTTTATAAAGATATCGAGCTTTTTCCAAAAAAAATTCTTTAATTAAAATATTGGGCTTTCTTTAAAAAACAATAAAATAAAATAAAATAAAATAAAATACTTATCACACATGATAATATTATATGAAAAAATGTTTTATTTTTGGCTTGGTTCATATGAGCGTTATTATGTTCTGGAATTTTATAAAAATATTGAGCTTTTTCCAAAAAAAATTCTTTTATTAAAATATTGGGCTTTCTTTAAAAAATTGATTAAAAAATTGGAAAAATAAAAAATAAAAAAATGGGTTCAGGCTCAATCTCCAAATTGAAGTTATCGCAAGCCGAGCACTAAATTCTATTATTTAATAACTACACTTCATCAAAGGTAACACTTTGCCAACGCATCAAGGAGGATACCATAAGGTTATGGAGGTGCTCAACAAGCTGACAGATTGTTAACATATGGATTTATATAAACTCTTAAAATATGACTCCTTTAATCAATATGGATATTAGTTTCCCCAATATATATATAAAATATGCTCCAAGGGGAAAATGAACTATTCGTTTTATCGTTGTTATGAAACGAGTGGGTCAACCAAAGCCAGTGCCTATGCAAGAGGAGCATCCCATAAGGCCATTCCTTTGGCACTACATGTCGATAGGATGTCAGAATGCTGGTGTATATAAACACCAAGGGGTTCCTTACTTTACAAGTGTGGGGAAATTTCTCTTTCCAAGTTTATCATTCATCTCCAAACGAGAAACTTTCCCTGTTACTCACTTATCTTTAATGAAGAAATGTTGCGTCCGTGGAGCTATCTTGTGGTTTTCTGCAAAAGACCACTTAAGTTCAAATTAGCAAGGATCAACATATGCCCGAATTCACATGGTAATAACTGAGGGTGGCCATTTAAAAGAACAAAGTGTAATAACACCATGAAGTACACGGAATTTAATGAAATGGGTGGTCCGGAAAATACATTGTGCAAAATACGGAATTTAATGAAATGGGTGGTCCGGAAAGCACATTGTTCAAAATTCTCATCAAAGTGATTGATTGATTTGTCCAGACAGCTAAAAGTGGCTGGAATCCGGTCAAATTTTTTTCAAAAAATCTTGTAAAAGTAGTGTTTGAATCGTGTTTTTGATGGTGGAAATGGATTCAACACCATCAAAAATGTCTAGGATACCTAAAATTTTGAAGTTTAACAACTATAACTTGGATTTACAAAAATCCTTGCCAAATTTTCTCTAAATATAACCAGAATTTCCATAACTTCCCAAGCAACTCCTCCACCTAGTTAAACTACGTGAGTGAACGAGGGCCAAGATTTATCCGGACAACACTGTGCTCTATATTCCAGAAACAGCCAGAAAGTGCTCCTGAGGGCAGAAAATGATTTTTCAAAACCATCACCTGGCCCGCATCATTTACTTCAGCTTGATGGGACCCACACATTTCTTTGCTACACTCCAAATCTCATTTCTTATGACTCAATACTCAGAAATATTTTCAATATGTAATGTACAAAATCATATTAAAGGGAGGGTTATTGTATTGTTCGAAAAAAGATATATATATCAAAAATTTAAAAAAAACCCTTCCAAAAAGCTAAAATAGGCCCATGCAATGAAAAAAAAAAGAATCATCATGTGAAAAAGGGGACAATTACGTAACTGTTTATAAAAACAATTTTATAACTAATTCTTGGAGATTATAATATGATATATAGTAAGATTATAATATGATATATAGTAAACAATAAAAGCAATGGTAAAGGAAATTGTGAAATGTAATATCAATTATTTGAACATAAGACGAATTCACAAATATATTTGATAATTTGAAAAATTCTAAAACACATATATATAATATTGTTGATGATGTTGGAAATTCATCAATCAAGGGGATCTCCCCAATATGAAGTCCTAACTAGACTTCACATTGTTTGGTGTAGGAGTCCCATTGGGTATAAAGGCCTGGTTTCCAAATCCTCAAAGATCTGCCTTGGATCTAGCTGTCAGCACAAGAGAGTGATATAATTGTGTCTTCGAATAACAAGGTGAGTGTGTCGTGCAACTGTGTGTAGGTTCTCTTACTGCAAAAGGGGGGAGAAAAGTGAGCCTCTAAGTGAGAGGTAATAGTACCACCTAGGAAGAGACACACATGAACTAGAAAGGCTTGTCCAACATCCAACAGAATAGTCCACAACGGACGTGACATTTGTTACAACCAATGAACAAGGGAAGATCCATCTGACATCCAACGGAATAGTCCACAACGAATGTGACAGTCGTTATAACCGATAAGCAAGGAAAGGTCTGTCTAGTATCCCGTAGAATAGTCCACAAGGATGAGACAACAATGGAAACCATTACAACACATTCCCAACAAGATGAGCACTAAAATAACTGAATTAGTTCAACTATATTAGTACATGTGAAAGAAAACATGAAATACAAACATTCATAGAATAGTCTTACAAACATTCATAAGTCATGCATGAAAACATGCTGGCCTAAAAAGGCTTTTGTAATTAAGCAAAAGTTCCAAGACACATATTTACATTGTACATCACTAGCCCCAGTAGTGGGACATTGGAGCCACTCCTTGCTCCTCAAAGAACTAACTGATCTCTCTAATGCTTTGTGGGAGGAGCCAAGGTGAAAAGTCATTTTCTCATACAATGAGGGGGTATATATAACCAAGGGGTGATGCTTACCCCTTATGACTCTTTGACTACCCTCATGATTGTTCAACTTCCTATGACTTTTCAACTTACATGACTCTTCATATTCATGTGTGTCCATTGGAATTCCGCTTTAAAATACGTTTGATTTACAATATACACGACCCCCAACAGTGATGTGGCATATGAAAACTCATGACATGACTTGACATGACACTGCTTACATGGAATTGCTTGATGATGTGGATATGTCAAGCCGTTGTTGCTACTGAGTGATAAATGTGTTCTTGGATATTCTTTCTCTTTTCCTTTGCATAGATTGATGATGCAGGGTCTTCAATGATCTTTGGTCTTGAGAGGTGGTTGCATATATGTGTTCCTTTTTCTTGCTCTTGTTAGGTCCATTTGTTCATCCAGCTACAAGTGAGTCTTCAGGCATGCTTCCTCCTTCTTCTCCTTCTTCATTACCTTGCCATGATTTGATAGTGTACCTGTTCTTGCAATTCACTCATGACGGGACAACATTAATCTGAAAACTCCATAGTCTAAGATGATGCATTATTATCCATGAACTGAGCTTGAGACTGGTGATAGGTTGAGGGAGAGGGCCCAATAATTGTGCATTGTGCAGTTCCAGGTGACATGGAGACAGGGTGATCACTGAGATTGTTCAGATTGCAGCTTAGGCTTGATTGAGGAACTTCTGAGCATAATCCTCACTAAGGAGAAAAATTGCGTAGTGGCCACTAGGAGTCAGGATTGCACAATTCAAGCAGTCAAGGTTCAAACTTGATCATTGAGACTGCACAGTACGTAACTCAAGCTAGAATGAGGGAATTTTTTTTGCAGTGACCACTGAGGGATAAATTTGTACAGTGACCATTGAGGGAGAAATTTGAGTAGTGCCCACTGAGAGAAAAATTTGTGCAGTGATCACTAAGGGAAAAAAAATTCTGCAGTGCAAGAAGGTAGTGGAGGCTATGGGATCGGGCCCTAAGAGGAAAAACTATGTAGTTTCAGGAGGCAAGGGGGACTAGGAAGTAGAGAGACCTAGAAGATAGATCTGCACAGTTCTTGAGGTCAGTGAGCTCTCATTGAGGGAGGACACTGGGGACAATTCTGCGCATTTCTGGAGACCAAGGGCGGCTGGTTTCTCTGCACATTGCAGGGTTTCAACAGGAAAGGGGTGAATCTCAAGGATTGAAAGTGCAAAGTGTGCAGTTCAAGTAAGACTGGGAGGAGTTGTTGTGAAATTCTGGGGGTGAAGGGAAGCTGCTGAGCTCTGGAATTGCGCAGTGCAACTACCCTAGGGGATAGTGACTGTGCACTGCACAATTACAGGCAACAAGGTCACATCATTGAGGGCTAAGACTATGCAATGCGCACTTCATTCGGGGTCTGGTGAAGTTGAGTTTCCCAGTCAAGAAGATATTTTGAAAAATGGCTAAGTGCGGGAGGAAGATGAAATCGTGAAGAACTTGAACTTGTGATCACACACTTAGCATACTTCGATGACACAACAACATAGGCCACTAGAACAACAAGACAAAGCATAACCCTCTGTGTGATTGTCTCATAGCAAGAAGCGACAAGTGCGACAGTTGAGATAGACTTTAGGACGACCCCAACGACACTTGTGTGAAGTGCTTAAAACTTTTTGTATGAGTGTGATGGATGTTTACATAGCTAGGAAAACTCGTATACACAAAGATCAACCTTTGAAACCGCTAGAAAATGTACGCAAGCATGGAAAAAACAGTTAAACATGCCAAAAGATGACATATGATCTAACAAACAAAAGGGGCCAAAGGACTCTAGGAAAGATCATGAAAGGAGCTTAAGTGTTTGCAAAAATCAAAGGAAAGACCATGGAAGGATATGAAATTTGAGTGCAAGCCAAAATTTGGAGGGTGTTACAACCGCTACAATACTTGGCGGCACACTTGTTGAATTCCAACTTCTCTGTCTTGGTTTGTTTCTTTTGTGCAGGGCCTTGGTCCTTCAAGGAACATTGATTCATCGTGCAGAATACTTTGGCTTTCCCACTTACCCCATGGGTAGACACAATCCCCTTTGTACCTTCTCAGTTGAACATAACATAATATTCAACATAATCACAATGTTTAGGATTGGGAAGGGTATTTTAGTTCGTGAGCTTAAGATTTTCAGAGTATAGTTTTTCATCTCTGGCGTTGCTCCACTGCCAGCAGGCCTTGGCAGTACCCCGACAGAGTCACACAGGAACACAAGTATTTCTCCACTACCAGTGAGCCTGGACAATACCATAGTGGAGTTGCTTGCGTCACCTCTTTGCGCAGGAAGCCTTTCTCTTCTTTCGCCTTTATTTATTTATTTAAATAGAAATGTGCATCGACACTTATTTATTTTGGGTTGGTATAGGTATCCAGACTTATTGAGAGAAGGAAAGGTTGTTCCTTCAGAGAAGCATATAAAGACCTCTGATTTTGGTTTGCTCGTTTAGATTTTTCCCTTCTCCGTTTCTACTAATTGGATAAGCTTGAGAATGTTATGCAACTTGCTCACAAAATAGAAGAAAAGATAGATGAATGCCTTCAAAATCAGCCTCTTCGAGGGGGCAACCTCCTTTACATTACACAAATGAATAATTATTGGATGATACAAATGACTAAACCTCCTTTCTATATATAGGAGTCTAAGGGGTCATAATATAATCAAACCCGACATAACAGTAATAACATAAGGGAACAACAATAACAATAGTGGGTTTCTATGGGGCACACTAATAACAATATGGGGACAATAGGGGCACAATAATAACAATAAGGGCTACAATGACAATAGTAATGGGGGAATCACTAGTATTATAGGGACCTAACATGCCCCTCTCCTTCAGAAAAGTGTTGTCCTCAACGCTTGAGTAGTTCTAGATGCTTCTATATAAAATTCTCATCCTCCCATGTGGAATCTTTAGCGGGTAAGTTCTTCCACTTGATGAGATACTCCAAAATTATTACGAGAAAAGATCTGAAATTCAGACCCGAGGTTTAGAGCGATTTCAGTTCAATGGGTTTGCTTTTTAGCTTCTGAAACGTCACAGAAAAAGAGTTATAACGAAAATGCCATGATGACCTGTTTGGAGTAGCGAAACCTAGAATCCAAAGCTCTAATACCAAATTTTATGCAACATGCTCACAAAATAGAAGAAAAGATAGATGAACACCTTCAAAATCAGTCTTTTCGAGGGGGCAACCTCCTTTACATTACAAAAATGAACAATTCTTGGATGATACAAATGACTAAACCTCCTTTCTATGTATAAGAGTCTAAGGGGTCATAATATAATCAAAGCCGACATAACAATAATAACATAAGGGCACAACAATAACAATAGTGGGTTTCTATGGGGCACACTAATAACAATATGGGGACAATAAGGGCACAATAATAACAATAAGGGCTACAATGACAATAGTAATAGGGGAATCACTAGTATTATAGGGACCTAATAGAGAACACCAAACCAGAAAACTTGAGTATAGGCATGAGGTTTCTGGACTAGACATGGGTTCATGGTTGGACCAAAACTCTCCTTACGAACGGATTGTATTTTCCGTCGGAACTTCATCCTCCAAAAGGTGTAACCAACACAAGGAAGACATACAGATGGCTAGCCAAATGTTGAAGTGTCACGAGACTCTTTATAGTTCAGAAACACACATACTAAAAAGCCAAATAGGTCTAGGCACAAAATTTATTCATATGTAGAAAGAAAAAGAAAAATCAACAAGAAAGGAAAACAAGATGAGAAGAAAGAAACACAAAACAAGGAAAAAGAACTAGAAGAGAAGAAAAAAAATGGCTAAAGCAAACATGATGCAGAATCAAAATAAGGAAATGAGGATAGATTACAAAAAATGAGTGCAGAATGAGTGCAAGAAAGGGAAAGCTAACAATGCAGCTAAATCTACTCCTAACATAACAACTAGAAGGTCGGGGTTACGTGTAGTGAAATTTTTAGTGAAGCCATCGTAGTCTTTCCCGACTTGCATCCACAAAGATATGAACCACTAAAACAAACATAAAGTGATGTGCAATAGAATATACAAAAACTTGAAAAACTTGCACAAGAAAGGGAAGGTCTTGCCTGTAGGTAGAAAGGTGGGTCACAACCACTACTTTCATCCAATCCACATGCTTACCTTTTCGATCAATAACATTTTTCAACAAACCTTGGAAGCGTCTTGCGAATATGTCTTCATCTACACCAAGCTCCTTGGCAAGCATATGGAAAGATCGAAACTTGTTTTTTGCTACAGAGCTTTCCAGGTAAGATTGTCCTAGCCATTCAGCAATTGGATCGTAAAATTCATGATTTCCCTCTTGAAAACATCATGATCTTGGAAAAGAAGAATTTTTGATTCGAGAAGATGGATCATGATGGGAATCTTGTAAGGGAAAATGGATCTGATCATTCTCAGCAGTCATGCAAAGACAATGAGGACCTTCCATAACCATCAATGAAGGATGAAGTGCCTCATTTGCTTGACAAAAATATGAATAGAGAGGTGTTGAACAATGAAAATGAAAGGGTGTGAAACAAATGTCATTGGATGTGTTGATGGGAAGATGATAAGTAGAATGACAATCACCAAAGACATAGGAATGGTCAGATGAGATGATTGAAGCATCAGATTCCTAGTTTGCAATAAACAAAGAAAAATCAATTTGAACAATCTTGCAAATTCTCTGAACAATCAAACCAAGTTCCTCATGAGCCAGATATGACAGACCATTTTTCCGCAACTGGTGATAAACTGTACAAGCATCATAGTCATCAAAAGAGTTGAAAAAGGATGCTATCACCACGAATAGACAAGATCAGCTGGGACATGGTGGATGAAGATGAACTTGATTCGTGTGAAAACATGTGCAGTCATTATCATTCAATAAGATTTATGGTGTGATGAGAGAACAAATTTGCAATACAGAAGTCGCAAGAAGATTGAGGAGTTGACCATTAGGGGATAAATTCGATAAGCATGATTTTTTCGGGAAAAGGTAGTCCTTGAGATGATCAACTTCACAATTCCATGAATTTATGAGAGATGCACATTCCCAACTAGAGTTTGATGTAAGATATTTTCATGAAGACGAATGAACTGTAACAGATTCTTGAATTTGGTCAGAAGTAAAATCTTGAAAATTTGAAAGGTCACACCTGGAATATGAAACAATTTTCACACGAGAATTTACATCGAGTGAAACCATGCAAAGAGACAGATTGTGTGAGGGAAACCAATTCTGACATAGTTTAGGGGGCTTACCAGAGTCACGAGATCCTGACATAACCATCAACAGAAGTTGAATTACCTCGACTCCTTGGCAGGTCGCAAAACTTTCCAGGATTGTAGAATCACATTTTAAAAAACTTGAACCAAATCACACATAGTTTGAGGATAAATACTGTTGTTGATTTCAAAACTGCTCACTGGATGGCAGCCATCTCTATCACAGGTCTCACTGGACTTTTCAACTTCAACAATCAAATTACTCAATTGGAGAGGCTCTTTTGATAGCACATTCAAAGATAAATGAATTGGTGAGATCTCATGAGTAAGATGATTTGAAGAGTTGTCTTCATGCAAAAGAAGAGATGATGAGGGGTGGGAAGAGTTCTCTATGATTTGATTATTTTCAATTTCATCATGGACAACCTCACCGCCTTGTGTCAATTGAGGGGATAACTCATCGGATGAAGAAACTGAAGAGCATGGAGTATCTCCATCGCATGCAGATGTGTTGTGAATGGTAGGACACAAGGGAAAGTGAGGTGAAGGGGAAGTTTTGATATGAACATCTTCTTTGACCGAACCAAATTCTAGATCTAAATTAAAATATTCATGAGAAACCGAAAGATCATATGATGTGCTTGGGCATTCGTCACGACATATAGAAATAGAGTTATCATCATTGGAATGATTACTTCCCAAGGCTGGGGGTTGATTGAAAGAATTGATTGTATTGGATTTTCCACCAAGATTAGCAGATTGAGAATCATTCAAGAATGGAAACACAATATCTTGACATGGAACATTTTGAAAAAGAGAGGAAATATTGAAAGTGTCCTCACCTTTCTACTCCTCTACCTGCGTAATGTGACTTATTTGTACCTGATCGCAATTTGGGCCAACAAATTGAGAATCAAGAGAATGTGAAGAACCAACTGATGGAGTAGATTGATCAAGCGAGTCATGGTACAAAGAGTCAGGATGTGAAGATGATAGAGGATAACAGAAATCTGGATCAACCTTGAGATTAGAGTTGTGAACAATGACATCCTCTTGTGAAATGGAGGAGTGAGTCTTCATCGTAGGCTTCATGAGCCATTATGGAATTTCCTCCATTAAAGTAGAAGAAGAATGAGAAGATGGATTGGAGATTTGATTCATAGATTTCCCAAGTTTAGAATCACTGAAGGAGGCACCCTCATCGGGACTAGAAAAGGAGGAGGACAAGGAACAAAAGGGGCAGTAAGCTCCTCCTCTGAAATTTGAGGCGCCTCATGATTCACAAGAGTTGGGGAGAAGGGAAAATAGGAGGTTCAGGATCACCGTATAAGGAGACATGAATCAAGTGCTCAAACTCTTGTTTAAAGAAATACTAGCTCAAATGTTTTCCAAGAATTTTGCAACATAGGTGAAGAAACCGATCAGAAAAATCCTCAACTGATTCTTTAGGCTTCATTCTTGAACGACTGATTCTTTCACAAACATCTTGGTGGTTATACTCATCGAAAGCTTTATGAAGCATCTTAGCAAGATGACCGAATGAATGAATAGAAGAAATGGGTAATGTATGAAACCATTGACTAACACGACCTTCGAATGTGAGGGTGAGTAATCTAGCCATGACATCTTTGGAACATATGTTGTGATAAACACAAAGATGGATAACTTGAAACAAATGTTCATGAAAAGTTGATTCACCCTCACCATCAAACTTACATTCGGACAGGTCATGAATAACTTTTGTAGGGATGGTGCAATTAAGCTCTTTGGAAAAACATCCCGGGATTATGATTTGGGGAAGAGCCATTTTAAATAGGAGATTCAAACCAAACTCAATGGGTACAACCTGTCATCTGGCCCTCCTTCTAGTGCCATTTTTTTTTACGGTACTAGAAATCCGTCAACCAAGGGGATCTCCCTGATATGAAGTCAAAGAATATTGAAGTGAGCTCAATTCAGTCTACTGATAACAATTTGTTACAAAATTCTAGTGATTACAAGATTCCACATAAGGTTAATCTAGGATGGGCCGATCCATTCTCATTAAGATAATTTTATATATCACTCCAAGGATCATATCAACTTGTATCGACAAAGATGATTTTTTTTGCGAGAAGACATTCATAGCAAAAAAGGATATCAAGTAGAAGACATTTGTAGTAGAAAAGAGATCAAGCCCTTTCATCAACAAGCTTTGAGGACAAATCTTTTTGAAGGAGAAGGCAATGTTATGAACATAAATTATGTAAAAATAAATAAAAATAGATAATAAATAATAATCATAATAATATAAATATAATAATAAATAAAAGTAAATTAACTAATGGTTAGTTAGTTAATAATGAAAAGGCATGTCTTAGAGACATGCCTGTTTGTGAAAGGGTACTTACCTGGCTATATATACAAGACCCTCATTCTCATTTGTACTCATTTTATCATCAATTATTTTATTCAATATACAATTACAATTACTGTCCTACCATGCATGTCTTTGTTTACGGAGTATTTTAAATATTTCTGCTGCGTATACGACTTTTGGTCGTTACAAAAGAATTAAAAAAGGTTCATAGATTGTGAACCAGGTAGACAGAAGGTCGAATACAATTGGAAGATAAATTGAACACCACTGAGAAGAGTAGTTGACCCATTGATTTTGGCTCGGTCTCACTTGCTGCAAACCTATGATCGTATTTTTCACACAATTCATTGATGCGGTGACACTCTTGTTTCTTCTGCGTATATCTATCCAGTGATGCGGTGACACTTTTATATATGTCCAGTGATATGGTGATACTCTTCTATGCATATCTGTCTACAGTGATGTAGTGACACTCTTTTTCTTCTACACATAACTACTCAACCAGTGATGTGGAAATGCTGTAGGGTTGACCAGATACCATTCATTTCAGGCATCGAGTAAAGACTAGTAGATAGGATTGTTACAGTAACAGTTTGAAGTCTAAATTCTGAAGTGACCCACACTTATAGCTACATATTATTAACAAAATTATGTGGAAGCTAACGAAGAATATTGAGAGAATCATATTGGTATACAAGTGAAAATTCTAAATATATTATATCTTTGTCAAAGAGATCTAGAAGATGCATTTGAGAAAGGATGTTCTGAATTGATTAATCTAAATATCGGGCTTGTAACCACCATTTGAGAAGAGTTAGTTAAGACTTATTTTGTAACCTGTCTCTCAGACCTGTGTATGAAGGCTAAGATAAAATCTCTTATGACCTTGAAGCAATCAGTGTAGTAGAGAAGCATCTTGGAAGGCTACTTGCAACAATATATTGAAGACCAGTTTGTTGAAGTATCTCTAAAGCATTGAAGACAACCTCAAACTGTTACAAGCAAACTTATGTTCATTGCCAGCTAATGAAGATAACTCACTGTCTAGTGAGACTTGTACATCTTTGGAGAATAATGCTTGTAAAACATCTCTAAAGTATCATTAAATGAGATTTTGGAGTATTGGAGTCTTTTCCCTAGAGAACATTTGAAGATGTCTTGATAAAGATATTTTGGAGAAGTATTGAGAGCATTTTTGAAGGAATCTTGAAGAGAAGCATTATTGAAGATTCCTTGAAGTTTGGAGGGAAGATCCATTGAGGACAGTGGTTGGAAGTTATTTGGAGTAGGCTAGACAGTTGGACTATTGAAAAACATTGTGAAGCACTTGGATAATTGTTTGGTGTAGACCTTGAGCAACTTATTGAAGACACCTTGAGGCATTATTGACGTTGAATCCATCATGAGGGGTTGCTACAAAATATATTGGGATCCATGAAGAAATATTGATCTTATCTTGAAGAATTGAAGCATAGGGTTGGAGCCCTAGAGGATAAGAGTCCTCAAGAAGATTAGGTTGGATATTGTACCAGTGATAGGGTTGGATCCCTAGAGGTTGGAACCTCATAGAGACAAGGTTGGTGCCTTGGAAAGATAGGGTTGGAGCCCTAAAGGTTGGAGCCTCGTGAAGTCCAAGTTGGTTCTTGGAAAAGTACAGGTTGGAGCCTGGTGGATTGGAGATTGGTTTCTTCATCTAGGGTTGGAGCCATAATTATTATTGTATTTGATTTATTGTAAAGAAGAGGATTGGAGTCCTCATTATTTCTAATTAATAAAAGTATTTATTCTTATTGTTAATTTTGTGTTTATTTAAGTGATCTTAAATGGTAAAGTAACAATTGGAAAAGAAATACAGATTCACCCCTCTCTCATTATTTCCAATAATTGGTATTAGAGTCACTACCTCCACTCATAAGCCTAACAACTTTAAGGTAGATCCTTAGAACAAAAATGGAAAAGCCAAGGAAGAAAGCCTCCAATCCTTCTAAAGATGTCTCTTCTTCAACTATGAAAGCAGAAGATAATCAAATTGGGAAAGCTCCATTCTTCAATGGAAACTTTGAAATATGGAAGGGAAGAATGAAGATTCTTAATGGCTCAAGGTTTTGAAGTCTGGGAATCAATGATTACATAAAGGATGAAGGAAGAAGAATCTAAGACAAAATAAATAAAGGAAATCTTAAGTGGGATACCAGATACTATAAATACAAAAGTGTAAAAATGTTCTTCAACAAAAGATATGTGGGACAAACTTCAAGATCTTCACTCAAAAGGAGATATGTGGGACAAAACTCAAGATCTTCACTCAAAAGGAGCATTGACAATGACCTCTAATTAAGAAGATGATGGAAAGAAAGAAGGAAATATAGAACTCATGAAGGAAGTTGAAAACAAAAAAGAAGACATCATGACCAAGGAGGACCTATAAGATCTCAAGGCAAAACTTGTATCTACTATAGAAGAGATAAGCAGTTTGAAAAAGGAAAATGAGGAGCTCAAGAAGCAAGCACAAGATGGTGACCATGAACTTGACAAGACAAGGAAGGAAGTTGACCTATTCAAGTTGCAAGTACAAGAAAGAGATGAGGATCTATTGACGGTGCTAGACCCGCCAACATGTCAAGGGGATCTCCCCGGTAAGAAGTCCCAATTGGACCTTAGATCATTTGGTGTAGGAGTCCCAGCAGTGGGTCGTAAAGTAATGCCTTGACCGCGATGTCACACAGAGGCAAGTAAGATAACTTTGTCAGTGGCAAGGGTGTGACTGATGCAGTGAGTCAAGGAAGGAGTATGACAGGTTCCAACACTTCAAAAGGGGAAGGAGGTGAAGGTGAGTTCCAGGTTGAAATGGATCAGTCCTAACTCGGCTAGCAACACATAACGCAAAGGACATGCATAGCTTCTGGTAGAGTAGTCCACTCGGATGCGACAATCACATCATACAAGGTAAGATAACACGTACAACACTCACGGATCAGTCTGAGATGAGTGTGATGGTTGTTATAGCAAGGTTCAAGTGAAAGGTCTGTTTGATGTCCAACAGAGCAGTCGACACAGACGGTGACAACATTAACAACATATGCAACACATTAACAACAAGATTCATATAATTTCATGTGAATCAGTTCATACAAAAGTACGTAAGTTAAACAACACATATCATTAAAGCAACCGGAGCAATCCAACTACAATAACAACATATGCATGAGAATGTGCTAGCTATTATTACATAAAGAAGTGTAAGTCACAATCATACAATACATCCATGTAAACTTGCTAGCCCCAAAAGTGGAACGTTACAACCACATTTGCCTGCTCCTCCAAAGAGATATACTAGCTCCATGCAGTGAAGAAGCCAAGGCGCATTACAATATTGTCCAAGCCTTCTTCAAAATAGTCATAGTAGAAGCTTGGCTGACCAAAAGCCTATACAATGAGTTATGAGGGACTATTTATATCAAAGGGTGGGGTGACCCTTGACATTCCCCTTTGTGACAATTCAACTACCCTCATGAATCTTCACTTACTCTATGGTTGTTATGTTTGACTATGGACACTTGACTTACACTTGACATGAATCAATGTTACAATGCACATGTACTCATGTGAGACAACATGGCTTGAGCAAGCCAAGAAAGACATCACTAACACTCGGTCCACTGTGATGAGACCAAATATATGACATGCTTGTGATGGTGAAGGTGGTGAGATGATGCCAATCTTGGTCGTTTGTGATGGTGTGCATGCACCTCATGGTGACATCTTGCTGAAGCGAACTCTTGCCTTCGTTGCAATTGGTGCATTAGTTTGGCCCCTTCATCCAACTCGTCTGCTAACATGCGCATGGTCTTCTTGGGTATGCTTGAACTGACAACACACTGATGCATAATGTCTATGTTGATCTTCAAGTGTGTGCTCATGGTCATGCGCATCAACCTGCCAAAGTACATGTTCAGCCCTAGTTGGACTTGCTTCTTGTCTTCGCTTTGGTGAGTGTGTTGAATGGGTTGGATTGCATGCGTCTGCTCAATGACATGCATGCTGCTGAATCCATTGCATGTGATCAACAACACTTCTCACCATGTCTTCTCTATGTCAGCTGCTGGGATGGATCATTAACTTGTACGGGTGCAGTTTCATCCATGAGTGCATGTTGCGCCCATTGTTGTTCCTATTCCTGGTGCAACTCATTGTATGTCTGTACAGCTTCATGTTATTCCTGAGTTGTTTCTTCACCACATGCAACTACTTCTTTGTTCCATCTTCTGCCTTCATGCAATATTCATGTCATGTCGTCACTTCATAGCCAGAGTCTCCAAAGTTACTTTCATCATCAATGGACCTGCTTGAGCTTGCAACCTTGTTCTGCCTCCGTGTTGTCAACAACCCTCCTCTTGAATTCGTTGCATTTGGTGTGATGTCTTCAGCTATTGTTCATGATGTTGTTCGTTGTGATGCTGCTGTCATATCTTGATGTCCTTGTCTATGAACAACTTGATGTCTTTGCGGGTAAGCAAGTCCATAGACACTTGATCAAATGCATCCCCAAGTGTGCTCTGAACGGTGTCTTCGTCTTTTCTCTCTGGGAAACCATTGTACATGTACCACTGAATGGCATATGAACACCTGCAATACTTGGAGACATGGAAATACTTATGGCAAGCACTCTATCATTCGAAAACCAAAATGAAGATGATAACTGACTTGCAACATACCTAGGTGAATGATCATGAAGGTTGCACAATTTCAGCAGGGAGGCTGGGAAACCGAATGCCAAGACTGCACAAGGCACAGTCTGGGCTACTGGGAGATTTATTGACTGCTAGGAATGTGTAATGCATAGTCCAGTGTGGCTGCTGACTGCTAGAATTGCACAATGCACAATTCCAGCTAGGAAGGACTGCTTGCCCAGGGACAGATTTGCACAATTTCTTAGGCCAAGCAGCCACTGTCCTCCAGAAATACACAAAACAGACTTGGAGGCCAGTTCTGGGCAATAATGCACAAATCTGGAGAGGAAGGTGAGCCTTTCTTTCCCAGATTGCGAAATGCAGCCTTGGTGAAGGCAGAGCCTGGGCCAAGGTTGGCCCGACTTGCTAACGGCCAGCTGAAAGCAAGTAAGTAAGTTATAGGAGAAGTGATTAACAATGCATGCAAAACATGAATGAAATATTGAGCAAACAGATCAACATGCATGTGGGTGAGGCAGTTCGTCGGTTGGGCAAATGTCTGTAAAAATAGTTTCATGCATGCGACAACAGTGAGATAGCAACGAAAACTGAAACAAAGATAGGACAAGCTAGTATATATGTAAACGACATCGAGCATTCAAAGAAATCAAGAAAACAGTAATCCTACAAGCAAAAACACAAAAAGAGACAGAAATGTAGCACAAGGCATGGGAAGCGGGCTTACCCCAAAACAGTTGAGCTGAATGTGCCAACTACTCCTAGATGTGATGTGGGATGTCAAAGCTGCAAGATTGATGTGAGGAATGAGCTCTGCAGTGTCCGATTGATGAGTTTTGATAACATCAAGGTTGTGACGCGCATGCCACGAATCTAGGGGAAGCGACACTTGGTGGGAGGTTTCGGAATTGCTTCTTGCATGTAACCTTCAACTGCTAAACATAGATCCTTGAAACAAGGGATGCATTTTCATGCTTCCTTGGAAGAAGTAGCCCATGCATGCAAGTTTGTTTTGCTCAGTCTCGGAGGGAACCAGTCAACTCAGCTGCACATGCAAGAGACTGCTCGACTGTTGGAGAAAAATGTGCATTTCTGGTTGGGAGCTGGGTTGGCTGCCCAGGAGATTTGCGCAATTTCTGGGCAGAGCAGCTGACTGCTGCCCAGATTTGTACAAATCTTGGGCTGAACATCCTGCTGCTAGGAAAATTTGCACAAATCCTACTGGGAGGGTTGGCTAGTAGGATTGCGCAATCCTAGAGCTCAGCAGGCTATCAGAGAGGATTGCGCAATTCTTGGAGGGAAGGCTGGCTACCCTTCAGAAATGTGCAATTTTTCAAGGGGAAGCTACTCAGCCTGCAGTTGGACCAAGTCTGGGTGAGTAGACTGTGAGGGGAATGGATCAACTGTGATCGACAGGTTGCCTTTGTGCGAGGAAAACACTTGAAGCTTGAGTACTTGATGAAGCAAGACAAAGTGATATGTAAGGTTGGTAGGGAGGCTCCAAAATAGGCTAAGGAAAAATTTTGGAGGATGGTTGTAGCCACTACAATAGGATCTCACCAAGCTAAAGGAGGAAATGCATCAAAACAAGAAAAGGCATCATGAAGAAGTCATATCCATGACAAATCGGTTAGATAAAGCAAATAAAAAGTAATAAACTTTGTGAAGCCATCTTGAACAAAGACATGAAGATTTGAACAAACTTGAAAGAAAAATTGGTCAATACAAGGAAGATGTCTCCTCCCTTAAATCTCAACTAGAGGAAGAAAAGAAACAAGCACAAGGAGCTGAAAAGGTGATGGAATCTTTGGCACTCCTAGAAGGACAAGTCGAAGAAGCAGAAAAGGAAATAAATGTCATGACATGCCAACTTGAAGAAAATGATGAAGATATCACCAAATTAAAATCAGAAATCACCTCACTTAAGGCACAATCATGAGAATTAGCCAAGATGAAGGAAGAAATGGAGAACCATCTAGCAAAGAAGGATGAAGAATACAAGATTGTGAAAGAATAAATTGATCTCCTAAATACAAAAATTGATCATTTGAACAAGAGTCTACAAATCTCTCAAACCCTATATGACATCCTAAGTCATCAAAGATCTCCTCTTGATAAACCGGGTCTTGGTTATGTACATGAATCCTCAAATAGTAATGATGAAAACCCTAATACTTAAAACAACAAGGATGTGGAGAAGGTTGGAAGAAATATTGATGCCCCCAGTTCCAACAAAAGCAAGGAGAGGAGTCAAGATAACATTGGAAGAAACACTACTTCGAGAAGATATGAATATGGTGTCAAGAATGTAAGAGGCAATAAATTTGATCAAAGGATCCCAAGACAAAATGATTTTAGAAGTACATCAAGGAAATATCCATCCTCCAGGTACCAAAGTATATTTTTTGGTTATTGCTATTCTTGTACAAATTTTGGGCATATGACAAAGGATTGTAGGGCATATTGCAAGAACAAATATAATGGTTCCCATCAATCTCCTAGAAGAAAAATTTCAAGAAGAATCAATGCTTTCTCATTAATGAACAAGATGGAATTCTTCAAATGTCACATCATTGGACATATGGCTTGTGATTGTAACTTGACTTGCGTTCCTAAAAAAGCTAAAAACATGACTACCAAGAAAGAAAAGAAATTCACACAAGTATGGAGAAGGAAGAAAATTGGATTAGAAAGCCTCTTGAACACTCAAGACATCGACTCATGTTGTTGATATAATCTTTGGCAAGATGTGATATTCGAAGTTTTGAGGATTAAATTCTGCCAACAAGGAAACCATACATACTATTGGGGGGAGCTTGTGATTCTTGACTATTCTTGCTGAAGCTATTCATGAAGAGCCCTATGAAACCCTTGATGAGTCACACATGTACAATAATCTCTTGATAGATCATCTCTCAGGAGTAATACCATTGAAGAAAATAAAGATATTGTGACTTCACTACACATCCATTGTTGAAGATGTCTTCCACATGTTCACAAGGCATCAATCTTTCTTATCTTGAGCAAAAAGAAGAGCTAGAAGGGTTTATGCGGGAAGGAGGAGTTGGTTGATAATCTACCTCATCTATTTCCATGAAGGCATGTAGAGGCTTAGGAGGAGCAAGTCCATTAAATAAGAACAACATATTAAGAAGAAACATGTTAAGGGGAGCACACATCAAACAATATAGATAAAACAAATCTATGACATGAAGACCAACATGACTGCAATCTGGGGCAACATATCTATCATGGAGAACTATCATTGATGAAGAAAATACGATGGAGCAGCATATCAAGAAGAAACTTGATAGGGGGAGTACTTGGGTACCTCATTTTCCATTGATGTCAAAGGGGGAGAAATCGCTGAAAGGGAAATAATATTGCCATCAATGACAAAGGGGGAGATTGTTGGTCAAGGTTTTCATTAATGTCAATATGGCATTATTGGAGATGGAAAATATCCTTGTGATGAATGAATAACCCTTTCGTGATGTTTCCCTAACCTCATGCAAACCCTAGGTTATATGTCAATAAATATATGCCAGACCCTAGGTCATATGTCAATATGAAACTCTATGCTACATACATGAAAAATACTAAATTCATAAATCAATGAAGCCCTGGATGCCTTTGAAGATGTCCTAATCCTAAAAGCTTGACGACCTAAATTATATGAACCATAACACTGTGAAGAAACCCTAGGTGCCGAATTAATGTGAATGTGCAAACCCTAATCCTTAAGTCCCCAAACCTTAACTATTCATGAAACATAACCCTAAGTCCATACTTTAATTCTTCATGAAATCCTAACTCTAATTCCGTATATACATTAAATACCCTAGCTATATCAAAATATCCCTATTTCCCTATTTCATAAATTCCTATTTCCTAATTTGTTCATATACAAAATATTGCTCATTCCTCATTAAAACTATTTCTCATACTTTTCACTTACCCTACTGTAGGCTACACCTATTAATGTCGACCCCTGCACTTGGTGATAACTCCACTCATCAAGTCCATATAAATAAAGAGATTCTATGCGTAGAATGAGGGAATGCGAAAAATGTGATAGGCATTCTAGAAAAGAATTAAAAAAGGTTCACAACTCGTGAACCTAGGCAGGCAGAAGCTCAAATACAGTTGGAAGATAAACTAAACACCACTGAAAAGATTAGTTGACCCATTGATTTTGGCTCGATCTTGCTGCAAATATGTGATTGTATTTTTCGCACAATTCAGTGATGCGATGACACTCTTGTTTCTTCTCTGTATATCTATCCAGTGATGTCGTGACACTCTTATACTTGTTCGGTGATACGGTGATACTATTCTATGCATATCTATCTACAGCGATGCGGTGGCACTCTTGTTCTTCTATTCATAACTACTCAACCAGTGATGCGGTAATGCTGCAATCTTGAAAAGGAATTTGGTGGATTTCTATGGGCTGACAAGATACCGTTCATTTCAGGCATCGAGTAAGGGCTAGTAGATAGGATTGTTACAGTAACGATTTGAAGTCTAAATTATGAAGTCACCCACACTTATAACTAAATATGATTAACGAAATTTTGTGGAAGCTAGCGAAGAAGACTGAGACAGTCATAGTGGTATATTAGTGAAAATTCTAAAGCTATTATATCTCTGTCAAAGAGAACTCGAAGATGCATTTGACCAAGACTGTGAATTGATTGATTTGAATCTCGGGCCTATAACGACCATTTGAGAAGAGTTAGTTAAGACTTACTTTGTAACCAGTCTCTCGGACATGTGTATGAATGCTAAGATAAACTCTCTTATGACCTTGAAGCAATCAATGTAGCAAAGAAGCATCTTGGAAGGCTACTTGCAGCAGTATATTGAAGACCAATTTGTTGAAGTATCTCTAAAGCATTGAAGACAACCTCCAACTGTTACAAGCAGACCTATGTTCATTTCTAGTTAATGAAGATAACTCACTGTCCAGTGAAGATGATTTGATGAGAATTCAAACCTGTGCATCTTTGGAGAATAATGCTTGTGAAACATCTGTAAAGTATCATTAAAGGAGATTTTGGAGTATTGAAGTCTTTCCCCTAGAGAAAATTTGAAGATGTCTTGATAGAGATCTTTTGGAGAAGTATTGAGAGAATTCTGAAGCAATCTTGAAGAGAAGCATTATCCAAGTGTTATTGAAGATTCCTTGAAGTTTGGAGGGCAGATCCATTGAGGACAGTGGTTGTAATTTCTTTGGAGCAGGCTAGACAACTGGAGTATTGAAAAACATTGTGAAGCACTTGGAGAATTGTTTTGTGCAGACCTTGAGCAACTTATTGAAGACACCTTGAGGCATTATTGATGTTGAATCCATCATGAAGGGTTGCTATAGAATATATTGGGAGCTGTGAAGAAATATTGATCTTATCTTGAAGAATTGAAGCATAGGGTTGGAGCCCTAGAGGATAGGAGTCATTAAGAAAATCAAGTTGGAGCCTATACTAGTGATAGGGTTGGATCCCTAGAGGTTGGAGCCTCATAGAGACAAGGTTGGTGCCTTGGAAAGATAGGGTTGGAGCCTCGTGAAGTTCAAGTTGGTGCTTGGAAAAGTGCAGGTTGGAGCTCGGTGGATTGGAATTTGGTGCCTTCATCTAGGGTTGGAGCCCTAATTATTATTGCATTTGATTTATTGTAAAGAAGAGGATTGGAGTCCTCGTTATTTCTAATTAATAAAAGTATTTGTTTTTATTGTTCATTTTGTGTTTATCTAAGTGATCTTAATTTGTAAAGTAACAATTGGAAAAGAAACACTGAATCACCCCCCCTCTCACTGTTTCTAACACATCCCACAAATGTTCCTCATTGTTTCACATGCCAATTGTGCCATTTTGATTATTGATTCGACCATTGGAGGTTCAAACATACATGTAAGAAAAGTACAAGTCAACTCTCACTATCATTAGAGAAATTTTGAGGTCTAAAATGGGTCTTCTAAGGAATATTATAAAATAATAGTGGAAATAATAAAATAAGATTAGATTACACCATCAAATTTCAGAGGGAAAAAGAAAAAAATACTCCTTTTTTTTTAACTCGTATTTTAAACCTATCTTCCTACATGAACCCAACTACATGAAAAATGAGAAAAACATGAAAAAACGTAATTGCAATCATGTTTTTCATGTATTCCTCATTTTTTGTGTAGCAGGGTCAGTCAAAAGCATGCAACATGAATACCCCTTGGATCAGGAGTTAAGTTATCTATCCAATTAGCGATCCCACTCGAAATTTTAGTAAAAATGTAGGGAGATAAGTTAGAAGTACGAGTTGAAAAATTAGTTTTTATTTAATTTTTTTATTTTTTTTACTCCAAAAATGGTGAATAATCCCCCATGGTTGACATCATCATCTTGAATCCTATTGGTTCTTATAAAGTTGATTTTGTTTGTATATTTTTGTTTTGAGGCCCATTTTAGACCTCAAAATTTCTCTAATAAATGTAACATGTCACTTGAAGTAAAAATTATTGGTCATCTCTAAAATAAAAAATAAACACATCTGACTTGTATAAATACATGTTTGATTTTTCATTGGATGGATAACTCTTATTATATGTTCTTCGTATTTGAAACAAGTCTTCTGAGGTGATTGTGAAGGAATTTTGAGGCGAAACTAAAGGAAAATACCTAACATTGGAGGTGAAGCCACTTAAAACATTGGAGAACATAAAAGGATTAATTTTGGGGTTTAAATCAATTAAATTAATGTTATACTATTCATTTATATTTGTAGAGATGTGTTTCATCATTTAAATATTTGATGTATTTTTTCAAGTTTAGATGTTGAAACAACTGGAGAAAAGGTATGTAACCTTAGTGCTAGAGGTTTTTACTACTTAGAATGCTAGATATTTGGAACAAGATATCATTGTTGGAGGAATAGATGTTTGGATTCAGGTGAACTAAAATGTGGAAGAGAGGAAGAGGCCTATGTGTGAGTATAATTGCGTGGAGGTGTGAATATTTGCATGGAGCTTGGTCAAATAATGGATTGGTTGGATCTTGATTTGTTGTGGATCAAATTATTGGCATTTGTTTCAATCGACAATCATAAAAATTGATTCATTAGTGAATTTTCTCATAATTTTACCAAAATCTAAGTCAAGACAATGTACAAGTTTAACATTATAATTCCCTTCACCTCGAGCATTGTTGTGGAAAATCTAATGATAAAGTTACCATGGGTCATGTTGTAGAAGATATGTTAAGGACAGTTGAAGAAAATGCAAGTATGGGATAATGGTTACAATCAGGCTTGAAGTAGCAAGACCTGAGGATTGCATTGTGAAGTGATGCCGATATGAGGAAGAATAAATTGATGATAGATTGCAATTACAACTTGGAGCTAAGTTGGTGCTCAGCTAGGGATTGGAGTCTGCTATAGGTTGGTGCCCACAAATTTTGTTGATTTGGTGCTCATCTAGGATATTGGTGTCTCTTGTGGATTGGTGCCCACAAACTCATTGAGTTGGTGCTCAACTATGGGATTGGAGTCTCCACAGTTTGGTGCATACAAAAGTTACAATTGGAGACGATAAAATTGATTGTACTCTTTATATATTAATAAAGTGTGATTTTTCTTTCAGTCATAAATCCTTTATGTTCATGTGTTTAGTCTTAGATAGTTAATGTTGATGGTTAAAAATTTGATTATATACTAAATACTAATTCAACCCCCTCTTAGTATTTCCAACACATGCTTTATGAGTCAATCCAATACTACCATGATAACAATATTTCCTTTATATTTGGGTAAACTTGTAATAAAATCCATTGAAATTTCTTCCCAATGTTGGTTTTGCATAACTAATGGTTGTAGGGAGACATGAGGTTTTAATTGTCTCTTTTTTATTGACAGAACACACATGAAGCCACAAACTTTTTAACATCATTGTCAATAGATTCCTAAAAGTAACTTCTTGATCATATGGAAAGTTTTTAAGAACCTTGAATATCCTCCTCTAGGAAAAGTGTGAAATTTGAAAATGACCTAATATTTGAGTTGAGAATTCTTACAAAAATAAAGGTGATTTTGATATTACAACAATGTTGATTTGTGTAGCTTGGGAGGTGCTCCATAGCCCTAGATGATGGTTTTGTGAGAAGTTTGACCACAAAAGAGTTTTGTGGGTGAAGTACCCAAGCTGAGGGTTTTGCAACCAAAGGCGTGGGCATGAAATCAAGTGAATAAACTATTGTTTATTCATTGTTGCAAGTGGAACACCCTTAAAGGACCAAGGAGGACCTAAGGCAACAATGAGGTAGTGAAATAAAATGGAATAAGACCCTTGTCTTAAGTTAGTTGGGGTTTCATGCTGAAAATTCAAGTCGGTTAGGCTTGAGGAGACACCCCTTGAGGGCTGATGCTGTCCTCATAGGAAAATATATAAAGGCAAGAGGTGAAACTCATTTGATCATATCCAAAAGGGAAATCCATCAATAGAAGACTACATAAGTGACGTAGACATAAAGGAGCTAGTTGGAAGGTGAAGTAGGACAAGAATGGATTCATTCTTCTAAGTTCTAGTTTGGTAGAGTTAGGAAATATATAGGCATGTTAAATTTCCATAGGGTTGTATTGTTCTTTTCTTTTATAATTGCATTTATTCATTAACACATTAAGTTCACCCCATAACATCATAACATTATTAAGATTTACATCATTATTCATCATCATATGAACCTATGTAGAAAGAACAATATCATCATCATCAATAAAACAGAACATAAAGAAACAATAGAAGAAACAAATTCACACATAGAGACACCAGGATTGGTCGGAGACGAGAGAAAAACCCACTATGGGGAAAATACTTGCAAATTATTCTTCTTAGATTATTATCAATTAATTCAGAAAAAGAGAGTACAATGATCCAAAACTTCATCTGTGAAACTAACCAAAAAAACAACTACATCATCCATGAAATGAACCAAATAATGTATATGCTCAAAATCGTGCTTCTGAATACTGTAATGAATTGTCATTGTCTATAGTCAACTGTCGAACCATGTGGTCACTAAACAAAATATTCGGAAGATTTAGATTAATCTTTCATATCCCAATCACATGGAGGAGGTGTCATGCGAGAGACTACAACTTTCCCAGTCGCTCCTTTAAGCCTAGCATGCGAGCAACTGGGATCAGATCTAGACTGCGAAAACCCTAAACCCCTAGTCGTATGGATGGAGAGTTGTTTGTGTGACTAGAATGTTCTAGTTACATGGATGAGCTTTTGTGCATGTGACTATAGTCGAAACCTTCATGTTATGTTCCTACAACTGGGGCACAAAACCATAAATCAGGTATGCGAGCTTCGGACCCTGCAATTTCACCTAAAAGTGAACCCGATCCTTCGCAAACGAGCCTCAAACCTGTGCAAGAAAAAAAAAGACAGAAGAGTGTCTCATCATTGTGTCCAAATGAGGTTGAGGGAACTTGTATTTATAGCCTTTCAAGGTGGTCCACTTTGCTTTAGGGCCGAGCTTGACAAATGTGCACATGTGGGATTTTCTTCATAAGTACACTTTCCCTTATCCAATTTGAGTGATATTTAGGTCTATTTTGGTCCTCTCAAAAAGAGGAATTCACTGCAAACATTATCTCCATTAAGTGAGTTGTCCAAAGTGGAATTTGATTGTAGTTGCATATTTGTAACACTCACTCTCAACTAGGGATAATTCCACCTGCATCATGTCACGTGTATCATGTCATCAAATCATATCCAATCTCAAGTATCTCATCATCACGTATCATCACTGATCATCTCAATTCATCTCTTTCTCATTCTTGCTTATCTCTTGATTGTCCTTGCTCATATGATGAACATTCTCAAATCTAGTAGAAGAATTTGTCATTGGAGGGGAGGCTAAGCCACCACCCTATATTCATCAGGCTACTACCTGGAGTCTTTGTTAGCGGGCTACAACCTATAATATATGCTAACGGACTACTACCCAAAATCTCTACAGGGAGTCAAATCTATGACCTGCATCAACAGAAGAGAGCATATCATCAGGGAGAACATCTCAACCTAGAACCACATTGGGGAGCTACTACTCAACCCAAAATCTCATGGGGGAGCTACTACTACGACCCCATATCGAGCAATAGGTGATATAGGGGAGCTACTACTCAACCCACTATATTGCCTACTTATCTTCCCAACAATGACCCTCAATAGTCATGTGGTAGAACACCTGCATCATACTTTGAGATTGGATGAGATACCTGAATTACCAAGACGTAAGGATCACACTCCCCTAAGCCTCCTCAAACCATTGGCCAGATGGGGAGGGACAATCCCAACAAGCGTTGCTTGTGGGTATCATGACAACTGGGGTATACTCTGCAAAGACCAATATAGGGTGAGATACTACTCCAACCCTATGGGTAATAGAAAAGGGTGATACCCTATTTTCTAGAGTTCCCTCAACCCCAAGATCCCTCTATCTCAATTCCACACTCTAGAAGCTTAGACAGGGGAGGTAGCTTACTGTTCTTGATTAGTTCTTATCTCTTTAGATCAGAAACATATCATCGTGCTCATATATGGTAATCATCATGTCTCAATAGCAGTTGTCTCCAGTTCATACAAGACATCAAATCACATATCATATTATAACATAAATAATCATATATATTACAAAAAGGATACCATATTCGTCCTCCCTCTTGAGGAGGTGTTGATCAAAATCCTGAGCTTGTCTCATACAACATCATTGTCTCAATATATGAAGGTATCTCATTCCCAGCTATATGCAGGTTTCTATGCTAATCGGTTCCGACTTTTTGTCATCATAATGTATCCATGTCATATCCAGATCTTGCTTAGACGGATCTCTAAGGAGCTTCTTCATCCTGCCACATGGCTAGTCATGCTAGTAACATCGTACTCAACGTTGGTCATGCTATGGACCTCTCATCCAAGATATCATGACATATCTCATACTAAGACAACATTCAAATGTGCTCATCTCATCAATAACGATCCTAATCATGATCATTACACCCAAGTAGTCACATATCACAGGAGGGTCGTCCCATGCAATTAATTTTAAGGATGAATGAAGCGAATAAATCATGAATCCAATCGGGTTTTATGCACATCATGTATATATACAGATGGATGTTCAAAACGGAACATCAATGCTTCAATCAACTGTCGGTTGCCAAGTCAAGTTCAACAATATCTTTTCACAACTTCTTGAAATTCAATCGGAGTGTCCAAGGATTTGCATTTCCACTTTCCAATACTTCTTCAATAGCTTCGCAATATAGATTTTATTTTCCCAACTTCAGAAATCGATTCATCATGCCATGATTCAATATTTTTAGCTTCAAAAGCCATCTCCCTCTTACTTAGATCATCAAGGGCTCATTTCTTGTCAAGAGTGGACCATCAATATATAAAACCAAATTCAAAATCAAAGTCGTACCTTGGAACACTTCTGAAGTAGAGGTTTGGATTAACACATAATTTTTGCTTCACTAGATAACTTTTAATGCAAACAAATCTAGATCAAGGAACTTTTTTCATATAGTGCTCTCTACAAACATAATACTTTTCCAAACCAATACGCTCAGACTCACAATATTGTACAATCAAATCAACTAAGTTAGCTTATCAAAATTTAGATGCTAGATCATAACCAATATCAAGATCATTATAATATCACAGTATTATATTCTTTAGACCAAGTGAGAGGTAGATCTATCATCAAGTCATGACTTCATCTATTATCATGCCACAAGTTGTCATAATAAATATCAATCCAAATTTCATCAAGTAATCCTCATGATCGTAATATAAGTCACTATATGAAAATGCATACACCAAGGATAAGTCATGTAGGTTCCAACCATTCATGGAGATAACTTCATGCTTAATCACAACTATCAATACTTCAACCAATGTGCTAAGAATGAGGAGGCCAATGCAAAACCATTATCAAATACCAATATTAGTCATTAGAAGTTCATATATCATTCTCATCAAGGAAAATCATTAGTTGCCAAATCAAATCATTGGTCAGTAAGTGAAATCCCAAATTTTCTAGCATAGAGAGATCTATAGAGCATATCTCAACATCAAGTCAAAGTTCTAAGTCATTATCAAGCATCATGCCAAAAATCGAAACACTGCTCATCTATATCAATCAACCAAATCATGTCAAACTCTTGTAACACAAACTTTAAACATAATGACATATCTGTATGCATGTCACAGTCACCTGCAAACAAAGGTTAGCACATATATTCATATTTTAGCAAAAATTCAAACTTTTCAACTCACAAATCTTTTTGATGTCTACTCCACATCTATAGGACTGAGATCCTTCAGGTGAACATCTGATTTCATGTACAAAACTTCATTTTTGTGTCCAACAGACATATTCTCACCCATGGACTTTCCCCGGTGTGGTTGGGAGATTCCGTTCGCACCCTTGACCTCACTTCCATGTGGCTGAGAGGCTACAGTCACACCTGTGAGCTTGCTTCCATGCGACTGAGGCTTAGAGCAAGGGAAAACTCTCTCTCCTTATATTAGAACTTTGTTGCAGATCAACAATGTTAGATGTTTGTCTTATTCATGCCCATAAATCATACTTTATTAGTAAAGAGTATATAATGATAATAGGAGAAGGGATCTATGGAGAGGTTCTCCCTCTAAATAGGAATCCACTTCAGTCATCTTCATTCATGCCATCAACCTATCTATAATACTATCATGCATCAACAAATCTGTTAGATCATAAAGTTAGACTATATCAACATATTCATCATGGTCATATATGTTATCATCAACTACTTCATCATGAAATCAATATGTCATTAAGGGTTAGTGTCAAAGAGCTAATATGAGTAGACTTCAAAAGTCATGGTCACATGCATTACTTCTTTGTCACATAAATTAATTCAATAAGTTAGGGAATTCAATTTTACCATATGCCACAATCACTAATCATATCAAAACATAATCATGGCCAACAAAAGATCATGAATATTAATCTTATTGTTACACTTGTATCATCATGACTACTATTCTTTTCACAAACAATATCAATAGTACCAAGTTACCATCTACTAGAATCAAGGTGCTAGCCTTTTATGGAATCAAGATATCCAAAAATGATAAATGATAAAGTATAACAATATATTAAAGGCCAATATTAAGTAGCCTCATAGAATCAAGAAGTTCATTATGTAAGATACTTGTTCAACATCAAGTGCACCATTTCATCATAAGAATCATGAATTCAAATCACTTTCATATGCATGCATGAACCATTTGAGAAGGAGGCATTATCATCATACCTTAGGGCTTACCTTGTCATAACATTGAACTAGTATACCATGCATAACTTGTAGTATTCAAATACATGTGAATCCTTTTATATGACATAGGTAGCATGTAGCACTTAGTCATCTTTTCATCAGGTGCCTCCTTACCTTTTCCAACTCTAGATTTTCTTTCCTGCATCTCAAATGATCCTCAAGAAGGATCCTCTTATTACATCTCATTAAGGAGGTTAGAAACATCTAAATACTCAAATATACATGCAGGAAGTATAAGTAATGATCAAAACAATAATCAGATCTATAAGTCTAGACAAAATTAAAGACATAAAGGAGCATCATAAGTCAAGAAATACTTATCTTCAATGAGAGGTAATCATCTCCCTCTTGAACCAACCTTTAAGAGCCATTACTGTCCATTGTCCACATAACAATGTTGCCTTCAATCAACTTTATCAACAACCAGGCCTACTAGAGACTATCCCATCTAGGGCTTCATCAAATCTATCACAAGTGCTTGAACATCTTCACATTGACCATGGAAGGTTTCAAATCTCATATATTTTCCATAAACCAGGGTTTCTCTCAAATCCCAACCTCATAATATCCATCAAACCCTAACACACAAATTACCTAAGGTTATCTTCAAACCCTAGAATTATTTTAGGTCTCCTCCACCTTCTCTTGCTTCCATTAGAGGTGTCTCCATGGGGGTGATCTCAAGGAATTTTATTCAGCCCAACTCTGATACAATGTTAATTTTTCATAGGGCTATATTGTTCTTTGTTTTGATAATTACATTTCTTCATTAACACATTAAGTGCACTCCATAACATCATAACATTATTCATCATCATATGCAACTATGTAGAAATAACAATATCATCATAATCAATGCAACAGAAAATAAAGTAACAATAAAATAAAAGAATTCACACACAGAGACACCAAGATTGGTCGGAGACCAGGGAAAAACCCACTATGGGGAAAACCCTTGCAAATTATTCTTGTTAGATTGTTATCAAATAATTCAACCAAAGAGGTTACAATGATCCATATCTTCATATATTCAACTAACCATAAAAAAACTACAACATACATGACATGAGCCCAACAATGTATATGCTCAAAACTCTAGTTCTAAAGAATATAATGAACTGTCACTGTCTGCAGTCAACTGCCAAACCCTACAGTCATTGAGTGAAGTTTTCGGAAGACTGATATTTCATATTTTAGATCCTGTTCACATGAAGGAGGTGCCTTGCAAGCGACTATATATTTCCCAGTTGCTCCCTTAAGATTGGCATGCGAGCAACTAGGGTCATATTTGGAATGAGGAAACCCTAAACCCCCAGTCACATGGATGGAGAGTTTTCCATGCGACTGAAAGGATCTAGTCACACGGATGAGCTTCTGTGCATGAAACTACAGTTGAATCCTTCCTTTTCAGTTTCCACGATTAGGGCTCAAAACCCTAAATCAAAGATGCGATCTTCAGACCCTACAATTTCACCTAAGAGCAAATTTGATCCTCTGTAGATGAACCTATGATTTGTGCGAGACAAAAACAAGATAGTATAGTGTCTCATCATTATTTCCAAATGAGGTAGAGGGAACTTGTATTTATAGCCTTTCAAGGTGGTCTACTTTACTTTAGGGCTGACCTTGACAAATGTGCACATGTGGGATTTTCTTCAAAAGTACACTTTCCCTTCTCTAAATTGAGTGATATTTAGGTTGATTTTGGTCCTCTGGAAAAGAGGAATTAACTGAAAAAAGTATCTCCATTAAGTGAACTATTAAAAGTGGAATTTGATCCAAGTTACATATTTTTAACAAGGTCGAGTTTTCAAGTGGATATTATGGCCATAGTTTGGATTGTATGTCTCTATGGTAATCCTTGTGATCATGCCAATTGAAAACACCTACTAAAGGGAGGGCCAAAACCCTTGTTGAGGCTAAAATACTAATCTAAGCTAGCTCTTGGTACAATGAAGGTGCTTCTGATGCTAGAAGTATTACCATATTTGGGGCTTTGTCTTGTGACTGAGATAACCATAGAAGACCCAAGTTGTATTGGTCACAAAAGATTGTGTTTAGGCCAAGAATCTTTGTCATAGTTCATTCCCAAATCAAAGGAATGTTAGAGACTATGCTGATTCTCTAAACTTGTATAATAGTGGTCTTAAGTTTGATGTAATATATAAGTTATAGGGTATGTCCTAGGGTTTAAGATAGAGGGTTGATATCCTAGTTCATGGTTCCTTCGATTGGTGTGTTTCCCTTAAAGGACTATCCTGAAACTCTATGTAAAAATTGCTTAATAAAAATGCATAAAATTGAGGTCGAGACCCTATGTGAATTAAGGTATGATTGCACTATTGTAAGGGTAGTCTGATCTTCAAGAGGGTAGTATTCATCCTTAGAAGATGTGCTGTGAAGCGAGCATATGGGGTAATGAGAAGAGATCACATAGTGAAGGAAGATGAGGTATGTTCATAGGTGTTGAAAATCTGTGTATGGAAGCCCTAGACCAGTCAAGGAGTGGATCTTCTTAGAAGTATGCATATTGGATACTCATTGGATGTGGAATTTAATTCTGCATCTAACGAGTGTCTACACATGAAATTTGAGTAAACCTATAAGGAGATAAGACAAAAATGCAATTAAAACAAGTTTTCTTCTTTCCCCTCCAAAATATTTACATATACTTCTTTTAAAATTTAAAATATTATGATTGATTTACATATTATGTACATAAAATTTTTATGGGAACTTCTAGGCTGAAATTTCCTCTAATGAGCTGAAGTGTCGTGGAAAAATCAACATTGTATCATAGCAACTTTGAAGGGCTAATGGATCAGAGTGTGCATAGTGAAGCAACTCAGAGGGGGGTGCGACTGTCTAGATCATGGAGTATAGGGTTTTGTTGAGGACATGGAGATGTGGTATTGACATGCTACATGGTGAGATGGGTTGGGAGTTTTCGTTGATCAATGGAGAACCTGGTGAGCAACAATTTATTGTGTGGCGGGTTGCATATCATGGACTTCCTATGACTTGTCATGGATCATTGGGACTCCTAGAGGGTTTCTTTGACATGGATGAGTTCGATTCATGTGATGGAAGAGATATTGGCTGAATATCTTCTTCATTGGGAAATGATGTTTCACAACTGAGATGAGAGGCATGTGCACATGTGGTTTTGACCCAAGATGGTGAGAATGCTTGCAAGGTTGGGTTGCGGTGGTGATGAGGCATGTGCACATGTGGTGTTTGACCCAAGATGATGAGAATGCTTGCAAGGTTGGGTTGCAGTGGTGATGTTGTCCATCTTTGACCACGACTATGACCGATCTTATAAGACACAAGTTAGTTAATAGTGTGAGCCACTGGAGGTTGTGTAGACTTAGAGGGAGGTCAAATTCAAAGGAAGATTCCCTATTGAAGTTTTAATATTTAGGTTTTGATGATATGAGGCATAGAGACTATCAACGAGATCATGGTTCATTTTATAGGGTATGATGAAATGGTGGATGCCAGAGATATGGAAAGTGTCATTGGTGGTGATGATGGTTACTTCTGTGTAGTGGAAGTACCTCCCTTTCTAAGAGGGAGTGTTGATTTGTGTAGATTGGGAGGTACTCCACAACCCTTAGTGATGGGTTTGTGAGAAGTTTGACCACAAAAGAGTTTTGTCGGTGAAGTACCCGAGCTAGGGGTTTTTCACGCAAAGGTGTGGGTGCAAAACCAAATCAAGAAACTATTGTTTATTCATTGTTGCAAGTGGAGTACCCTTAAAGGACCAAGGGTGACCTAAGGCAACAATGAGGTGGTGAAATCAAATGGAAAAAATCATTGTCTTAAGTTAGACAGGGTTTCATGGTGAAAATTCATGTCGACTAGACTTGAGGAAAGAGCCCTTGAGGGATATGTATTTCTAGCATAGGAAAGCATATAAAGGCAAGAGGTGAGACTAATTTGATTAGATCCAAAAGGGGAATTCATCAATAGAAGACTACACAAGAGTGTCATATACCTAGAGGAGCTATATGGAAGGTGAAGCAGGACAAGGATGGATTCATTATGGTCTCGTCGAGTTAGGAGATTTGCAGGTCGAGTTTGCAAGTGGATATTCTAGGCACAATTTGGTTTGTATGTCTTTATGGTAATCTCTATGATCAGGATGATTGAAAACAAATGCTAAAGAGAGGGCCAAAACCCTTATTGAGGCTAGATTAATAAGATGATTTAAAGCTGAGTTAGCTCTTCATACAACGAAGGTTTTGCAGATGCCAAAAAGGGAAGTATTATCATGTTTGAGGCTATGTCTTGTGACTGAGATAACAAAAAAAGGTTTGATATGTATTGGCTGAAAAATACTGTGTTTAGACTAAGAATATTTGTCATAGTTCATGCCCAGATCCAAGGAATGTTAGAGACTATGTCGAGTCTCTAAACATATATGCTTATGGTCTTAAATTTGATGTAATTTCTAAGTTGGAGGGTCTGTCTTAGGGTTTAGGATAGAGGGTTGATGCCTTAGTTCATGGCTTCTTCAATGACTTGTTTCCCTTAAAGGACTTTCCTAAAAATCGGTGTAAAAAGCACTCAAGAATAATGCATAAAATGGAGGCTGAGACCCTATGTCAAGTAAGGTATGACTGCACAGTTGTAAGGGTAGTCTGATCTTCAAGAGAGCAATATTCATCCTTAGAATATGTATTATGAAGTGAGCTGATGGGAAAATGAGAAGGGATCTCATAGGTGATGGTAAATTGTGTATGGAAGCCATAGATCAGTCAAGGACTGGAACGTGTGTGGGAAGTTTTGGAGGCCCTACGGAGAGTGGAAAAAAGGGATAACTTGTCACGACATGAAGGACGATCACTTGGGGCTTAGGATCAACATTTTGGAGTATCTTGAAGGTTGACGAGTGGGAATATCTCTAAGGCCTTATGAAAATGATCTTGGAGTAACTAAGACACTATGTGAAGGGAACTGAGTTATATTAAAAAATGAAGTTGTGAACAATGTTTCTTGTGGGAAAGTATGTAGTGGATAGAAGCCCTAAGTTTTTTCAACTTTGGATCAACAAGGATATGGATAGTGGGAAGATCTGAAAGACCTCATGTATAGTGAGCCTTGGAGTAGAAAATAGACTATTAGGAGGTAGATTTGATGGAGCCCTAGTTCATGGATTTGGTGTGGAAAATGACTGATAAGTGGGTAATTCTAGAAGACCCAATGAGCATACATATTAGTAGAACAAGAGGGATACTAGTGGGAATATCAATGAGCCAAAGTTCAGTAATCTTGGAGTAGCCAAGTGTGGTTTCTAGTGGAAGGTTGGAAAACTTGATATGTAATTGCAGTGATAAACAAATGGGGAGGAAAATTACCTGCTAGATGTGTTCAAGGAATGTGGACTGAAAGGGCTGAGCATGCGCACCATCAACAAGTAGGTCAAGTGTACCTTGTTCAGGGAAGATTGGTGGTCATAGTTGTTGACACCAAGCCCTAGTTGTGTCCTTGTATCAGGGTTGTATGTAAGGGCCATGATCCCTGGTATGGGAGCCCTAAGACTGTTGTATTAAAGTTTTTAATACAATAAGTAGTGGGTCAAAAAGGTTAAAAATTGTCATGTGCACTATTTGATGCACTAATGTATGTTATTCCACTATGTAAAGTAGTAGTGTTGAGTTATTTGAGTGTGTTTATGATCGCGATTTTAGACATAAACTGGTCACCAGAGGAAATTTCAGCCTAAAAGTTGCCTCCTAATGAAAAATAATAAAATAATTGTTAAAATAATAAAATAAGAGTTATGAATTTTGGAAGGAAAAGAAGAAAACTACCTTTTTTAATTGTATTTTTGGCTTATCTCTTTATAGGTTTACTCAAATTTCAAGTTTAGACACTCGTTGGATATAGAATTAAATTCCCCATCTAACGAGTACCCATTATGCATATTTTTGAGAAGACTCACATTGATAGAAATTCAAGATACATTAAAAAATGTGTTCAACATGCCTTTTTTAATGTATCTTCAATTTTTATTAATGTGGGTCTTCTTAGAATTATGCATAATGGGTACTTGTTGGATGTGGAATTTAAGTTTGCATCGAACGAGTGTCTACACTTGAAATTTGAGTAAATATCTTAAGAGATAAGCCAAAAATAAAATTAAAAAAAAAGTTTTATGTTCCCTCCAAAATATTTACATGTACCTCTTTTTAAATTTAAAAGATTTTGATTCGTTTACATATTATGTGCATGAAAATTTCGTGGGAAATTTTAGGCTGAAATTTCCTCTAATGAGCTGAAGTGTTGTGGAAAAATCAACATGGTATCAGAGCAACTTTGAAGGGCCAGTGGATCAGAGGGCGCATAATGAAGCAACTTAGAGAGATTTGAGATTGTCTAGATCATGGAGTAGAGGGTTCATCTAGGGACATGGAGATGTGGTCTTGACAGGATAAATGCCGAGATGGGCTAGGAGTTTTGGTGGATTGGTGGAGAACCTGGTGAGAAACAATTTATCATGTGGCAGGTTACAAATCGTGGACTTCCTATGACTTGTCATGGATCATTAGGACCTGCTCGAGGGTTGCTTTGGCATGGATGAATTGGCTTCGTGTGATGGACGAGATGTTGGTAGGATATCCTCTTGATTAGGTAGTCATGTTGCACAAATGAAATTGGAGGCATGTGCACATGTGGTGTTTAATTTAAGAGGATGAAATCGCTTGCAAGGATGGGTTGCAAAGGTGATGTTGCTCGTGTTTGACCGTAACTTGGATTGACCTTATATTAGACAAGTTGAATAGTAGTGTGAGCCAGTGGAGGTTGTGTAGACTTAGAGGGAGTCCAAATTCAAAGGGAGATTCGTATGGAAGTTTGAATCTTCAGGTTTTGACGAGATGAGGTAGAGACACTATCAACGAGAGCATGGTTCATTCTATAGGGTATGTTGCAGTGGTGAACGCCAGAGATTGGTGAGTGTTGTTGGAAATACTGAGGGGGGGTGAATCAATATTCCTTATCAATTAACACTTTTAAATATTTTCAGAGCATTAGTTAATCTTCAATTATTATTAATGTGTATGCAGTAATAATAGTAAATAAAAGAACACAGTAGGCACAATAAATTTAGGTGGAAAACCCCCTCCGGATTAAAAACCATCGAACACTTTTCTAATAAATTCTTTAATCTTTAGCCCCAACTGAATGAAAGCAAAAGCTTCCTAGAATTCAAGAAAATCATTCTTCTCCAGATCCCACTGGAAGGACACCCCAACGCCCTAGTTTTTCAGTAATCAACTAAATGGATTCCCTAACACCCTAGACCAACCTACCACCCTGAAGTGTTCACATGCTCCAACCTGTAGGCGACTTCATACACCTACCTAGCACCTCCCTGCCACCCTATAATGACTAAAATGAGACAAGAGTGTGGATTCTCGTACTAGGGACAATGATCCACAATACAATATGATTTACAATGGTTTTGACCAAACACCCAATCACAATATGACTTGCAACCCAACCATGACATCATCCCAATAGAGACTCCTATACCTCCCAACAATGCCTTTTCAACTCTAGGCAGATTGATTCTTTTACAATAATGACTCTTCCAATGATGACACTTTTACAAATGACTCTTTTACAACTTTACAATGATGACTCTTGGCCTTGACACTTCTTCACAATATATAGATGGTTGTCATGTATTTAAAGGATGTCCCACTACAATTCTTCCTTTGATTTAATACTTCAGCTCTTAAATGCTCGCTTGATGATGTCCTTGAATCTTCTTCTACCTGCATGCAAATTTTCCCAGCGAGACCCAATCTCAAAAGGAAAAAAAAAATACCCTTCAACTTACCTTTGCCTGCAAAACACATGTAAGTGCATAATAATGAATAAATACAAATTAAAATTACAATGCATACCTGAAATTTTCTTGTCACTTTTGTTGTTGACTTGTTGCAACAGTAGAAAAAGACTCCCACTCTTGATATAGCCCTGGACTCTATGCAAGACTATATCCAAAACTGACCTAAAGATATATACAATAGAAACTGATGACAAACCCTAGACTTGTGATGAACCAAGTTCTAAGTGCAACAATGGAGACCATTCTTTCAACTATGACAAGGCAAGTAACATGAACTTACAACATCATATAGATTTAGCAGACTTGGTGTAGCATCAAATGTGTAGTATCAAGAACAGGACATCCGAAATGTGGTATCAAAACTAACTGTGACATATAGAGACATAGAGATATAACCGAGACCCTGTATATACTTAAGTTGTCCTGCAAAAACATATGTCAGAGATGATACTCAAAATTGAAATGTAAACACTTAATCATACATACGTTGTTGTAGGAGACTTACCCTTGACTGTTGATGTGTGGTCCTTACTGTAGTGATCCTTGAATGCATGCTTTTTCTTGCTTTCTTGGAGCTCGATATTGAATCTGTTGTATCTATGTAATATCAGATCTCCAGGGTTTGAAATTTCATCTTGTGGTAGCCTTATAAGTCCTATTTGCAACCCCATGGGTCTGATCAATATTGGATTCTTCAAGAAAGAGTTATGCCCAATCTCCCATGATGACTTGATTATAACCTAGTTCTGTAGAGTGAACTTGTACGAAGTGCCATGTGTGACTATTACAACCTTCGGCCCTGAAAATGCTGCTCAACAAACTATAGTCCGTCATATTTATGTGAATATTTACAAAATTTGAATCCAATGATCAGAGAGAAAGTTATGACGATTTTCCCAACATCACATGTTTGACATGGAATTCAGGATCCTACAAAAACCCTAACTTCCTCAGACCATATCTCTGAAAAGATAGCGAACCAAGATTTGAAATTCGGTCACAAGGTTCATTAAGATTTTGGCTCAAATGGGTTTTAATTTTAGATTCTGAAGCTTTGCAGAAAAAATTTATAGTGAAAATACCACGATGACCTATTTGAAGACACAAAATCCTTACTAGAGGATATGAGGGTCACTATTTATATGAATGTTGTGAGTTAAGAGGGTCCTAAACAAGTGAATGTTAGAGGGATTAAAAAAAAAAAACATTATTAACTATTGAGTATTCAATGACCACAACCACAAAATCCCTTATATCAATGGAAACATCTTGACGAGTAAAATCCATCGAGAAGATATTTGATGCAAAATAATATGAGTTATCAAGTCAAAATTCCCTTGAAAGATCAGGGTAGCCCCTTGTGCTACTTGGGTTGACATCTATGACAACCACTAATCAAAAATCTCCCCCTTTGGCATTGATGGAAACAAAAGTACTCCCCCTACGATCATGACACCTCTTCCTACTACCTTCTCTCCCCCTTTGTCATCAATGGAAAAGGGTAACTCCCCCTGACAAACAGCCATCCTGCGGACCTGTACACACCTCCACTCCCCCTTTCTATTCGAGTAGATAAGAGAAAGAGTCTAATGAAAACTTGGGAGAATCCCAAGCTTTTGGTGAAGATACACAAATGCTTCACGAGGTAATGGTTTGGTAAATACATAAGCAATTTATTCCTTTGTTCTAACATATTCAAGCTTGATATTCTTTTTAGTGACCTACTCTCTAACGAAATGATATTTAATTGAAATGTGCTTCATTTTGGAATGCATCATAGGATTTTTGGAGATATTGATGGCATTATTGTTATCGCAAAACATGGGAATAGGCTCATCAAACTTGACTTGAAGATCTTGCAAAGTTTGCTTCATCTAGAGAAATTGTGTACAACAAGCTGTTGCTGCGATATATTTTGCTTATGTTGTGGATAACGAGATTGAAGACTACTTTTTACTTAACCATGAAACAAGAGAACCACCTAGATAGAATGTTGCTCCACTGGTACTCTTACGATAATCAATGCTTCCTGCCTAATCTGCATTTGTATAATCTTCGATAACCAGATCATTTCCTTTGGGATACCATTGACCATATTGTTTTGTGCCCTTAAGATATTGAAGAATTCTTTTGGAGACAATAATATGAGATTCTTTTGGTGCTGCTTGGAATCTTGCTACTTGTCGAACTTTCTACATCACATCAGGCTTGGAGGCTTTCACATATAGGAGACTACCAATCATGGATCTATACAACCTTTGGTCCACATCCTTTGACGAATATTCTAAGCTTAACTTGCAACCTGTTATCATGGGGGTAAGTACTGGCTTGCAATCTTCCATCTGGAATTTTTTGAGCATTTCCTTGATGTACTTGGTTTGATATATGAATATTCCTTTATCCTACTGAGAAATCTGAAGCCCCAAAAAGTATGTCATCTCACCAAACATAGACATTTCAAACTCACTTTGCATTTTTTGGGCAAAGTCTTTACTTAATCTGTCATCATGATTCCAAAGATTATATCATCCACATATATCTCGATAATCATTATATTATCTCGATCCACTTTCACATAGAGATTTCTTGTCAGCACTTCCTTTCTTGAATATGTAATACTTCAGCTATTCTTCTCCCCCTGATCATATAATGAAACTGCCATCTTGTTCAAATTACTTGTCTGTCAATCGTAGACTTGTGTCATATGCTGTTGTAGACACTTCTCACCTTCAAATTTCTAGGAGTCGATAAGATGAATTGTTCAGAATAATGTGTCATTTAATGGACTGTCTTGACTCAAGTAATTAACCGAAGCAACTGTTGATTCCTCACAATCCATTATGAATCGTGAAAGCATAATTATTGGGACCTTATTGCCTTCTTGCTTTTCTTGCTCATCTTGTACTTGTTCATCCTGTACTTGTTTTCCTTTCCAAACCTTCTTATTTTCTTCGTCAAGATTTTCATTCATGGTTGATTCCATATTGTACTTGCAATTACGAGCTATGTGTCCATAGTTATGACATTTGTAACATTTGATGTTATTCATAGAAGATTCCATTTGGTGTCTATCTCATGATCCTGCAAATTTGCTTCTAGGGTTTTGCCGATAATAGTTTTACCTATCTGGAACTTCACAATCCCTAGCCATATGTCCAAAATTGTTACATTTCTAAAACATTCGACATCATCTCTCAAATGAGCATATATGTTGATATTCTCTTGAGTTATGGAATATCCATTTCTGAGAGATCTCTTGGAATTATATTCATTTCAAACATACATGCGACATTCTGCAGCTCTATGTCCAAACCTTCCACATGAATGAAAATGACCATAAAATATAGGTTGATACCCAGGAGGAAATATTCTTCGAGGAATTTTCTTCCAAGGTTATTCCTGTGAGTCTTGATCTCTCAATCTGGCTGGGAGATCTACCTGCTTGGTAGATTTTGCATATCCATCTTCTTTAGTTGTCATAGAAGGACTTGATTCCTTTTCGAATTTTTCTTTGTAACCAATACCAGTCTTGTCGCTTCATTATCACTAGTTACTGATGAGTTTGTCCAAAGTCTTTGAGTTGTTGGCATAGTTTTGAAGTGTTTTTCCATTTTTTACTTCCTTTCGTAAAGAAACGATTTCAACTTCAAATGCTTCTCTTTCCTTGTTTCTTTCCTTTAATTATTTCATGAGCGATTCTGCAATTCATTTGTATTCTTTAACCTTGATTTTAAGAATATTTAGGACCTGTTCCTATTCTGTCTTTAATTTGTCTTCAAGATTTTTGACGTGCTTCTTCTCGGCCTTGATCTCTTTGATAACCCTGATCACTTTGTTTTGAAATTCAACCTCAGTCATTTCTTCTTCTTCATCTCCTTCTTCGTCAGGTGCCTCTTGCCTATTGTGCTTGGCCATAAACAATACTCTTCCGTTGAATTCTTCTTCGTTATCATTGTCTTCTTCAGATGAGGAGCTATCTTCTTTGGAGAAGAAAATTTTCTTAAACCATTTCTTCTTCCCTTGCTTGTTTAACTTCCTAGGACTTTTCTTTCCTTTCGTAACAACCTCATTTTTGTGAGGACAATTGGCTGCAAAATGCCCAACCTCACCACAATCAAAACATATTAATGGAAGTTTACCTTTGAATTTTCCCGTACCTTTTCTCATTTTCCGCATGAAATAGGAAAACTCTTTATCTGGGACTTCTTCTTCATCTTCTTCCTTTTCCTCATCCTTATAATTGCAAGTTTTTGCTTTCAGAGTCTACTTGTCCTTACTATTCTTCTTCGATACGAAAATGCTATTTCTAAGTGAGGTGTGCCATCCTCTTCTTCAATCCTCATTTCATATGACATAAGAATTCCATGCAATTCATCTATGCTAAGATTGATTAGATTCGATCTATCTTCCAAGACAGATACCTTAGGGTTAAATCTTGCTGGTAAGGTTCTGAGGATCTTTCAGACAACAATTTTCGTTTCAACAGGTTCTCCCAAATCTTACAATGTATTTGTTGTTTCATCAACATGCTAAAAGTATGCAGCAATATATTCATCTTCCCTCATTTTGAGTTGCTCAAATTTTGCCTTGAAAATTTGAAGCTTTGGTTCTTTCACCTTTGAGCCACCTGCATATATATTTTCAAGCTTGCCCCCTACCTCTTTAGCAGTGTTGCAATTCAATACCTTAAGATAACAAAATTTGATAAGCCCTCTGATAATAAGATCTTTAGCCTTTGCATTTACCTTGTTCATCCTGGGTCAGTGTGAAGCCTTTGCCAACGATTTCCCATACTTCGTATCCTTGTGCCAACAAATGAACCTGCATTCTTCCACTCCAAAGTGCATAGCTATTTATATCAAACAAAGGAACTCTATTCTTAGTATACTCCATGATCTCCTTCCAGTTGTTAGATTGCTATTGAAGGAACCAAGCTCTGATACTAATTGTTGGAAATACTGGTGGGGTGAATCAATATTCCTTATCAATTAGCACTTTTAAATCTTTTCAAAGCATTAGTTAATCTTCAATTATTATTAATGTTTAAGTAGTAATAACAGTAAATAAAAGAACGCAGTAGGCACAAGAATTTTAGGTGGAAAACCCCATTTGGGTCAAAAACCACTGAATGTGTTTCTAACAAATTTTTTAATCTTTAGCCCCAACTGAATGAAAGCAACAACTTCCTAGAATTCTAGAAAAAAATTCTTCTCAAGCTCCCACTGGAAGGATGCCCCAACACCCTGTTTTTTTAAGTAATCAATTGAATGGATGCCCCAACACCCTAGACCAACCTACCAACTTGAAGTGTTCACAGGATCCAACTTGCAGGCGACTTCATGCATTTGCCTAGCACCTCCTTGCCACCCTATAATGACTGAAATGAGACAAGAGTGTGGATTCTCGTACCAGTGACAATGATCCACGATACAATATGATTTACAATGATTTTGACCGAACACCCAATCACACTATGACCTGCAACCCAACCATGACATCATCCCAATAGAGACTACTATACCTCCCAACAATGCCTTTTCGGCTCTAGGAAGATTGATTCTTTTACAATAATGACTCTTCCAATGATGATGCTTTTACAAATGACTCTTTTACAACTTTACAATGATGACTCTTGGCCTTGACACTTCTTCATGATATACAAATGATTGTCATGTATTTACAGGATGTCCCGCTGCAATGCTTCCTTTGATTTGATACTTCAGCTCTTGAACGCTCGCTTGATGTTGTCCTTAAATCTTCTTCTACCTACATGAAAATTTTCCTAGCGAAACCCATTCTCAAAAGGAAAAACAAAATACCCTTCATCTTACCTCTGCCCGAAAAACTAATGTAGGTGCATAATAATGAATAAATACAAATTAAAATTACAATGTGTACCTGAAATGTTCTTGTCACTTTTGTTGTTGACTTGTTGCAATAGTAGAGAAAGATTCCCACTCTTGATATAGCTCTGGACTCTATGCAAGACTATATCCAAAATTGACCTAAAGATATATACAATAGAAACTGATGACAAACCCTAGACTTGTGATGAACCAAGTTCTAAGTACAAAAACAGAGACCATTCTATCAACTATGACAAGACAAGTAACATGAACTTACAACATCATATAGATTTAGCAGACTTGGTGTAGTATCAAATGTGTAGTGTCAAGAACAGGACATCCGAAATGTGATATCAAAACTAACTGTGACATATAGAGACATAGAGATATAACCAAGACCTTGTATATACTTATGTTTTCTTGCAAAAACATATGTCAGAGATGATACTCAAAATTGAAATGTAAACACTTAATCATACATACCTTTCTATAGGAGACTTACCCTTGACTGTTGATGTGTGGTCCTTACTGCAGTGATCCTTGAATGCATGATTTTTCTTGCCTTCTAGGAGCTCGATATTGAATCTGTTGTATATATGTAATTTTGAAACCCCAGGGGTTGAAATTTCGTCCTGTGGTAGCCTTATGAGTCCGCTTTGCAATGCCATAGGTCTGATCAAGATTGGATTCTTCACGAAAGAGTTATGGCCAATCTCCCACGATGAACTGATTCTAACCTAGTTCCGTAGAGTGAACTTGTACGAAGTTCCATGTGTCACTATTGCAACCTTCAGCCCTGAAAATACTACTCAGCAAACTGCAGTTCGTTTGATTTTTGTGACTATTTACAAAATTTGAATCCAATTCTTAGAGAGAAATTTATGACGATTTTCCCAACGTCACCTATTTGACATGGAATTCGGGAGCTTGCAAAAATCCTAATTTCCTCAGATCATATCTCCAAAAATATATCAAACCAAGATCTAAAATTTGGTCACGAGGTTCACCAAGATTTTAATTCAAATGGGTTTTAATTTTAGCTTCTGAAGCTTCACAGAAAAAACGTTATAGTGAAAATTCCACAATTCACTGTTTGAAGCCACAAAATACCTTATATCAACGGAAACATCTCGACGAGTAGAATCCATTGAGAAGATATTTGAAGAAAAATAATATGAGATGTTAAGTCAAAATTCCCTTGTAAGATCGGGGTAGCCCCTGGTGCTGCTTGGGTTGACATCTATGACAACCACTAATCAACATGTATTGCCGGTGACGATGAAGGTTACTTTGTGTAGTGGAAGTACCTCCCTCACTAAGATGGAGTGTTGATTTGTGTAGCTTGGGAGGTACTCCAAAACTCTAGGTGACATGTTTGTGAGAAGTTTGACCACAAAAGAGGTTTTTCGGCAAAGTACCCAATCCTGGGGTTTTGCACCCAAACATGTCGGTGCGAAACCAAATTAAGAAATTACTATGTATTAATTATTGGAAGTGGAACACCCTTAAAGGACTAAGGAGGACCTAAGACAACAATGAGGTGGAAAAATCAAATGGAAGAAACCCTTGTATTAAGTTAGCTGGGCTTTCATGGTGAAAATTCAAGTCAGTTAGGCTTATGGAGAGACCTCTTGAGGGCTAGGTGTTCCCCTCATAAGAAACTATATAATGGCAAGAGGTGAGACTCATTTAATCATATCCAAAAGTGAAAATAATCAATAGAAGACTACACAAGAGTGTCATAGACCTAGAGGAGCTAGATGGAAGATGAAGGGGGATGGGAATGGAGTCGTTCTTTTAAGTTATGGTCTAGCTAAGTTAGGAGATCTATAGGATGAGTTTGCAAGTGGATATTTTGGTCATAGTTTGGTTTGCATGTCTATGTGGTAACCCTATGATCAGGATGATTGAAAACATTTTCTAAAGAGAGGGCCAAGACCCTTGGTGAGGCCAAAATACTAATATTAGCTCTTGGTACGATGAAGGTTTTTTCAGAGGCTAGAAGGGAAAGCATTGCCGTGTTTGAGGCTTTGTCATGTGACCAAGATAACAAAAAAGGGTTTGAGATGTATTGGTCGTAGAAGAGTATGTTTGGGACAAGAATATTTGTTATAGTTCATGCCCATATCCAAGGAATGTTAGAGACTATGCCAAGCCTCTAAAAAAGTATGCTTATGGTATTAAGTTTGATGTAATTTCCAAATTAGAGGTTTTTTCCTAGGGTTTAGGACAAAGGGTTGATTCCCTAGTTCATGGTTCCTTCAATGGTGTGTTACCCTTAAAGGAGTGTCCTAAAACTTTGTGTAAAAATTGCTCAAGAACATGCATAAAATGGAGGCTGACAACTTATGTGAATTAAGGTATGACCGCACTATTGTAAGGGTAGTCCGATCTGGAAAGATCAGTGAGCCAAAGTAGTCCGATCTTACCAGCGCTGGTAGTGGAAAGATCAGTGAGCCAAAGTTCAGTCATCTTCGAGCATCCAAGTGTGGTTTATAGTGGCAAGTTGAAAAACTTGATGTGTAGCTGCAGTGATCAACAGATGGGGAGGAAATGTACCCGCCATATGTGTTTGAGGTACATGGAATGAAATGGTTGAGCATGTGCACCATTAACAAGTAAGTCAAGTGTTTCTTGTTTAGGGAAAATTGGTGGTCATAATTGTTGACACCAAGCCCTAGTTGTGTCCTCTTATCAAGGTTGTATGTAGGGGCCATGTTTCCTAGTACCGAAACCCTAAGAATGTTGTATTAAATTTTTGTAATATATCAAGTAGTGGGTTAAAAAGGTTAAATTTTTTCATGTGCATTAGTTGATTCATTGATGAATGATTTTCCATTGTGCAAAGTAGTAGCATTGAGGTATTTCAGTGTGCTTATGATCATAACTTTATACATATAGCTGAAGTGTCGTGGAAAAATAAACATGCTATTAGAGCAATTTTGAAGGGCTAGTGCATTAGAGCATGCATAGTGAAGCAACTCAGATGGAGCTCAGATTGTCTAGATCATGGGGCAAAGGGTTCAATTGAAGACATGGAGATGTGGTCAACAGGTTACATGGTGAGACGAGATGGGAATTTCAGTTGTTTGGTGGAGAACTTGGTGTGGAGGGTTGTAGATTGTGGACTTCCTATGACTTGTCATGGATCATTGGGACATATCAAGGGTTCTTTGGCATGGAAAAGTTGACTTCATGTGATGTATGAGATATTGGAAAGATAACTTCTTCATTGGGAAGTGATGTTGCACAATTGAGATTGGAGGCATGTGCACATGTGGTGTTTGACCCAAGAGAATGAGATCACTTGCAAGGTTGGGTTGCGGTGGTGATGTGGCTTGTGTTCAACACAACTTGGACTGACCTTATAGGACACAAGTTCAGTAGCAATGTGAGCTAGTGAAGGTTGTGTAGACTTAGAGGGTGTCTAGATTCAGAGGGAGATGCCCCATGGAAGTTTTAATCTTCAGGTTATGACAAGATGAGGTAGAGACACTACCAACGAGAGTGTGGTTCATTATACATGGTAGATTGTAGTGGTCAATGCCAGATATTGGGAGAGTGTCGCTAATGACGATGATGGCTACTTCCATGGAGTGGAAGTACCTTGCTTACTAAGAAGGAGTGTTGATTTTTGTAGATTGGGAGGTACTTCACAACCCTAGTTGATGTGTTTGTGAGAAGTTTTACCACAAAATAGTTTTATGGGATAAATACCCAAGATAGGGGCCTTGCACCCCAAAGGTGTGGGCATGATACCAAATCAAGAAACTGTTGTTTATTAATTTTTTCAAGTGTAGTACCCTTAAAGTACCAAGGAGGACCTAAGGCAACAATGAGGTGGTGAAATCAAATGGAAGAAAACCCTTGTCTTAAGTTAGTTGTGGTTTCATGTTGAAAAGTCAAGACAACTAGGCTTGAGGAGAGACCCCTTGAGGGCTATGTGTTTCCCTCATAGGAAACTATATAAAGGAAAGAGGTGAGACTAATTTGATCACATCCTAAAGGGAAATTCATCAATAGAAGACTACACAAGTGTCCTGCAGACCTAGAAGAACTAGTTGGAAGGTCAAGGAGGACGAGGATGGAGTCGTTCTTCTATGTTCTGGTCTAGTTGAGTTAGGAGATCTATAGGCTGAGTTTGCAATTGGAAATTCTAGGAATAATTTGGTTCTTATGTCTCTGTGGCAATCCTTGTGTTTAGGTTGATTGAAAAGAGTTGCGAAAGAGAGGGTCGAAACCCTTGTTGAGGCCATAACACTAATTTGAGTTAAGGATGAGTTAGATCTTGGTATAGTGTAGGTGTTTCAGAGGCTATAAGGGGATGTATTATCATGTTTGAGGCTCTCTCCTATGACCGAGATAATAGCAAAAGGTATGAGATGAATTGGTAAAAAAAGAATGTGTTTAGGCCAAGAATATCTATAATAGTTCATGCCCATATCCAAGGAATGCTAGAGACTACACTGAGTCTCTAAACATGTATGCTTGTGGTCTTAAGTTTGATGTAATTACTAAGTTGGAGGATCTATCCTAGGGTTTATGACAAAGGGTTGATGCCCTAATCCAAGGCTCCTTCAATGATGCATTTCTCTTAAATAACCGTGCTAAAACATTGTGTAAAAATCGCTTAAGAACAATGCATAAAATGGAGGGTGAGACACTATGTGAAGTAAGGAATGACCAAATTGTTGTGAGGGTAGTCTGATCTTCAAGAGGGAAATATTCAACCTCAAAATATGTACTGGTAAGTGAGTGGATGGGATAGTGAGAAGGGCTCGCATAATGAAGGGATAGGAGGTTCGTTTATAGGTGATGAACAATTGTGTATGGAATCCCTATATAAGTCAAGGATTGGATTGTGCGTGAGACGTTTTGGAGGCCCTAAGGAGAGTGGGGAAACAACTACTCCATGTCACAACCCATGTCCGCTCCACGTCATTTCTCCATCCAATCAACTGCTGCCTATCCGTTGTTCATTCAATTCACCATCTCCCATGAATTTATGTCCCAAAGACCCATTAATTAATCCTGTTGGATAATTAATGTAGTTTTAACTGTTCATTCAACAACTCCGCTCCAATTTTTCCATTAAAAGCCCTATTCCTCCATGAAAACGGTTACATAGTACATTCTTGTGACCAAATTGATCACTCACAGTTTGCCTCCTTATAGCTCAAAGACGATCCGACACTTAAGCAAATATTTTGTCCTGTTCAGAAGAAAGCCAACATCCAAGCTCACTTGTCTCTTTTTCAGTCATACTATTTTACTGTAAGCACCCCATTTCAGACCAATTTTCTATTTCCATCATTTTCAGTCTACAAATTCATTTGATAAAATGCCTCCTAAGGGAAAAGAATTTGCAGAAATACCAAATCCTCTTGTACATCCACAGGTTGACTTCCACCATACCCCCCTGGTCGACAGGGATTGTAAAATCATTGAGACTTCTTCTCAATAAGATTTATATGAAATTTACTATTGGATGGAAGATCAATTAATTGATCAGATTGATGAAATAGGACTTTGGGACTCCCTCCATCCCACTACATTTTCTCTTAGATTCACAGAGCACCTGAATTTGTCAGGAAATGCCATGAATCCTATGATCCCAGCCAAATAGCAATCATTTCATCCACAGGAGAAATCCTCTGTTTAATCAATGCTAAGCCCATTGAAAAGATGTTGCAGGCCCCTACTATTGCACCAACTCATCCTTTTTCCCATGAAAGCCTGATAGAAGCCTATCAGAAACTGGATTTTACTAAAAGATCCTAGACTCTTGAACTTTTCCTAGCCATTTATAGTCCTCTGCCTAAAAGAAACCCTCCTTATGACTCATCTATGTTCCCTGATAGAACCAAGAAAATCAACACTATTTTGTCCCATCTGCTTGGTTATAACTTTGTTCAATATGTTAATGATGCCATCCTAGGTTTCTTATCTATCTTTTCTACTGATTCTGAAGCCACTGTTATTTATAATTTCACCCAATTCCTAGTTGAAGTCATACATGAGCAATTTGTCCAGTTTAACACTGAAGAAGCATTCAAGTATGCTTCAGTACTTGTATACCTTTTCATATATTTTCAGGGAGACAAATTTCCATTTACCCTATAGAAGCTAGATGAGGAAGGTAACCAGCAATCAATGATCTTTTGGACTACAATGGGAATGAAGGAGAAAGAAGAGTTTACCTATAAACAGTTCATAGAATTTTTTATTCGTCCAACTATCAGTAATATGAGCAATACTCCAGTACTAAGAATTAGTGATGAGATTGTCAAAGTAATGTAGTTGGTCAACCAAGCCACAACAGGAGATTGCTATCTTTACCAAAACTACACAGAAATCAAAGTTTATGGTTGTGAGCTTCCACCCTACAAACTTCCTAAGTACCTCCCCATTAGAATATTTGCACTGGAATATATTAGGCAAAGGTTAAATGCAGATGAAGTGCACTTTGTGGTAGCAAAGAAGAAATCTCAATTCAACCTCAAAGCTCAGGTTGGTCCATTCATTTGCAATACTAGAGCAACAGGAGAAGAAGTAAATAGGTTGCTAAAGGAAATGAAGTTTGGTCTCAGTTTCACTTGGTCTTATGACCCAATGGGAGTGATTTCTAAACTTAGGGTGGAAAACAAGTTTACAACATATCACCACACAGCCAGGCCAGAAATAGAACAATACAAAAATCAGTTGGAGTGGACAGAGAACACCCTCCAAGAAGCTGAAGAGCAGGAAATTTCCACTTCAAATGTGCAAACTCCACTTGCACAGGAAAAGACAGCTAAAAGAGCAAGGGAAGAACAATCATCCCCTACAACTGAAGCATCAAGCTAGGGCTTTAGGATTGTGCATAGGAAAAAGAGACCAAGGATCTCTGTGACTGTTGGTGCAACACATGAGTCTCAGAAAACCACATTTGATGGAATTGGAGAGACCTTCTCTATACACAGTCTGGTGGACAGTCTACCCAGTCCCCAACTCATTTCACTACTTCTCAAGAACAACAGGTAATTCAGACCAGTGGAAGTTATCTAGAAGGACAAGGAGGAGGACATGTTTCATGTTTTCAGTGAGATAAAAAAGAAGAATGAAAAGTTGAATTTGAACACCTACACACAGTTCTGGAAACATTCCTCCAGCTCTAAGGCCAGACTTCTTTCAGTCTTTGACTCTGAGAAGGGTAAAATGCAGATGGATTTTCTACAGGCTCAGATTCCATAGCCTAGGACTACTGCACATTATTAGAAGCAGACCTCTTTTGAATTTAATGTAAAGGATGTGCATCCAATTGATCAAATTGAGATGCACAAACAAACCGGACAGATGATTTCTTCTACTTTAACTCATACTGCTATGAGTTTGTCAAAATTACAGGTTACCTTAGCAAACACATAGTCACAACTCAAGTTGGAGAAAGTCTCCTCATTGGCAAAGGACACAAAGATCAAATATTTAGAAGATCTGGTGCTGAAGATGGGATATGATCCCTCCAACATAAATGCTACAAGAAGAACTTGTGAAGAAGAAAAATGCTGAGCTTTCAGCATTAAGGAAACAACTCAAATTGCCAGCTTTTGAGGACCCAATGGCTAAAGAGATTGAAGAAACTAAAACTCAGAAGTCTGACATGATGAAGCTCATCATGGAACAAAATCTACAGATAAAACAGATGGAAGAGCAGATGGAGAAATTGGTCAAGGAGAAAGAGGAAGCTGTCAAAAGAGCTCAAACTCCAATGGATATAGTACCCCTTGCAGAAATCCCTGTAACCAGGGTTTCTACTTTAGCCACAACATCAACTACATGTGCAACAGAAGGAGTTGAACAACTTGCTGAAGCTCAGCATTAAGGAAACAACTCAAATTGCCAGCTTTGGAGGACCCAATGGCTAAAGAGATTAAAGAAACTAAAACTCAGAAGTCTGAGATGATGAAGCTCATCATGGAACAAAATCTACAGATGGAAGAGCAGATGGAGAAATTGGTCAAGGAGAAAGAGGAAGCTGTCAAAAGAGCTCAAACTCCAATGGATATAGTACCCCGTGCAGAAATCCCTGTAACCAGGGTTTCTACTTTAGCCACAACATCAACTACAGGTGCAACAGAAGGAGCTGAACAACTTGCTGAAGCTGTTCAAAACCTGTCTATTCAGACAGGAGAAATCAAGAAGTTGCAGAATTAACTCAAGCAGTTATAACATATGAAAACAGTTGTAGACACTTCACATGTAATTGAGTTGCACAGAGCAAAAGCTTAGATTGAAACATTGCAGAGGGAACTTAAAGAATTTTACATTAGAAACAAATTGGGTTTGGCAAGAGAAATTCTATGGGAAGAAATTACTGAAGCAATTAAGGATATTTGGCCCTATATCAAGATAGTGTTTGATAAAAAATACCTCTTAGAGAAAGCTCAGGAAGTTGTTGAAACTATTTCTAAACAACTTGAGGATATGCCAGAAATTGCTTCTGATATAATCAAGTTCCTCAACTCTAAAGACAACTATGAGCTTGAAGAATTAGGGATAAATGACAAGACATCAACTATTCTGGAAGTAAATAAGATCATCACCAAGAAGAACCTCATCCTTCAGTTGGAAGAAAAGTGCAGCAGTGTGAATACAATAGTTCAACGTTTTTCAGTAGGATTGAACCCTTGACCAACAAGGGTTTGCCCTCTATGCTTGTAATTAACAAAAAATTAATGCCTATTGAGGATTATGTTCGAAAGCTTACAGAGGTAGGCACCAATGCAACTTTAGTGTCAAACATAAGAGGTGCAGTAACACCAAGAGTGGTGCTAAATGCACTCAGGGACACCTTCTTCATTTTAGATGAGATTAGGCATATATTTCCAAAGATGGATGAAATTTACAAAAGGGTAACCAAAATATTTATCCTAGATAAGAAGTGTTGGGAAGTATTAATTGATTTACTAGACTAGAGGGTGATCAAATAGCATTCAGCCTTTACAGGAATAGTCATCACAAGTTCAACAGTTTTCAATTTTTTTCAGCAATAGTCATCAAACATCTTAGCACCAAAATAGTGCGAGATCGGCTAGCAGTTTATATTCCTGGTTTTGTAATTATCTATTTTTGTAAAATAGTTTAAGATATTTTCCCAGTTCTCAAATTGTATAAATAACTCTTTTTCACAAGTTATTAGACGTTGCACCCTTGAAGAAGCATTTCTAAGCATTGAATGTACTTGACTTTTCTGAATCATTAATACATAAGAAAATGGATTATGAATTCTGATTCATACAGTTTCATTTTTCTGTAAGTTTTTCCAGTTTTATTTCATAGTGTTTTCTTCATGTTCTTATGTTTTACAAAGATAACCAGGTAAGAGTAATTGTGTTTCAATTATTCTTATAAGCTTCTGAAGTGATCATTTATAAAGAGAATGAATTACATAAACTGTTTGTTTTATTAATTCCCTCTAAATCATAATATCATCAGCATCTATTGTAAGCTTAAGCATATTTTGTTAAACCTTCTAAACATAGTTTAAAGGTTTTCTTAATTATGATTATTTAATCTTCAATTTGAAGACTGTGATAGTCATACCACCTCTCTATTTCTTCTCACCACTATGCAAACTATATCACTGTGTGAATTTCAATAGCAACCCTCTGTTTTGATATTAATATTATTCAAAGGGTTAGGCATCACTATTTTAAATCTGTTTCCTACATTGGTCTTCCAAATTAAAACAAAACCCCCAAAACAATTATCTTAGATGCCCTGGCATGATAGCTAACCATTATCACCTCAGAGATACAACACATTGGAAATGAGCCTTGGAGCAGCAAAGAGAATGTTAGGAGGTAGATTTGATGGAGCCCTAGTTCAAGGATTGGTGTTGCAAATGACTAATAAGTGGGAAGATACAAAGGACCCAACGAGAAGAGATTATAATAACGAGCAAGAGGGCTACTAGTGGGCAGATTAGTGAGCCAAATTTCACTCATATTGGACCAACCAAGTGCGGTTGATAGTGGCAGGTTGAACATATGGATATGTAGTTGCAGTGATCGGTAGATGGGGAGGCAAAGTACCCGCCATATGTGTTCGAGGTGTGTGGACTAAAAGGGATGAGCGTGAACACCATCAACAAGTATGTCAAGTGTATCTTGTTCATGATAGGTTGGTTGTCATAGTTTTTGACACTAAGCCCTAGTTGTGTCCTTGAATCAAGGTTGTATGTAAGGGCCATGATCCCTGGTATGCAAGCCCTGAGACTGTTGTATTAAAGTTTTGTAATACAAAAAGTAGTGGGTTAAAAAGGTAAAAAATTGTCATGTGCACTAGTTAATTCACTGATTTATGTTATTCTGTTGTGCGAAGTAGTAATGTTGAGGTATTTAAATGTGTTTTTATCATGATTTTAGACACAGACCAGTAGTTGAAGTGCCATGGAAAAATCAACAAACAATTCATTCTTCCTTGCAAATTTGTCTAATATATTTGGGTTCTCTTTTAGTTTTTGAATGATCTTGCATATCTTTTGATTTTTATTCCATTCTATCATTTCTTCTTCCATCGAGTCATATTGCAAAAGAGAAATAACACATAGTAAACCCTCTATTTCTTCTTCTTTCATTGAAAGTGGATTTTCTACCATATAATGTTTTCCTTTTCTATATATAGTTTCAAAGTCAACCTAGCATCTTTGTAACATATGTTTGTTACTTTTCTGAAGATAATTGTTGATCGAAGAAGTACTTGAAACTATCATGAACTATTTTTACTTTAAAGTGTCTTCCTATTAGGTAAGGGTATCATTTCATAATTGCATGTAATGTGAGAATATTTAAACACTTAACAATTAGTTAATTTCAACTTGGTATAATGTGGCTATCTTGGTGTATTTTTTTAGTATGCATTAGTTGCACTGTAATCCGATGGTAATCATATTTTCTAGAGATAAAATTATTTGATGAATCATATTATTATTGATACTAACAACTATTAATCCATGGATTAACACCCGAATGATCCATGATATCTATTTACAGATTGTTGAGGGTAATGGTCAATGATTGATTGTGAGAACTCTCTTATGTATTTTTTTTCTTTTTGCATTAATACAATTGTCTCAATTGGATAAGTTGGTTGGGGCCATGCACAATTTCCCTCTTAGAGGGTTTTAAGCAAAAAAAAATATTGATTTTATGATTTGTGATCCAATTGTGTGGGTAGTTACTGAAGGTGTTAATATTGTATGGAATATTTCATTTTCCCATAAATGTGGTATAGCCAACATATGATTTTCATATATGGGTTTAAGTTCTTTCTTTCAAAGAACTTACTTTCAAAGTTAATGTATCTTCCTTCTTGCATTAAAACTTCACTAATGCCATGGATTAAGGCTTTACACTCTAGAATAAAAGTGTCTATGAAGTCAAGTGTGGTTAGGATGAGAGTCATACATATAACCTCCTTAAGTTTTTCAAAAGGTTTGGTTGTTTATTGAGTCCAAGAAAATGCTTAGTTCTTTAATAATGTTTTTAGAGGCACTACTATTTATCCAGAATTCTTGACAAACTTACCATAATAACCCGATAATCCTAAAAATCCTCTAAATTTCTTCAAATATTTGGGGATTGATGATTCTATCATAGATTTAATTTTTTTAGGGTCCAATTTGACACCTTCATGAGAGATACAATATGAATCAGATATCACACTTCTTGAACTCCAAAGGAACACTTCAAAGGCTTCATATATAATTGTTGCTCTCCAATAGTTTTAAGACTATCAACATATCGTACATGCTCTTCTCAATATTTTCTATAGATTAGTATGCCATGAAAGATTACAAACACAAATTTCTAAGGAAGGGTTTGAAAATAGAGTTTATCAAGATTTAAAATGTTGAAAGTGCAATAGTAAGTCCAAATGGCATAACAAAAATTCCATAATGATCTTCATGTGTGCTAAAGGCTATTTTGGGAATGTCTTCATGCCTTGTTTTGATATGATGGTATCTTGAACAAAGATCCAACTCAATAAATGGATTTTTTCTATGCAATTCATCTAATAATTCGTCAATGACAAGAGTAGGAAACTTATCTTTGATGGTCATTTTGTTGAGCTATCTATAATCAATATGCAAATGCCATGTACCATCCTTTTTTATAAACATCACCACCAGTGAAGAGGAAGCACTTTTTATATGTTGAATGATGTCAACCTATAACATTTTCTTGCATTATATGCTCAATATCACTAATTTGTGCATATGGATACTTGTAAGGTCTAATGTTATGTGGCACAATTCCTAGTTGCAAATGAATAGCATGGTCATGATCTTAACCAGGTGGGATATCCACTAGACCAAAGGATATAAATGTTTCAACATATAGTGAACACAATTGTACAATTACACCATGGTGTCTCTTTTGAATAATTTTATCATGCTATCAAAGCTTATCACTTTAGAGGGATTCCATTGAATACCTTTAAGCTCAATTTACTTTCCTTCTTAGGGAAAATCTCATGAAAAGATATTAAAATTTAACAACCATTGTTCCTAATGATTGTAACAATTATATCACTAATACAACATCTACACCACCCATTTGGATTATAATCATGAGAATATCCAATAAATACTCCCCGATATTGAGCTTAATAATATGGAACTTCCCAAAAAAATTTATGGTATCTCCATCTGCAATAATTATTGAAACTTTAGTCATGGTGTTGAAGTACGTAACTTGGGTTGGTCTTCATAAATATGAAATTTACTCTTGATTCTTGTATATTGTAAAAGGAAATAAAAATTATTATTATTATCATAGCATGGGTTTCATGCTCAAGGTCAATGTATTTGTAGGTCAAGCACCCATTGAGTGCTTCTAGGGTTTTTCATAGAGTCAAGAAGTCAATGAGTCATTGTAATATATAAAAATTCCCATTGGGAATCCTATATCAAATCAAATAAATTTATTTAGATTCAAAAGAGTTAAATGTCCTCCAAGACCAAGTCGGTCTACATAAGATAAGTCAACCTAAGTAGAGACAAGTCGGCCTCATGAAGGGTCGTTTGACCTCCATAAGAAGCCTATATATAACGAAGAACTTGACCTCATCAAGGATAATCCATCAAGTTCGTTGAAGAAAAATAATTGCAAATAATGACTAGCGAAGAAGATAAGCAACAAAGGGAGGAAGAGAAAAACATTTAAGAACTATTTTTGACTATCTTCATCTCACATGTGTGAGTAAAATAGGGCATCATTCTGTCATAGTAAGACCGAAAATTACAGTCACATTGGGATGCAAAATCTAGGTGTCAAAAGGATAAACTTTCAAGCTGAGTTACTAAGGAACAAACAACTCCCCAAGCGAAGGAAGAAAGAGACATAGTTCACCATTTTTTCTCACACTTTCCAAATTATGGTTTTAGTAGTGGAGGCTAGAAATTGCAGTCCTGAAACAATAGCCAAATTTATGAAAAAGAAGCCAAAATCTGAAGTTATGAAGTAGGTTGACTTGGGGTTGACTTTGTGAGAATCAAGTTCATCAAGTAGAGGTTTGAATTGGTCTTGGAGGAGTCTTTCTCAAGAGTCTTAGGTCTCAAAATTCGTCATTTGAATATTCTATAAGAAGAGAAGAATTCTTATGGGTTTTCCTCTCAAGAGGAGAGGTTTTGGCTCTCGTTAGAAACCTATATTTTGTGTCCTCTTGTTCTTTTGATATTCATAGTTTTGTAGTTTGATGATAAGAACACTATAATAATCAAGTAAATAAGAAGCTAACTACAAAGTGCTTCAAGTTAACTAAAATGAAATTGCAAGCAGTTATCAAAGTAAGAGAAATAACCCTAATCTAGATGCCCTTGATTTCTCAACACATGTAAATACAAAGTAGTTGATAAGTTTTTCTAATTTGCAATTGATAAAGTTATGGGTGCTACCATAATTAATTAAAACTATTTTTATTTTCATTTTTTTATTATACTTTATTATATCATGGATGTTTGTGAAATAATAATGCCATAGGCTAATGCATGACAATGTATCGTTGGAGTACTCCCTTATAGCTCTACATCTTGTGATGGTTATGATTCTTGATTTTCTCTCTTCACAGTCTATGTAGGATAATTTCTTATCGCTACATTTATGTTTGTTGTTGTACTGGTTGTCACAATTGAACCATGGTCCTTTTACTCTTCTTTCATCCATTTTCTAAGGTGTCAACCTTGTCAGTTGAGCGAGGTGAGGAGAGGGAACATGATACTCTATATTTGTTAACTCTTTTAGTAGTAATATTTTTACTTTCATATTTTCTTGTCAAACTGAAAGCATGCTTTAAGGATTTTGGTTCCAAGAGGCAAACCTCATGTTGATGATGTCATTTAAAGTGCCCATAAAAATACCCAACAAATTATTCTTTGAAATGTACTTTATCCTTAGCTTTATTTTTTGAAACTGTTGAATGTAATTTGTAATTGGACCTCCTAAGATTTATCAATTGACTAAAGTATGTATTTATCTTAATATCTTGATAATTTTCTATCAATTCATTTGCAAAAAAAGGAACAAGAGAAAATAACATATTTTTTTCTTTAACATAGCTAGTGATTCTAGACAAATTGATCATTTTCGAAATACAATGATGCAAGAGTTACTTTTGTAAGGTTGATACTTTGTGTAGATCAAGGAATTGATCCATTTGGAATATCCATGTTATAGAGTCTTTTCCGTCAAACTTCTTCATATGAATCTTGGGAATTAAGTAGTTCATTGGTGTTGCAATGAATTCTCGATGTTATGGATTCAAAGATGATAAATAATCATGATTTTCAAACTCAATATTTACTTCCTCCACATTTTAATGATTTTCTTGTGTCTTGATATTCGCTTAGGGAGTCTCTCATTGGGGTATGTAAGAAGATGGCAGACGTGGAATTTTTCAATTCTTCCAATTTTTCGTCCATCTTCTTTTCCAACTGTTATATTTGGTGAAAATCTATTCTATTTCTTCTTCAATCATGGTTGATCTCTCTAGAGGTTTAGTTAGTGATAAATTTTGGAGCACCCTTTGGAGCCATGTAAAACAATAGTAATACTCATATATTTTTCCTCTTTGTCACAAATTTTGAATCGCTAAAAATATATCAGCAAATCAAAAGTTATGCTAATTGTACCTTTCATACCTAAATTTGGAGATTGTTTGCATGAATGATCTTTGTTCTCATTTATCTCTATTATTTGAACTCTTTCGAGTCTTGAATTTTTGTTAATAATACTTTAATACATCTTCTTAAACTCATGAGAATTTCACAGTCTGAAACATCGCCAAAAAAATGTTATAGAAAAAATTCCCAAATTAATACTTTGAGACTAATTTCAATATTAATAAAAAAACCTTAACTTCTACAAGGTGAATCACATAATCTTGAATTCTAAATATTTCAGTTTGAAACTTTCGATGAAGAAAAAATTATAATGAACATTCCTGTATGATTTTTAAAATATCGTTATTACGATTAGTTATATACCTTATCTTCCATAGACAATATCTTTGAATGTATAATGAAATAGAACTTGAAATTTTGACCACATGTACCTTGATATTTCTCTTCATTCTTTTCAAAATTTCACAATAAAAGACTTCCAAAAAAATGTTGTAACAAAAATTTCAATATCACTCATTGAAAATTGATTTTAGGTTTAGTGACAAACCCTATCTTCCATAAACTAAATCTCCTATAATATAATGAACTAAAATTTGAAATTTTTACCATTGGTACCCCAATATTTTTCCTTATTCTCCTCAAAATTTTATTATTTGAAACCTCTCAAAAAAATTTATAACAAAAAGGAAAAGATGCCTTGATTGAAGGAGCAAAACCCTAGGATTGTAGACTTTGATACCAAATGTGAGGCAAAAAATGGCAACATATCCCAAAAATATAAAGAGAAGAAGCTCCTTGCCTTGATAAATATATATAAAAATGAAAGATAAGTGTCTTCGAAGGGGTCGAACTCTTTTTACAGTATAAAAATGTACAAGAATGACATGAGATGATTATAAAACTAGCTTTTCTTAGTGTGTATACATATAAGAAACAAAGGTTACAATTCCAATTAAAGTGTCTATTTGAAAACACTAATATAAATTATTTTAGAAATATAACTTACTATATAGGGATTTACATGTGTATTTGTCTAGGTCTTGATTCTAAATGAAGGGTTAGTCCACACAAAAATTCATTCCATGGTGTCCCTAGCTTATGTATTAGATCACAATTGAACAAAGGGAGGTGATGGAGGTTAAAAAAATGATCAATTATGCCCACTATTGAATGAGAGGGTTAAGATATTTATTATTTCCCTTAGTGCCACATGATTCTTATGTAAAGGGTTTATTGGACTACTTAGGTTCCTTTGTAATTAAAATTCCCTCAATATTTCAAATGACTTCTCTATTATCACCTACTCCTTCTGAATGCTTTCTTTTCTCCTTCTTATGCTCTTGTGTTTTCCATTTCAAGGTGAATTTTTTGTTTCTTTTGTTGACATTATAATCCCTTTCAAATTTATCATGCATTTTTATTGTGTAGCATTTCAATCTGACTGCATTTCATTTACTTGTTCTTTCTTTCGTTATTTTAACCATTTCGAATTATTTCTTACTTTTTCATGGTTAGTGAGGATTTGAAGTCATCAGTTTGAGGTAATTATTTATATCTTATTGAACCCTCAATGAAAGCCGGTGGATTCTCTTGTACCCTTTCCATTGGTAGATTTAGGAAATTGGAAAGCAATTCAACTCTTTTCCTTTCTATCATCAAAGTATATTTTTTTTTCTATTGCGAGTTCCCTCTTAGTTATTTTTCTCTCTAAGTTATTCTTTTTTCTTAAATTGATAATGTCCTTTTCCACTTATATATCCACAACTTGTGTTGTATAGCATGGAAGGCTCACATTTTCATAGTTGTGATCAAGATTTATCCTAAGCTTTATGAGATCATCCTTTACCTATCTAGTGGGCTAACTACACAGGCATTATGAGATGTTGTTCATTAACCACATTGTTGTGTTTCATTAACTTAGAAATTTGTTTGAAATCCCACCTTTTGAACCACGATTCATTACATTTGATTGACATGTGCTATTTAAGCATGTTTTGCATGACTTTCACTTCTTCTAGAAGGGATAACATGGAAATGCTCATATTTTTATTGTTATGCAAGATTTGTCCTAAGATCCATGACATCATCCATTACCTATATGGTGGGTTAAACTATATAGGCCTTGTGAAATTCTCCTCATTAGCCACATTGTTGTGTTTCATAAACTTGGAGTCTTGTTTGAAATCCCACCTATTGGACTAAGCATGTTTTGCACAACGTTTGCTTCTTTTTTAGATAAATGTTGAAAGCAACATTTCTTGGGAATTATTAGTGTTAAGGGGCCAGATCCTAGTGCTTTTACAACTTGAACTTATGTTTTCTATTGTAAGTGGAATTTGTAGTGGTTTTCTCCCCAACTCTGTGAATCCAACCCTTCTTATTCAAGTTTGATATTTCTCATCATCTACATATATTGGTAAATTTTTAATTAGCATGTGAATGGTGAAGAACCACTTGTACTTGTTGAATATTATGCCTTGTACAAGAAGAGAATGTAAGTAGATTAATACCCAAAACACAATCCTTTTGTAATAAAGCATATGTGCATTATAAAAGTAGAAACACATCCAAGTATAATCAATGATGTTTAACCACATCACCATATAGCATTAATGCACAAAATAGTAACATAAGGCAATATTTCTTTCTTATAAATTGATTTAAATGGTCATTTATTTATACTTAAGCATGTAACCGATCATATTTAAAGTAAGGTTGATATGTTCAATGTTGATAACTGAAGGCAACTCTAAAGTATTTAGACAATCCTAGTTTCCAAGTCCTTTTTGCACCCAAATGATCACAATCATGCTAGTATAGGCCACTTACTAGGCCCTTACCAATTAATACCCCTTAGTTGGTCTTATTTGACCAATAAAAATCCTTCAATGGTATAGCAAAATTCTAAACGAATTCATTGACTTGTATCCAAAAGTTGGATTTAATGGCATTCAAACATCTCTCCTTCAACACAATTTCTTGGAGGATTAGGAGGTCACATTATCTCAATGCCCCCCCATAATAAGAACACCATAAAGCTAAATTATTCATTGAATTTTAACAAACTTTTCCTTTGTTAACAACTTCATAAACATATTAGCAATTTTATATTTTAGCCCATTAAAAAAAAGAGTTATCAAATTCTCTTACCCATTGTCTAAAGTAGTATGCATGAAGGTTAGCACACTTCATCTTGTTAATCCAAATCACTTCAATTCTAACATGTATTATTATGCTATATTCAACTTCAATAGTTAATAAGGAATGGATTGCCACTTTTTACATGATGAAACAATCAAACCCGATCTTAGTTGAAACACTTCAAAAGTTGAATATGGATAATCCCCATGATTAGCCTAATCAAAGTTTGTATATCTATCAAATTTATTCATTTTTTTGCAGAAATACTTAATGCTAAGATGATATTTATGTTTGATATACCAAACAAATTATTTTATAGCCTTGAAATGGCTCTCCTTTAGATTTTGAATGAATTTAGAGAACAAACTAAAAATAAAGGCTATATGGGGGTTACAATGAGTCAAATAAATAAAATTGTCAGCAAGTTTCGTATACATGATAACGTTGAATTTCAAATAATAACATTGTTTAGCTGACTCAACTTCCCATTAAAAAGGAGTAGAGTAGATCTTATAATGTTCCAATCTAAATCTATTCAAAATATCCACTACATGCTTCACTTGAGGATAGAAAATACCATCATCAAACTGATAGCTTGGATGCCAAGAAATAAAAGCAACAAATCTAACTTGGTCATTTCTAATGTATCCTTTGATTTTTGTGTTTAGACCAAATGTTGAATCGCCACTATTTTTAGTAATAATTAAATTGTTCACAAAAATAAATATTAATAGAACCACATTATTCACATGCATAAATGTTTCATTCTAAACAACTTGAATCCAAGTTGAGAAAATATGTTATTAGTCTTCCCATATGATGCCCTAGGGTTCTCTTTCAAGCCATACAAAAATTTATATAATATGCAAACAAGACTATGCACTTGTACAAACTTTGGTGGTCATTTAATATAGATCTCCTTAGTAAGATCCTCATGTAGGATAGCTTGGATACCATGAGAGAAAACCAACAAATGTAATTTGGTTGTTTCTAATGTATCCTTCAATTTTCATGTTTAGACCAAATGTTGAATCATTAAATCATTCATAAAATCAATATTAATAGAACCACATTATTCACATTCATAAAAATTGAATTATAACTCACTAGAATCCAAGTTGAGAAAGGATGCTATTAGTCTTCCCATATGATTCCCTAAGCCTCTATTTCAAGCCATACAAAATTTTATACAAAATGCACACAAGATCACAAACTTCTACAAAATTGGGTGGCATTTCATATAGAGCTACTTAGTAAGATCCTCATGTTGGATTGAACTCTTCACATCCATTTGATATATCTCCCAACCACAATTTGTAGCAAGAGAAAGAACAATTTATAGAGAAATAATCTTTTCTACATGATCAAATGGTTCCATGAAATCAATACCTTCTTGTTAACAAAAACCATTTTCTACAAAGAAAACTTTATGTTTTTCAAGAACTATATCCGAAGTAAACTTGATCTTATAAAATAATTTTATTTTTACCATATTATTTCCTTGTGGACATGGAGCCTATTACTAGGTCTTATTATTCAACAATGCATCATATTCTACTATCATAAAAATCTCCCATTAAGGTTTGATATGTGAATTTGCATATGTTTTGAAATGACATATCTAGCACATGCACCATGAGTGAAATGTTAACATGTTTTCTATGGTAATGAGTCATTCATGAAATAGTCATATCACTTGAATCCATGCTAAAAACCTCAATTGCATTTTCTATCCACTTGGAATGATGAATTTCTTTAACAAATGTTTTGGTTGTTTAAGAAATAAAAGTAGTTAGTTTAGAAATTAGGCTAGTCAATTTAGAAGTGTCTAACATTTCCACCAAATTAAGACTTGAAATACTCAACTTTTCTCATAAAAGATAACATCCCATTATATTCATTCTTATTAAAAGCATATAGTTGAGAGGTTTTAAACTCTTAATATTAGCTAAACATGATGCACAAATGAATTTTAGGATCCAAATTTTTTTCTTTTCATTAAAAATATGAGCCTAAGCTATGCATCCAAAGGCTTTGAAATTTCCAATAAAAAAAATTCCTTGCACAACATCTCTTGATAGGATTCATATCCTCACTATTTATGTCAGAACCCATTTTAGAATATAATTTGAGTAAACAACAACTTTACCAAAAATTCGGTTGATATTTCCTTTCCTCAAAGCAAACAACTAGCCATCTAAATCAAGGTCTCATTCTTCCTCTCATTTATCATAATCTAATGAGAAGTGTAAGGTTTTATGATTCTCCATGAGATATTAGTATAATATAAGCATCATATAAGGGCATTAATCACATATTCTCTTTCATTACTAAACATCACATTTGATACATGAATTATGTTGATTTTCAGTCAATGTCCTAAACTTGAATTTTCTTAAAGGAATGTTGGAATGTGAATTCGAATTATATTGATAATGACGTACATATAAATACAACATACAAACCATTGGATTCAACTTCCAAGGTTTTTTGGACATATGATAATCGTCCACTAGAACCCTAACGGATTAGATGTCTAACATTACCCCCTTAAACTGAAGGGGTGTATATGAGTCCAATAAGAGAGCTAAAATGAAAAAATGCATGATAACCAATGGCTAAATGAGATCTATGAAATGGTGGTTTTTAAGGAAGACCAAAAACCAAATGGGAGAAATCGAGGTCTCTATAGGTGGTTGTTTAAGGCTGGCCACCAACTCTAGAACTAAATCTCGATGCAGTTCCTGGAACAACTCCAAATCTGGCTAGAAGCTAAAGTCTTATGCTAGTGTAAGTGCTCCCTGATAATGACTTGAAGATGACCACAAATTGATGTAGCAGAAACCAAATTCTTCTACAGGTGGTGGTTTTATTGGAAAATCGATAGAGATGGCAGTTAAATGATTTTCCTCCTTATGAAATTAACTTGTGATGTTTTCATTATTAGCATTAGGTTTCTTAATTATATTTTCTTATCATCAATACTAATTCTAATTAACAAATAAAAGAGAACACAAGATATAGACATGTTTCCAGGGAAAAACCCCCCTCGAGGGGAAAACCCAGTCACAAAATTCTTCCTTCAGTAGATTCAAAAGATGAGACAACCATGACTCTTATAATATAGACTCAAGACTACCTCCATCCATCAAGTCAACCTCATCTGAACTTGTTCCTTACACAAGCACAGAACTTCTTCCTTACACAAGCATCGAAATTCTCCACCAAATCTCCTCACTATGATATATGTGAATTCTGTGGTCATTGTAAGTTCATCTCTTTATTGTAATCTGCATGCCTATGATCAATAGCACCGACTAGCATCAAAAATTCCTTTCTGAGATAGCACCAATATATATTTACTGTGATAAGAGCGAAGATGGTTTCCTGTGATATCAACAATTTTTTTCTAGCAACCAATCTGATCTCCTTTCCTTGTGATAACACTAAAACAATCCGAGCTTCTTCACTGTGATTACTTTTGTGATGTACAAACTAGATTTCAGATGATATCTAAACTTGTGCTTCTTTGTTTGATGCGAGTTACTTACGTTGGTATATATAGTGGTTGCCACACGTAAATAAGTTGACATATGTTCATGAAGAGTTGTGTCTTGTTATAGGCCGACATAAGTTCATTTTATGATAGTTTCTTTGAGGCCGACTTGAAGGAGTTGATGAGGAGGTTAACTTAATGATGGAGGAGTCTTTAACCAATCAACACATTGACTTTGAAAATAGCCTGAAGCCTTCAATGGAGGCTTGACCTGTACATTTGACCCAAGCATGAAACCCATGCTTTAATAAGTCAAATCAATTTAATAATAAAATTTCTTTTCACTTTCTTTTGACAAATACATTACACTTTTACTTCAAGTACAATAATGAAGATTGAACCTAGTTACATTTTCCAACACCCCCTCTTAACTGGGGAGGTATTCATATTTACATATAATCAAAGAGGTACATGGAAGATCTCAACACATCATGTATGAAGAAGTTTAGGCACCACAATGCCATGGACTAGATTTTTGACCAGGGAAATCTATCCATTGGTCTCTCAATAATTTAGGCACCACAATGCCATAGACTAGATTCCTGACCAGGGAAATCTATCCATTGGTTTCTCAACAATTTAGGCACCACAATGCCACATACTAGATTCCTGACTAGGGAAATCTATCTAGGTGGGACTAATATGGACTCAAGCTTTCAGCCTCTCTAGGTACCATCAGGCTTACTTGCTAATCACCAACCTAATATCCAAGTGTGTATCCAAAAATAGATCTCTAGAATCAACACCACCTTTCCAACTTCGGGACCTAGACATAAACATAATATGCTAACCGGATGTCCTCCCATGAAATGCTTCACTCAAAAAGCCTCAACACTCCTTGATCCAACAAATCAAGGATGACCAATCTCTTCCAATCAAATTGATTGGTAACCAACATGCTATCAAAATATTCGAGAGATTCACCTATACAAACACAACCCCAATCAATAATATACATTCATATGTACATAATCAAATACAAACCTCTCGGGTCTTCCAGACAACTTGATGTTTCTTCTCAACTTTTCATAGTAGTACTATCAATTGAATCTATGATAGAATATTCCTCAATCATACACTTTAATTTCCTACTTCTTATGCAACAACATATCCTTCAAAATTCATTCTTCAATAAAAACCAAGCTATGCCCTCCCTCTCAACTAGGGAGCATCTCTTTATCCATACTCCCTCATAATATTAGGGAGATCTCTTCTATTCAGGCTTCCTCAGGGAGATCAACTTCTTCTTTTCGTCATCAGAGAATCTTTTGTGGCTTCCAACCATTTCATTAGATTTATCATCATCCACATTGTGCTTATCGCGAAAATATTCACCATATTGAAGATTGTGTACCTACACAACTTAGATAGCAAGTACAACCAAAAATATAGAAGCATGCAGTTAGCCATATTAGAATTACAGAATCATTTCAACATATATCAGATACCCAAACTTAAACAAGAAACACATATTCTTCAACATCTTGCTAGGGACTTTGTCATAAACCCTAGACTACTTCATAACAACTTTCATTCCAACTAGGGTTTCAATGTTTCTTTCAAAGGTGTGACATACCCTACTACAACAAATAGCAAACCCTAGAAACAATTCAAACAAATATAGATCTACAAGGCATATAACAACTTTTAGAATTCATATGTTAGATTTTTCACTAGGGTTTTCATACAAATCCTATATTTCATACAAGAGAATTAATCAATCAAAACCAATCACAACATAGTCATCAACATGACCAGCTTCCACTAGGGTTAGTTGCAATCCCTAGACCATCAATCACAACTAGGACTACGATTTCAAAAATATTACTCAAATCTCAAATTATCATATTGTCATCATACATCATACATTTTTAATTCTAGTAAGGTTGAACTCCAAAACCCTAAAATTTCATTTTCACAATCTCACTTATATAAATAGCTATCAGGTTGTAATATCACACATACTAGAGAATTTAACTACTACTAGGGTTTGATTGCAAAACCCTAGATTTCAAATATCATCATCCTAGAATCTCAGGCAAGGACTTATATTAAATCCTAAGACTTATAACCATCAATAGGTAAACACACATATCTAGGAATTCATTATCAAGCATAAGAATATCATATGCCAGACAACATTAATACATTAGACATATACTGACCTAGACCGAGCTAGGGTTTCGACCAAATGTACACATATATAAACCTAGGGCTTCATTCCTAGGATCTTGCATTCATAACAAAGGTTTTTCTTATAGGCCAAACCCAACCCTAAAAATCTAATGTTTCATAACATAGCAAAGCAAACCCTACTATTCCAAAAATTTCAAAGGTCTGAGATCTCCGAAAAACATCATTCAATACTAACAAGTTAAGATTTCAAGATCATACCAAAATCCCAAACATGACATCATCAACAAAAACTTCGAATAGAATTTCATAATATCCCTAAGCAGGCTAGGGATTCACACATTGACATTAGCATACCCTTAGGTTTGGGTTTTCCTGAGAACCTGTCTAGGGTTCTATAAAATCAATTAAAAATGTAGTGAGGGGTATATTTGTTAGATCTGAGACTTTTGTGATCCATATTGTAGAAATGTCTTTCAGATTAATCACATTATTAGGATTTGGTCGACGTTTTGAACCAACTAATGTGGTTCATCCTCAGGACAAGGTGAAAAAATCATACAATCTTCATGTATAAATAGCAAGGATGCATCATTGCCCCAGGGTCAGCTCATGAAACTAGTCGTTGAAAACTAGCCGTTGGAGATTAGTTAAGCAGGCAAATAAAAATCATAAAAAGTTAGAAATGAATTATTTATATTCTAAATTTTATTTAATATTGTAAATTTAGTTATAAGTCGGTTGACATGAGCACGAATAATAGTAATTAGTAGGGGGGTATGAATAAGCTCTTAATAAAATAGTTTTTAGGAGATTATATATAATATTAGATCAAAATACAGTTTTAAGGGGTTAAGTATTAATAAAAATAGTTGTTATATAATTAATAGTCCAATTTTAGGGTTAAAAAAAAACATGTTATAAATTAACATTTAGGAGACGATTAATATAATGTAGAGAATAATCCAAAAATTAATTAGAGGGTTAAGAATGAGATAGGAGTTTATAATTAATATTAAAACTAAAAGGTTTAGATCCAAAATCTTATATAAGAAGTAAAGAGAGGTTAAGAGAAATTAAGAGAAAGATTCAAAATATTATATGTTAATGAAATAATTAGGAGCTTAGTAATTTATTTTAAAATGGTCAAAGAATGAATCAAAGTGAAGATAAAAATATAAGTTATAAATATATAAAGAAAATGAGAGGAGGGAATTTACTATAATATAAAGTACTAAGTAGCTTGAGAAATTATTATACATGAATTAACAAATGATATGAAACAAATATATAAAAAGGGGAAGGAGGGAAAAATATAAAAGGGGGGGAACTAAACAAGAGAGGGTCGGAATCCAATTCCTACTCAATTTCCAACCATCATCTGTGCTAAGATTTCTGGTATGCCTCTCAACATCTATAGCCTCCCTAAGCTTCCTATGCTGGAAATGATCAACTCTAGCAATGACTCTGGATTCCTCAATACATACATGGTGCTTGGATTCCTTCACATGTTCAGCTAGAGTCGAAGAGAGAGAACGATTGTGCCTTATGTCTATAATGTGCTCATGGATCCTCCGGTTAATTGACCAACCCGTGTCTCCAATATATGGAATACCACATGAGCAAGGAACCAGGTAAATGCCTTTCATGTCTTTCAAGTCGATAGGGTCCTTAACCAAACCAAGAGAATTTCTAATCATCCTTAGAGGTTTGAACGAAGAGTAAACATTATTCTTACTAAGGATATAGGAAATCCTATCCGTGGTTCCTTGAATAAACGGGAGATGAACCTTGGAGATACGATCAAAAAGAGTAGTTTTAACTCTTGGTCCTTTACAGGCTCTTTGAAAGGCCTTGAGGATCTGAGTTCTATTGTACCCATTATTTTTAAAAACTTCAAGGAGATGTGATTTCTCTTGACTTGGGTGGTTCTCATTAGAGATTATCATAGCATGGGTAGAAAGGGTGTTGAGAACACCAAAATTTTTAGTAGAAAAATGATGAGAACTAGCATGAAGATATTGTTCCGCATGAATTTTTTTGCGAAAAACTTGGTGAGAAACGAAACCATCATCCATTATAGAGAGGCGAATGTCAAGGAAAGGAAGGTGCCCCTCCACCTCAACTTCCATCGTGAACTTGATGGAATCAAATTTGGAATTAACGTGGTTTAGAAACAAATCCAATTTCTCACGGCCATGGGGCCAGATGACGCAAGTGTCATCAACAAACCTCTTCCATATCTTGGGGAAAAATTGAGTTGAGGATAAATATGCAACGGTAGCCATTAAATCAAATTTGTCTCTCAATCCTCTTTCCAGAAAGCTCATTGAGAGCAATTTCCTCACCCCTAGAATTTATGGCCTTCCTAAGATCCATAAATATGGGGCCCCCTTGAGACCTATTGTTAACAAAATAGGTGGGCCTACTTATCTTCTTGCTAAATTCTAGCTCTTAAGCTTAAGCCTCTTGCGGGTCACACTAATTCCTATGTTAAGGATTCTGCGTCCTTTGTCAAAGAATGGAAGGATGTAAAGTTGGACCCCGGGGATCTGCTTGTTAGTTTTGACGTTGTTTCCTTATACACCAAAATCCCTATTCAAGAGGAAATTGATGTCATAAGTCGTATCACTAACCATGACACTGCCAAATTGGTTGGCCTCTACCTCACCTCGACCTTCTTCAGTTTCCAGGGTGAATTCTATGAGCAAACCTGCGGGGTGGCGATGGGTTCCCCTCTTTCCCCTATTGTTGCTAACTTATTTATGGAATATTTTGAGACCAGGGCCTTAGCCTCAGCTCAATTTCGCCCCAAGAAATGGAAGAGGTTTGTTGATGACACTTGCGTCATCTGGCCCCATGGCCGTGAGAAATTGGATTTGTTTCTAAACCACCTTAATTCCCAATCTGATTCCATCAAGTTCACGATGGAAGTTGAGGTGGAGGTGTGCCTTCCTTTCCTTGACATTCTCCTCTCTAGAATGGATGATGGTTCCATTTCTCACCAAGTTTTTCACGAAAAAACTCACACGAAACAATATCTTCATGCTATTTCTCATCATTTTCCTGCTTAAAAATTTGGTGTTCTCAACACCCTTGCTACCCATGCTTTGAGAATCTCTGATGAGAACCACCTAGAGTAATAGAAATCGCATCTCCTTGAAGTTTTTAAAAATAGTGGGTACATCAGAACTCAGATCCTCAAGGCCTTTCAAAGAGCCTGTAAAGGACCAAGAGTTAAAACTACTCGTGTTGATCCTATCTCCAAGGTTCATCTCTTGTTTATTCAAGGGACCATAGATAGGATTACCCATATCCTTAGGAAGAATAATGTTTCCTCTTCATTCAAACCTCTAAGGACCATTAGAAATTCTCTTGGTTTGGCTAAGGACCCTATTGGCCTAAAAGACATGAAAGGTGTTTACCTGGTTCCTTGCTCCTGTGGTATTCCATATATTGGAGAGATGGGTTGGTCAATTAACCAGAGGATCCATGAGCATGTTGTAGACATAAGTCACAATCATTCTCACTCTTTGGCTCTAGTTGAACATGCGGATAAATCCAAGCACCATGTTTGTATTGAGGAATCCAGAGTCATTGCTAGAGTTGATCATTTCCACCATAGGAAGCTTAGGGACGCTATAGAGATTGAGAGGCATACCAGAAATGTCAACAAAGATTATGGTTGGAAATTGAGTAGGAGTTGGATTCTGGCCCTCTCCTTTTGATCCTCTTGTTTAGTTCCCCCCCTTTTATATTTTTCCCTCCTTTCCATTTTTATATATTTGTTTCATATCATTTGTTAATTCATGTATAATAATTTCTCAAACTATTTAGTGCTTTATATTATAGTAAATTCCCTCCTCTCATTTTCTTTATATATTTATAGCTTATATTTTTATCTTCACTTTGATTCATTCTTTGGCCATTTTAAAATAAATTACTAAGCTCCTAATTATTTCATTAACATATAATATTTTGAATGTTTCTCTTAATTTATCTTAACCTCTCTTTACTTCTTATATAAGATTTTGGATCTAAACCTTTTAGTTTTAATAGTAATTATAAACTCCTATCTCATTCTTAACCCTCTGATTAATTTTTGGATTATTCTCTACATTATATTAATCGTCTCCTAAATGTTAATTTATAACATTTTTTTTTTTAACCCTAAAAGTGGACTATTGATTATATAACGACTATTTTTATTAATACTTAACCCCTTAAAACTGTATTTTGATCTTATATTATATATAATCTCCTAAAAACTATTTTATTAAGAGCTTATTCATATCCCCTACTAATTACTATTATTTGTGCTCATGTCAACCAACTTATAACTAAATTTAGAATATTAAATAATTCCTTTCTAACTTTTTATGATTTCTATTTATGTGCTTAACTAATCTCCAACGGCTAGTTTCATGAGCTGACCCTGGGACAATGATGCATCCTTGATATTTATAAATGAATATTGTATGATCTTTTTACCTCGTCTTGAGGATGAACCACATTAGTTGGTTCGAAACGTTGACCAAATCCTAATAAGAGCTAGATTTATCGAGAGATGAATCTCCCTAAACAAGAATCTCTATAACTCAAGATAGCTAGACATAACAATGTTAGTAATGTAATTCAAACTTCAAAAATATGATAAAGAGAATTTTATAAGATATATAGACATACCCAGAGGTGGAGATGTTCCTTGAGAAACTTGGTAAGGATTCCTTGAAGTGTTTTCTTTGTACTAGGTCAAGATCCTATAATACATACCTACAAGGAAACCATGTTATACCAAGAATGTGATTTAATTTCTTAGGTTAGATTTCCTACATAGCCAAGGAGGATGGAATTCTATGAAAAGTTATTCTTTCCCTCAATCAAGGAATTTTTCTTGGAATTCTAGATTACTTGTAAATCCTAGAGGGAGAGGATTAAGGTTCTAAGAGTACATTCTTAATCTTAGATTAGATAGAAACAAGGATTATATGTATCATAATAGAAATTCAAATGCTTATATACATACCTTGTGAATTGCATACCCTTGATTTTATTATATTTGTTGCAAGTGTACCTTGTTGAGTACAGAGTACTTACTTGATTTTATTAAGTTGGTACCTTGTGCTCTTTATAGGACAGACTTCAGATTCCCTTGACTGTAGTGAATCCTTCACATTGTTGTGACACTGAATCTTAGTGGTAGTACCGAAATCCTTTTTCGGTTGGAGGCATGAGACTTGTGTTATCAAAACCTACTCAATTTTAAGACTTTTCCACTTTGGTAGAACCGAAGCCTTCTTCAATATATATAGACTTTGTACCATGAACTAATTCATAGAGATGGCGTCAATATCTCATTATTGTATTGATATGTCACCTTTGTAGTTGCACCGAGATTCCATGATTTTGTTACTACAAGCATACTGATATTCTTTACCACTGTAATTATACCGATACCTGTGATAGTCTTTGAGACTATAATGGAATTGAACTATTCTAAAACTTTTGAGATTGACCCAAGCCTCTTTCTTCTGAGATACCACTGAAGTAAAACCTTTTTACTTGATTTGTTTTTTTCCTCAAGGTGTGAATGAACTGGCTTACTATAATCTGCTTTCCATCCTTTCAATATACCTCAGAATATTTAGCTCAAAAATGTCCTTGGACCTTGATCCTCAATGCAAAAATAACTTCTCACTGAGACTGCTTCAAATATGGATGAGTGTTCTTCAAACTGCCTTTAACCTTTGACCATAACTCTGATACAATGTTGGAAAATCGATAGAGATGGCAATTAAATGATTTTCCTCTTTATGACATTGACTTGTGATATTTTCATTATTAGTATTAGGTTTCTTAATTATATTTTCTTATCATCAAGATTAGTGCCAAGTAACAAATAGAAGAGAACACAATATATGGGCACACTGCCAAGGCAAAACCCCCCTTGAGGGGAAAATCCAGTCACAAAATTCTTGCTTCAATAGATTCAAAAGATGAGACGACCATGACTCTAACAATCTAGGCTTGAGACTACCTACATCCATCAAGTCAACCTCATCTAAACTTCTTCCTTACACAAGTACCGAACTTATTCATCGAATCTCCTCACTGTGGCATATGTGAATTATGTGGTCACTGTAAGTTCATCTCTTCACTGTAATATGCATGCTTGTGATCAATAACACTAGAAATTCATTTCTGAGATAGCACCAATATATATTTACTGTGATAACCCAAACTGTGATAAGAGCGAAGATGGTTTCCTGTGATATCAACGAAGTTTGTCTAGCAACCAATCCGATCTCCTTTCCTTGTGATAACACCGAAACAATCCGAGCTTCTTCACTGTGATTACTTCTGTGATGTCCGAACTAGATTTCAGATGAGATCCGAACTTGTGCTTCTCTGTTTGATGCAAGTTACTTAGGCTGGTATATATAGTGGTTTCCACATGTAAATAAGCTAACATATGTTCATGAAGAGTTGTGTCTTGTTATAGACTGACATAAGTTCATTTTATGACAGTTTCTTTGAGGTCGACTTGAAGGAGTCGATGAGGAGGTTAACTTGATGATGGAGGAGTCTTTAACCAATCAACACATTGACTTTGACAATACCCTAAAGCCTTCAATGGAGGCTTGACCTATACATTTGACCCAAGCATGAAACCCTTGCTTTAATAAGTCAAATCAATTTAATAATTAAAATTATTTTCACTTTATTTTGACAAATAAATTACATTTTGACTTCAAGTACACTAATGAATACCAAACATAGTTACATTTTCCAATAGGTTTAAGGTTGACCACCATCGAAAAAGCATGCTCATGGAGCATGAATCTATCTCTGGGTACAACTTTGAATCTAGCTATGGATGACATTGGATCTAGGCTGTGGAAGTTGGTTCTGTTTCATGTTGTGGCTTAGGATTTCTTGATAAATCTTGAAATGAAAAATCTTCGAAGCTGGTAATTGACCATCAATTCTTATGGAACATGAATTTTTGTTTGGCTTCAACTTTGAAAGTGACTATGGATGACATTGGCTCTAAGATGTGGTAGTTGGATTTGGTTTATGTTATGGTTTAGGATCAATTGATAAATTTTCGAATGATGAATCTCCAAAGCTGGTAACTTACCATCAATTCCCCCCATTAAGATATAAGGTGAGAAGATGAAGAAATATTCATTGCAAGACTAGTCAATACTTGAGAAAAAATTCTATTGTATGATTGGTATATCTTCTTGGCTGTTGAAGGCCATTTCCAAGAATCTATCCATCCGGGGTGAATCTTCATTCTTGCAAGAGTCTTGTTTCCAGGATACTTTTCTTAATGATGAGTGTGCTTACCACAATGCTCACAAGGGTGACGATCAAAACACTAATATTTCACATGGCCAACCCGATCACAATTTTGGAATCTAACAATATGTTGTGGTTGTGGAACATGAGCAAGTGAAGATGAATCATATTGAAGAAACCCAACGTAATGAAACCGGATGGGCTTGGAATAGTCCAGAATATGAAAGGACGCATCCTTGTCATATCCAAGACATGTTCTCTTCTTGATGATAACAACTTATTCCCAAGGTTTGATTATGGACTTGGGAAGTGCAAGCTGAACCTTTGCATCTTTATGCAAATCTACTCCTAAAATGACCTCAAAAATCTAACCAATATTTGACTGTTGATGGGATTCAGACTAAAAAAATGAGTTATTTTGAATTGAACTAGTTCAAAATCACGACTTTTGTGCTGCAATTCATCTTGCTGAAATTGAGATTCAAGTTGCATAAAATCGATCTTGTCTTCTGCATTTTATAAGCAGGTTCGAATGTTAGAGATAGTTTCCTTGTTGATTTGGATAATGTTATGAACACTATACAACATTAGAGTTCTTTTTAACTCTAATAAATCATCAAGTCTCACAATTTTCTTCAAACTACTATTAGAAAACACTTTCTTGCAATCAACTTTGAAAGGGGTGTTGGCTTCAACTAAAAATGCATTTGTTTACTATGTAATTTAATAAGTAAAAAATAGATGGCACCAAAAATTACATAAAAAATAACTTTCAATCTTTCTCTATAAATATATATGAAAAATATGATTAGGAATTGAGATACCTCCAACCTTAAAAATAAAATAAAGGACCACTCTTATATATGCCACCTTCTTCCAACCAATTAAGACACAGTCAAAGGAAGAGACCTTCCCCAGTGGACTAGTCACAACTTACTTAGAGCTATTAGAGGCAAGGAAACACACATAAAAACTTCAACATGTGAAAGCTATCCTTGAGGAGGGTGGCCACTTTTCTGGGATATATTGGAAGGTTTAATTGAAGCCTCAAAAAGGGTAAAGGTAGTGTGCAAACTAGAGTAAAATTGTGAGTTACCACAATGTAAATGAAATTTCCTTCCTTTGAAAATAAAACTTCTTGTTTCCTACTGTCAATTCATATTTAAAGCACCGTCACATTTGTGAAGATATCATACCCTATACGCAAGAAGGATTTCCATTGATGATGGTTATTATTATTATAACACAACTCAACTTGAATGAATGTGCACATTACTCGACTAGTGTTGTAATGTCCCTTATTGTTATTATTTATTATTTTTATTATTATTATTATTTATTATTAAGGGACATTACATACTTCCCCACTTTAAGGAACTTCATCTCGAAGTTAAGTTGAATTATTTAACATTTTATTTATTTAGTTATTTATTACTTCATGTTTGCCCTACACCCTTTGTTGAACTAGTATAACCAGCAGGCATCGAAAGTCTTCACAACACCTGGGAAATCTCAAGGAATCTCTATCCTTTTTCCCACTTTCGGAACCAGGCATAAGCCAGCCTTGCGAAATGCCCGAAGTCATTGAGTACCGTATCGGATGTCTGCCTTGGGGTAGATGAGGTCTGAGTTAGGCATGAGCCTTGGACTAGGATACAGACCGGGGAGGCTTATGCCTAGTTGCGAAAGTGGGAAAAAGGACAGAGATTCCTTGAGATTTCCCGAGTGTTGTGAAGACATTCGATGTCTGCTGGTTATACTAGTTCAGCAGAGGGTGTAGGGCAAACATGAAGTAATAAATAACTAAATAAATAAAATGTTAAATAATTCAACTTAACTTCGGGATGAAGTTCCTTAAAGTGGGGAAGTATGTAATGTCCCTTAATAATAAATAATAAATAATAAATAATAAATAATAAATAATATAATTTAATATTAAAATACAAGAAAATAAATAATAAACAATAAATAAAAAAATAGTAATAGTAAATAAATAATAAATAATAATAAAATAATAAATAACAATACTAAAGCTCTAAATAAATATAAATAGAAATAAAACAAGAAAGCAGTAAAAATCAGTAAAGCTATCAAAAAGTAAAAACAAATGAAATAAAACAAGAAAGCAATAAAGTTGCATGTTGACACATGGAGTGTGTGCATGTGGTTCCCCTTCCAATGTTTTACCTATTTAATAGATGGTGAGGAAGATGAGAGGCATTCCATCATTCCATCATTCCACCATCCATTCTCTTGGGAGAATAGTGTCATGAGACAAAGGATACACTGGCAGTAGTACGTTGATTGAGGACTCGGGGGTGGCCAATTGTAGCAAGATTTTGTGCAACTGGGCCTACGATTGGGTGGAGATTTGTTCCCAAGATCTTGTTGTAGGTAGCAGAATTCAACTAAGTGTTCAACTAGAGTTCCACAGGCAAGTTGTATCTCTTCACTCATATTTTTGTAATTGAATGTTAACTAGTTGATAAATTGCGTGTTGATTATAAATTGCTTAATTAATCTAATTAATTATGTGTTGTTATTTCGGGGCTGTTACAAGTGTTACCACCAAAATATGAACATCACAATTAACATAAATATGATTGACTTAGAGATAGATATTTGTGGTAGATATTTCCATTTCACCCAATTGATTACAATCAACTCATCACCGATGAAGATAGTATTGAATGTACGACGCAAAAGAATGAAGTTGAAATTGCTAAAATGAAGGTATAGCTAGCTCACCTTTTTCAAAATGCTTCTCACCATCTGCAAGAATTTTGGTTCAGGAAATGGCATAGAAGAATCTAGTCACTGAATTGTTATATAGTCCTGGACCACATGCGATTGAAACTGTTGCTTAGAATTCATACAACATCAACGATCAAGAGTGATGCTCAAAACTCCTGTGACATCAATCTCACTATCTGTGTGTTGTCCCTTGGTTTCTTTATTATTCAAAGCACAAGTCAGATGAAGATCATAGTCAAAATTTCCGCAACGATAATTATAGAACCATCCAAAACCATGGTCATAGCAATGTTGTCAGTGTAGGGATATATGTTCTCTCATTGAAATACAACATGAGATCTAAATTTTCTAACCATGGAACTTTAATCGAAGGAACTTCATATTCTTCAAGAAAAATTTAATGGAGACATCAAGTTGGCCTTTGGTGGTAACTATGATGTAGGGAAACCAGTTATATAAGTGGTATTAGGCGAGCCTCATGAAAGCATCATCCTCTTGTGCTTGGTTCTAGATATGACCATCCACACAATTATGATTTCACATTGATTTCTGGGTGATATAAATAGTTGGGTTATCATTATGATGGAAATTACTTTAATCTTTTTATCTTCTCTTTTATACATTATTATATATCAATTTTAATTGTTGGTATATTTATGTTTGTAGGTCAGGAACAGTTATGGTGGTTACATTGGAAATCTCATTACACTTAACCCTGGCCTTCTAGATAGTTAGGTTAGGATTAGGTCTAGTTGCATCCTAGTTCCCTTTTGCATTCATCATGCACTTGCTATCCATTAGTATTTCCTTTGTTTTCTTACTTTTGTCTCACATGTTTCTTTTAAGTTCAACCTCCATTTTATTTGTTCTTTTCATTTTGTTTCCATTTTTTGTTATGCCTTTCTTTCATGTTTTTCTTAATAAGACTTTGCATGAAAAGTACTCTTGTTTGGCTCAAAGACAATGTGTCCAAGATTGAAAAGGGAAATTGCGACGATGAACAACTCTTGGCTAATATGTTACCTTATTCTCTATTTTGGTATACATATCTTTAAAGTCAATGATGTTTGAATGAAAAATACAATCCATTCAAATGGAAAGTTGTAAGATGAACCATTATGCCTGCATCTATTTTAGCATCCTCATCCCTTGACACGGTATTGTAATTAAATGGTGTTTATCTTGACAACCTAATCGATTAGAGAAGGGAAAGGGGGAAATCAATAGCGAGAAAAATAATATCAGAGGTACACCTATCTCTGAAAGAACAACCTCTCCTACTCTCAATAACTCAGGATCCCTCTTTCGCCCTAGTGAAATAATAAGTGCCTAAGCACATATCTATAAATAAAATAAATAAAGGGAAAAAGAAGAGAAAGTCTTCTTACGCAAAGAGGTGAAGCAAGTAAATTTGTTAGGGTACTATTCAAGCTCGTTGGCAGCGAAGTAATGCTTGTGTTCCTATAGTGACTCCATCAAGGTATTGTCCAGGCCTGCTAGTAGCATAGCAACACTTGAGATGAAAACTCATACTTTGATTATCTTTAACTTGCATTACTATATTACCCTATTTTGGATCAAAAGAATTATGATTTCATAAGCTTTGTAAATGTGTTTAGCCAAGAAAAGGAATAGAGGAGACTATATCCATAACTTGGTCAAATGGGGAAGCCAAGGTAAGCCATGTAATGAATCAATACTTCTTGAAGTACTAAGACTTTTCACTCAAATATAGACCTAAACAAAGAAGCTGGAGTTCTACCAGTGTATCGCCAAGTGTTGTCGCTGCAACAAACACCCTCCAAAATTTTTCTTACACTTGAATTTTGGAGCCTACTTGTGACTCTAGGATTTGTAATCCCTTGATTTTTCGTAGTTTCTTCATGGTTGGTTGATGTTTCCTCATATTCTAAGTGTTAAATTGACTTTCTTATACATGCTCATTCCTTGAATAATTCACAAGTGCACTTTTTTTGGATTCTTTTTATTTTTATTCTTATTTTTATTTATTTATTTTTATTTTTATTATATATATATATATATATATATATATATTAGACAATATTAAATTAATTACCTTTTTAACCAGCTTTGTTAAAACTATTTTATTTTATTTTTATTTTTATTTTTTTCAACTGTTTGACTATATGAAATTAATTACCAGCTACGTTCTTAATTAAATTTATTTATTTTATTTAATTTATTTTTAAGTTATTTATTTAATTTATTATTATTTTCTCGTTCTAATATATATTTATTCTAACTAACTATTATCTTAAAATTACTTTATATATATATATATATATATATATATATATATAATTTATATTAAAAGAAAGGTCTTCCATATAACTAAATCCCATTTAAATTACATATAACTTATAATTTTTAATTATTAAATATTACCTTTTTAACTAACTATTAACCTAAACACCAATTAAAACTATTTGTATATATTTATATATTTTTTAAGGCTATGGTCACCGAATATAACTAACTTCCTTTAAATTATTAAAAAGATTTTATGACTCTGGTCCCCAAGTCAAAATTAGCCGTTGGTCAAGTTAGCCGTTGGAGGCTCTGCTCAGACTATTTAACATACAAAACTGGATCTGTTTCTTCAACTTGTCCTGACGATGAACCACACTGGTTGGTTCGAAACGTGTCGACAAATGATAGATCTTGTGATTTACGCCGAAAAATCTCGCGTAAAAGTGCACTCCTTTTGATGCGAGCTTGCATAAACATTAAACTACTCCTAAAAGTAAGGCTTGCACAATCACTATTGATAGTGAATGTGCAATCCATCAGTACATAAACTACGAACCTATGTCGACATTCAATGTGCACTCTCCATTGATAGTCTCCCTCTCACTGTGGTTGCATTTGTACTTCTATTTCAGTGAGTTTTCTTAATTGTCGCTTTTGGATGCTTCAGTTTTCATTACTATCACTTTCATTTTTGCGACTGTCGTTTTTTCTTACTTTCACTTCTACAAGTGGTGATTTTTTGTTCTCTTCACTAAAACATATGGTCATTTTCATTCTCTTTAGCTTTTGCAAGTGTCATTTTCACATTTTCTTACTATCACAAGTTTCGCCTTTTGTAAAGGGAAGTGTAACAACTAGTAAAAGGGAGTCATTTGTATATTCTTAGAGGGTATATTTGATGCATTCTCTTGTACCGATGTGTTCCATTTATCATAGAGACATGCATCAAACTCATTTCCCAAGCATTAAGCATTGTTTTTCTAGTTTCATCACTTGTGTCGTAAAGTGTATCTTAAGTGTCGCCCTTGGAGGTATGTATTGTACTACTGTCATTTCAATAGGAACATGTTAATTGTGTGTGGTAACTGCTTCCTTGTTGAGTGGTTGATCATCTATAAGTGTGTGATCATGGTCAATTCATTTTTTGGTTCCATCTCTCACCTCTTGGATCCCACAACTTAGTCATTTCCTGAATTTATCCTTTGCCTATCAGGCCACAAGAAGCCTATCTTTCCCTAAGGAACTGCATACCATGTAGTTTATGCCTCCAAGGACTGTGTATTACACAATCAAAATGCTCAATAACTGCCTCCTGCGCTCAGAAAATGCACAATTTGTCTCCTCAGTCAACCTCTTTCTGCACATTGTGCAATTGCAGTCAGTAGTCTATCTCTTTGCCTCCCTGAGCTATGTAACTGCATAATTGAATTGCCTAGTCTCCCTCCAGAACTACATATTACAGAGTTACAATGGGAAATCCTACCTTACTATGACCCTCAATTGTGTAAAATTACTTTGTAGGCCTCTAGTTGATGCGCATTGCACATTTGCAAGCCTCATTCCCTCACTCATTTCCTTTGGAACTGCGCATTGCGCAATCCGTGAGCTTTCCTCTTGGTCCAATACTCATTTCCAAGTCAAACAGTGGTTTTTATGAAAAAATTTAGAATAGGAGATTTCAGGACCGATATTGTCCTGTTATGAGTGAATTTCATTTGCATGTACGATATCTTGAGATGATAGGATGATTCTCAATGAGGATTCTTAGGAGATCATACAAGAAGTTCCTGAAGCCACAGACCCACTTCATATTGAGCGACCCTCTGTTGAGTCTATACCTCGGATACCGAAAGGTTCCGTAAAGCACTCGACTATTAACCCTAATGCAAGGGTAGCCCAGAACTACTTGATTGTAGAAGATCTGGCTCAAAGTCCTTGTGTTATGTCTGCATTGGAGGTACTCCAATCGTGCCCCGCTCAGAGAAGTGCTTTGCTTTCGGAAATCAGTGCAGTAGATCCAAAGAATTATTTGGTGCTCACTTTTGATAAGCTGAATGTCAAAAAGAGACTTCCTCACCATATGGCTTTCTAGATAAAATCCACTTACCAAAAGACCAATATTTTTCAGACAATTATAGAAGAGGGAGCTTCCACATGCGTAATGTATATGTCATGTTGGAAGGCCATTGGATCACCTTCAGTTGTTCCTTCACCGACTCTCTTGACAACATTTGATGGACATTCTCATAGGCCACATGGGATTATCCCGGCCTTTCCTATATGTGTTGGGGGAAAGGTTGTAAATATTGAGGTAGAAATTGTTGATGCCAACCTAGATTATAACCTCCTCTTAGGCAGGAATTGGATTTACAATATGGATGCCATAGTTTCATCTTTGTTCCGCATCCTATGTTTTCCTCATGAGGGGAGGATTGTTAAAATTGATCAGTTGGATTATTCTCTAGGTGACTCCCACGCAACTTCAGATTCTACCGTTCCATTGGTGGACAATCCCCATCAACCTATTGAGAATTTAGGAGTTGGGATGTACTCTTCGTTAACGGGTATATTTGACCTTCCTACTCCTACAACTAGAATTACTGCAATTTCATCCTCTAGGGGACCTTCATGGAAAGAGTTCTTTCAAACTCATTATTTTTTGGACCCTTGGACCTTACCTTCATCTACCACCACATTAGATGGAGGGAAGGTTGGTGGAATGGAATTTCCCATGTTTGCAATGGGACTTAGCTATCAATCTATCGTTAACTCTACAGACAACCATCCCACTCCCTTTTCACAAGACGAGTTAGATGGCGATGTGGCTCTGGCTTCGACCCTCGATTCTACTTCAGCTTTGGATTGCTTGGATACAGTCTTACCATCTGGAGAAGCAATTTTGGAGTCAATGATGGGTGTAGATCGACCATGGGAAGATTTACATCATCATTCATATTTTCTTCCTCCATTGCATGAAGTTGAATCTAGGTTCTCCAATCTGCTTACTAGTGATGTTTGTACAGTTTCAAACCCTTTGGCTCCAGCACAATTTTCTGCCGAAGGTAACATGTCGGTTATCTCACAAACTGTACCTGTAAACATCTCTAAGAATCCTAACGTAATAGAAAATGTCTTCATCGGAGCTGATTTCTCCCCTGAAGAAATTCAAATCTACACCGACCTCTTTAAAGAATTTCGAGATGTCTTCACTTGGTCTTATGAGGAAATGCGTGGAATTGATCCATCTATAGTCCAGCATGAGATCAAGACGTACGAAAACGCCAAACCTATTCATCAAAAACTTCAACCAGTCAATCCCCGGAAAGCGACAGCTATTAAAGCTAAAGTTGAAAAGTTGTTTAAGGCGGGTTTCATATACCTCGTTCCTCTAACTGAGTGGATTTCCAATCCAGTCTCGATAGATAAGAAGCAAGGAATGATCCGAGTATGTATCGACTTTAGGGATTTAAATAAAGCTTGTCCAAAAGACAATTACCCCACACCTTTTATTGATCAAATTGTTGATGAATGTGCGGGTAATGAAATTTTTTCGTTCATGGATGGATTCTCTGGTTATAATCAAATTACTATCCATCTAGAGGATCAGCACAAGACAACCTTTATTTGTCCTTGGGGCACGTTTGCATACAAAAATATGCCTTTTGGTCTTAAAAATGCTGGAGCTACTTTTCAGCGGGCCATGTCTTATGCTTTCCACGAAATCAAGCAAGTTGTCGAAGCATACTTGGATGACTTAGTTGCTCATTCTCGCAAGAGAATTAATCATCCCGGCCACCTTCGATTAGTTTTTGAGAGATGTCATTTTTATAAAATCCGGTTGAATCCGAATAAGTGTGTTTTTGCGGTCACATCTAGTCGGCTGTTAGGATTCATCATATCGACTGAAGGGATTCATGTTGATCCTTTCAAGGTTGAGGCAATAATTCAGTTGCCTCCCTAATCTTCCATTCGTCAACTTCAAAGTCTCCTAGGAAAGGCAAATTTCTTGAGGATATTTATAGCAAATTACGCTGAGATTACCAAAGGATTTATGTGTTTTCTTAATAAAGGAGTTCCATATGGGACGACTTCGCACAATGATCTTTTGATTCTTTGAAAAAGGCATTAACCTCCACTCCGTTGTTGAGTCCACTATATTATGGCAGAGATTTCCTTTTGTATCTCGTTGCAGCAGAATCAACCATTGGTATGGTTTTGGTTCAGAAGGATGATGCTCTTAGTGAGCATGTAATCTACTACTTCAGTCGAGGCTTAGTAGGACCTGAGCTATGCTATTATCCCATCGAGAAATTGGCCTTAGCAGCTGTCCATGTTGTCCAACGGCTTTGTCATTACATTCTACTGTGCAAAACGTTCATCTTAGCAATTGTTAATCCTTTTCAGTTTGTCCTCAGTAGGCAAGTGATTGGGGGCAAGTATATTTGATGGATTGTTATTTTTCAAGAATTCGATCTTGATTTCTTGTCAGTGAAATCTAAGAAGTCATTAGTTTTTGCGGAATTAATTTCAAAGCTGCCTTATGAGGAAGCCATTGTTTATGAGGAAAATTTTCCCAACGAACATTTATTCTTCATTTCTTCACAAGATCCCTAGTATGGAGATATCATTATATATCTCCAGACTTCGAAGTTCTCACCTGCTTTCTCCAAAGATGAGCGTCGAAAGTTACATCACCTTGCCAAAAACTATATTATCATTGGTGATACATTATATCACAGAGGGGTTGACTCAATCCTTAGGCATTGGTTAATTTTGGAAGAAGCTGAGTCTGTACTTAATGGTTGCCACAGTGGAGCTTGTGGTGGTGATCTATCAGGGCTTGCAAGAGCCTAGAAAATTTTCATGAAGGCTACTTTTGGCCTTCAATTTTCAAAGATTGTATTGAAGCGGTCAAACATTGCCATCCTTGTCAAATCTATACCTAGAAAATGTGTGCGCATCCAGCTCCACTTTTTCCTGTTATCACTGTTGGTCCATTTACAAAGTGGGGCATTGATTTTACTACTTGTAATCCACCTTCAGCGGTGAATCACAAGTACATCATTGTGGCTGTGGACTACTTTACGAAGTGGGCTGAGGCCATGCCTACTTACTAAAATGATAGTGAAACAACAATCGTTTCTCTTCAACCAGGTTCTAACCATGGCAGTCACTTCTAGAATCAACTGATGACCGAATTGGCTCTCAAGTTGAGCTTCCAGCAGGAGCATTCGTCTCCATATTATCCTCAGGCCAATGGGTAAGTTGAAGACGTGAATAAGTCCCTTAATACTATCCTGCAAAGGACAATTGAAAAAATAGATCCAATTGGCACATCATGTTGTACTCGGCACTCTGGGCATATCGAACCTCAATTAAGACTGCCACCGGTTTTACTCATTTTCAATTAGTTTATAGGCCGGAATCTATTTTTCTTATCGAATGTGAAATTCCATCCCTTAAGCTAGCTATAGAACTTCTCCCAGAGACGTCTAGTCTCGAAGAACGCCTCGTTAATTTGGAACATCTTAATGAGCAACGTCGAGATGCAGCCATAATAAATGAAGCCCATAAGAAGAGGGCTAAAAATCAGTATGATAAAGCTGTCCGTCCTCGGTTATTTTCTGAAGGAAACCTTGACATAGTCTATGACCAAGATAAAGACGCCCTGGGGGCAAGAAAATTCAAGTCTATGTGCTATGGTCCCTTTATAGTAGAGTGAGATTTGGGAAAGGGGCCTATGAATTACTTGGTTTTGAAGGGAACAAGCTGGCAGAGCCCCGAAATGGGCTCTACCTTAAGACGTATTTTGCTTAGGCTTCGGCCAAGCAATTTCTTATTTGTATATATTCTATCTTTGTACATATTTGTATGGCATTTTGTGATATCAACATTTTTTGATTTTCTTTGGCAAGTGTTGATGGATGATTCGATATATCTCGGATTCGCCGATGGTGCTAGTCGGCACACTCGGAATCTTACTTCTACAACTTGGGTGATTTATTATCCATCTGGCCAGTTGATGGTGTTGAGGGGAGTATGTATTGGCCCTGCTTCGAATAACATTTCTGAATATACTGTCGTTCTTAATTTACTATCTGAAGCAATTTCTTATGGGATTGATTCGTTGGTAGTTTATCTAGACTCACAGCTGGTGGTGTCGCAGTTAAATAACATTTATCGGGTTCATGATCCTTATTTATATCGCCAATTTTTGAGAGTGAGAATGTTGCAACGATCATTTATTTATATTACATATGTTCACATTCCACGATCTGAGAATTCATTAGCAGACTCTATTGCTAATCAAGCATTAGATTGGCACATTAATCATTCATCTAATTAAATAACATCAAAAAATTCGAATCTGTATATATATCATAAAATCGCTTGTATATAGATAAAGTGTTCAAAAAGTAATGTAAAAAATTGGGACAAGATGCCCTCAAAATTTGGGTTCATGCCTATAATCATGTCTAGTCATACATAGGTTTGTCTATCGACTCGGCTCAGGATGAGTGGCTAAAAAGTTAACCACCGTGTTGGCTACACGCCAAAGTATCCGGACCCAGTCCCACGGTAGCCCTACCACGTGGCACTGCATCTCCTCAGGTAGGTCCTCTATGGCTATCATAGGTACCTGGTGAATTAGTCTCACCAAGTTTCTTTGAACAGCATATAGGACTCTCTCTGTCTCAGCTGCTACCTCTTCGGCCCCTCTTCCGTGATGTTAGTGCCTTGGAAATCCACCTGGTCTCACTGGACCCACATCTGGAACATGGTAATTTTGTCAGTATTATGTCTCCTAAAAAATATTTCTAAGTTCATTTCATATTAAAAAATTCACAAAACCTTAAAAAATTGTTATCTATGTCTCCCCATGCCGCATTTGGTGGTAACACTAAGTACGGATCTCCTTGGAAATCCATACCGGCATATGGGTAGTCGTCGACTGCTGTTGGTCCCACCAGGTGAAAAACTCATCACAAAAGTCTTTCAAGGTACGTCCCCGCCTCCAAGGCATTTCATCAAGTCCACCCATCTACCCATTCGTGGATCTCTAGGGCTACTGATGGACACTGATACTTTGGGACATAGCCCAGGTACCTTCTCGAAGAAGAATGAGCATAAGATAGTCCCATATCCAAAATTATTCATCTGACCCTTCTGTATAGAGGTCAATTGGCTCTTCATGTTAGTCAGAAGAGGTGTGCACCAGTCAAATACCGTGGTAAGACATTCCACTGCCAGGCTCATGGACACTCGTGATGCCTGATGTAGCGAAGCTGACCCATTTACCCGTGCAATGGTAAATAGTAGAATCCTCAGGGATAAACTTTCCACATGTTTGATTGGAATTTGACTTCCAATCTTCTTTGGATGTCCAGGATAGTATATATGGACATAGTCTTCTACTGAAAGACTACTTCTTGTCCTGCCAGTCGAATGCACGACCTCCCCTCTTTGGGAGAGACTTGTAATAAAGTAGATGTCTTCGACCTCAATCCATAGAGGCATCTGGTCTATCATGAAGGCATCATCCTCTACACTCCAATAGTGGATCAATAGTTTGAGCAAGCGTGTGTTGGCTTTCATGTTTGGCATTTTCAAGAATTTCAATAAGCCACAGCCTCTCAGAGCGTCTAGTGCATTTTGGTCATTCATTACCTCATTATCAATTGTGGTATGCTCTCTTTCCCTCCATGTGATAGTCATCCTGCAAAAAATTAGAGTTTCAACCGTTAGTTTTTATGTTTAAACTTTAACTCGTGTACACGCAGGTTCCCTTTACACACAGTCGCGTGTAGAGCCATCGTATACATGGGTTGATCACATCCAACCCATGTGTACGCAGAGTTGGATTTTTGGGCATAATTTCCCACGGTCAAAACTTTAAGAAAACTTCTAAAAACTATCACAAAACATTACAAGTATGATTTGAGGGTTACCTGATAAATTCGGGGCGATTTGAATGGTCCAATTGTTCAGAGGAAAGCTAGCTCCATTTTGCTCCAAATAGAAATGAAAAAACTGTGAGTCCAAAAGTCATTATATAACTTTGAAATTGTAAAATATTTTTTCAAAAATTGATTTTTGTCTCATGGATTTTTTGACCTGTGGGCTTGGATTGTCGAGAGCGTTGTTTTTTTAGGATATTTTGAAGACTTCTTCGATATGTTATTTCAGTCCCATGACCGCTGACCCATCATGGCAGGTATTGTTCACTCACTGGCATTTAGGTTAGGGAAAACCATTTTTTCACTACATCTTGCATACTAGCCTCCATTTTGCGATACGTTAGCCATAGGGTTGACCCCATCGTATCTTGGTTAGCAAACCATTTTCACTCACCGATTTTGAAATCATGATGCGATCGTAGAGCCATCCTTTACATGGGCATCTTAGTTAGATCCTCGTTGACATTAGTTGCCCATGCTGCTATAATGAGTAGGCTCGGGAGTCCTCTTTAGTCCTGCCATGACTTATGCATTGAAGACACATTCTCCTTTATTTCGCGCCGATTTCTGGAATTATACCCTAGAGGCTCCTTTGTGTTGAGTTGTACTACTGCATTGCATTTTTACTATTTGCACCTTTTTGTCCTTGAGCCGACTTCACTTGGACTCGTGTTTAAGCCACTTATTTGACCATGTCTTCTACAAAATCAACCATGCAATCACTCTAGCTTCTTCAACTTGATGCATCCTTTTACCTATGGAAAGAGCATCCTTTCGAGTGTCCTTGACCAGTTTCGCCTCCCTGCATTAAGCATAGGAATGTTCCCCTCCCAGGAACTAGATCATCTGTTTATCTGACACTTGTTCTTTCCACTATACTATAGCATTCTTTTATTCTTTTTCCAGCTTAAAGAAAAAGACAAAAAATTATATATTCCAAAAAGAGCGGGAATGGGACAACATTTCCACATTTTGTTGGCAGCTAGAGTCAATCGTGTCGCCCTTGAACAAAGCACTCAAAAGAAAGTCTCTCCTCCATTTGGGCAGGATTTAGCTTGACTTAGGTATGTCTTAATCTTGTTGTTGAGTTAGTACTCCTCCGATTGGTTACCGCTTCCAATCATATGGAGAGTTTGCTCATGCCTCCTGCATGATGAAGTTATACAGAGTTATCATATGCTGCCATATAGTCATCATTGAGTCATGCTTTTATTCAAGGGTGGTAAGCCTGAGTTGGCCTCTCTGCGGTGTCTCTTGACCTACTTTTTAGTCGGCCATCCCTGGTTGTCAGTGTCATGTTTGTCAACACATCAGTTATATTGGTCCTTTTTTCATGCTGGTTTGAGAAGGTCTCCATGGACTTCTTACTGGTAGGTCTTGTCCTTATCGACGACGACATATTACTCTGAGGGCAGGCCTAGAGCCGCACCTTGGCCCTATTTTCATTATTGATAGGTCACCTCGTGCTCAACATCGATCAGTATCATGGGTCTTTGACTGAGTGGTTTCCCTTGTGTTCGACATCAACTTTCATTATCACACATTAGGATTTGTGCAATGACTTGGTTTCCATTTGACCCTATTGGTGGATTCCTCACCTCTATGTCAGCTTTCATTATTGGTTGGTTCAGAGGGTTTCTATCGTGTGCTAGCTACATCTTGTGTATGCATAAACATGCTTTCGTTCAGTTACTACATCTTTTTCGTCTGATTCCTTCCACATTATTGGCCTACGGGTTACACTCGCGCTAGATTGATGAAGGATGCCTTAATGCCTTCCTTCTAGTGGATCTTTTCCTATCGACTGCAACTCATTTTCTCTGGGACAAAGATCTAGAGTCTATTTGGCAATACCTTGGGGTTTGCAATCATCAATGGCATATTCCTTCGCTATCGACAGTGGGAACCATCATTGTCCCCTAATTGATAGATTCTTCTAGGTGTTCAACTTCAACTCATTTATTCGCACTTGTTAGATTATACTAGGTACCTTGGCTCTCATTATCATTATCAGTGAGTAGTCTCACGTTTGTTAATGGTATACATTAATGACCGGTAACCAAATGATTTCTCATGTGGTCGACCTCAGATCATTTATTCCCATTGTGTAGAAATGCACTACGGTGGTCGGTGAAGACCTTGGATTGCATTAGCATGTTTTGGTTCGCTTGTAAGTTGCTCCTGTTGCTGCTAGTTGACACCATCCACCTTATATGTTGCAGTTCTTCACAACAACATCTTATATGCTGGCATCCAAGTTGCGATGTAGTATCATTTTATTCCATCATGTTCATTTGGTACTATTGGGATCAGTTTTTGACATCAGTGACCAACTTCATCATTCAACGTCATTGATCGTCTTCTTTTATGTGATATTTAGACATGTACTTTTTTTTATCATGATCAGATGATCCATCATGTACTTTCAGTTCTTTATACTTGTATACATATTGGATCCCCTTGTGCTTGATATGCGGACATGTTTTACTTTTTCTAAGCATGGGTATGCTGGCCTCAGGCAATAATTTCTTTCTGGTCCCTTTCGATGGCTTGGCATGCTGAATTCTAGTGAAGTCCTTCTCAGTCTTAGCAAGATTCCTTCCATACACTTAATACATTTCGGCCATCATGTACCCCTTCTGACCTTATATATTAGGGGGAATTTTTTATAGCACCATTTACCACCCTTGGTATTTGTGATGCTTGGTTTATGGCCTAGGGCAACCCCTCCTTCCAGACTTGGTCCAAATATATAAAAAATAATGTTTTATTCTTTGTACTCTACTTTTCCTTGAGATAGAAGCGTGTACACGTGGGTCAGTCAATACCCAACCCGCGTTTATATGTTAGAACACTTAAAAAAAATAAATTTCCTTAATTATGGGTGGAGTTCATAGGTTTTACCTATTGATTACCTCCTATTGCCCATGGCCCAATTGTTTCCCAACTAAAAAAACTAATTGGGAGAAGTATAAATAGACTTCTATGGGAAGACCTAAAGGAGGAGAAGAGGTAGATTTATTATACTGAGATTATCCCTGACTGAGTTTGATTAATCCATGTGCCTCATGCACTTCCCCAAGTTTCAGGAAACCCTTGTTTCCTTGATTATAGATATTCTCCTTCTTGCTTGAGATATCATGGTGTTGGTTATGGAAGAAGATTGTTGAAGGCTGGGATAGGACGAATCTGGAGGATGGTTTCACTTGGAGCTAGAAGAAGAAGACTCAGGTGAATTCTCTCCATGTTATTTATAGCTTACTGCAATAAAAGAAATTTTGTCTTGTTTCTGAAATTAACTTTGTTTATGCATCAAATTATGTTGTAACTCATATATGAATTTCGTTTTGATGTATGATCAATCATTTTTTTATAAACAATGTAAACTTTGAAACAGGAACTATAAACTCAAAACGGGAACTCTGGCCCAAAAACCCTGAAAAAAACATGAAAAACAATGCTAAAAACGAAAAGTGTATATACTGGAACGATGGTTTTCTCTTTTAGGGCCAATTTTGAACATGTTTTAAAAATAGTAGTGAAAACGATTTTTTTTTTTTGTGGAAAAATTGTGCAAAAAACACCCTGAAAATAAAAAATATTGATAGTGGAACGATGGCTTTTTTTTTAGTGTCAATTTTCAACATTTTTAAAAAATACTAGTAAAACCGAATTTAAAATTTAAAATTTCGATTTAATTTTTTTTTAAGATTGTTAAAAAAAAAAAAAGACTCACACTACCCTATTAAAATATAAATATAATTTTGATTCAAATTAAAAAATTATTATTATTATAATTATATAACGCTCATAACATATTTCATGAAAAATACTTAAAAGTATTAACATTATGTGTATATTTTTATAAATTGAATGTCTTAGTTTATATTAATACATATAAAGTTTGTTGTTTTATGGTTGAAAATCATAATGGGTGACACTAGAATAAATGATACTTTGCCGGAATTTAGAGGAATTAGATTCAAATTAAAATTCATAAATTTAAAATATATTGGCAGCCGGGCGATTCCCGGAATTGCCCAACGTAAATGAGAAAAGCTTTGATCTTGTTATGTTGCAATTATTATAACTGTAACCACTCCAAAATGATGCATGTAGATTTATTTGATTCCCTATTAATGTTAAAAAAGTGTCATGTTATTTGATTCCCTGTTAATGTTACTGAAGTTACTATTTTATCATTTTAACTCTTGGATTTTTAAATGAGGAATTAATAAAGCGGATTAACAACTTTGGTATCACTTAAAATATAATGATAATAGTTTGGACATTAAGGGTTTTGATTTAACCTAAAACATTAGGGATTGAGATTAATTGATTATGGTTGGAAAATAACATTTCTTTAAACTAACAAATAAGTATTAATAAATAAAGTTTGTTGTTCTATGGTTGAAAATCATAATTGGTGACACTAAAATAAATGATACTTTGCCAGAATTTAAAGGAATTAGATTCAAATTAAAATTTCTAAATTTAAAATATATTGGCAGTCGGGCGATTCTGGGAATCGTCCAACGTAAACAAGAAAAGCATTGATCTTGTTATGTTTCAATTATTATAACTGTAACCACTCCAAAATGATGCATGTAGATTGATGTTAAAAAAGTATCATGTTATTTGATTCCTTGTTAATATTATTGAAGTTACTATTTTATCATTTCAACTCTTGGATTTTTAAATGAAAAATTAATAAAGTGGATTAACAACTTTGGTATCACTTAAAATATAATGATAATAGTTTGGACATTAAGGGTTTTGATTTAACATAAAACATTAGGGATTGATATTAGTTGATTCTGGTTGGAAAATAATATTTTTTTGAATTAATAAATCAGTATTAATAAATAAAGATTGTTGTTCTATGATTGAAAATCATAATGGGTGACACTAGAATAAATGATACTTTGTCGGAATTTAGAGGAATTAGATTCAAATTAAAATTCCTAAATTTAAAATATATTGGCAGCCGAACGATTCCGGGAATCGCCCAACGTAAACGAGAAAAGCTTTGATTTTGTTATGTTGCAATTATTATAACTGTAACCACTCAAAAATGATGCATGTAGATTTATTTGATTCCCTATTAATGTTAAAAAAGTATCATGTTATTTGATTCCTGTTAATGTTACTGAAGTTACTATTTTATCATTTTAACTCTTGGATTTTTAAATGAGGAATTAATAAAGTGGATTAACAACTTTGGTATCACTTAAAATATAATGATAATAGTTTGGACATTAAAGGTTTTGATTTAACCTAAAACATTAGAGATTGAGATTAGTTGATTTTCATTGGAAAATAATATTTTTTTTGAATTAATAAATAAGTGTTAATAAATAAAGTTTGTTGTTCTGTGGTTAAAAATCATAATGGGTGACACTAGAATAAATGATACTTTGCCAGAATTTAGATGAATTAGATTCAAATTAAAATTCCTAAATTTAAAATATATTGGCGGTCTTGCGATTCTGGGAATCGCCCAATGTAAATGAGAAAAAGCTTTGATCTTGTTATGTTGAAATTATTATAACTGTAACCACTCCAAAATGATGCATGTAGATTTATTTGATTCCCTATTAATGTTAAAAAAGTATCATGTTATTTGATTCCTATTAATGTTACTGAAGTTACTATTTTATCATTTAAACTCTTGGATTTTTAAATGAGGAATTAACAAAGTGTATTAACAACTTTGGTATCAGTTAAAATATAATGATAATAGTTTGGACATTAAGGGTTTTGATTTAACCTAAAGCATTAGGGATTGAGGTTAGTTGATTCTGGTTGGAAAATAATATTTTTTTGAATTAATAAATAAGTATTAATAAATAAAGTTTGTTGTTCCATGGTTGAAAATCATAATGGGTGACACTAGAATAAATGATAGAGGAATTAGATTCAAGTTAAAATTCCTAAATTTAAAATATATTGGCAGCCGGGGGATTTCGGGACTCGCCCAACGTAAACGAGAAAAGCTTTGATCTTGTTATGTTGCAATTATTATAACTATAGCCACTCCAAAATGATGCATGTAGATTTATTTGATTCCTTATTAATGTTAAAAAAGTAACATGTTATTTTATTCCGTGTTAATGTTACTGAAGTTATTATTTTATCATTTTAACTCTTGAATTTTTAAATGAGGAATTAATAAAGTGGATTAACAACTTTGGTATCACTTAAAATATAATGATAATAGTTTGGACATTAAGGGTTTTGATTTAACCTAAAACATTAGGGATTAAGACTAGTTGACTCTGGTTGGAAACTAATATTCTTTTGAATTAATAAATAAGTACTAATAAAGTTTGTTGTTCTATGGTTGAAAATCATAATGGGTGATAGTAGAATAAATGATATTTTGCCGGAATTTAGAGGAATCAAATTCAAATTAAAATTAATAAATTTAAAATATATTGGCGGCTGGGCGATTCCCGGAATCGCTCAACGTAAACGAGAAAACTATTGATCTTGTTATGTTGTAATTATTATAACTGTAACCACCCCAAATGATGCACGCAGATTTACTTGATTCCTTATTAATGTTAAAAAAGTATCATGTTATTTGATTCCTATTAATGTTACTGAAGTTACTCTTTTATCATTTTAACTCTTGGATTTTTAAATGAGGAATTAATAAAGTGGATTAACAAATTTGGTATCACTTAAAATATAATGATAATAGTTTGGACATTAATGGTTTTGATTTAATCTAAAACATTAGAGATTGAGATTAGTTGATTCTGGTTGGAAAATAATAATTTTTTGAATTAATAAATAAGTATTAATAAATAAAGTTTGTTATTCTATGGTTGAAAATTATAATGGGTGACACTAGAATAAATGATACTTTGCCAAATTTAAAGGAATTAGATTCAAATTAAAATTCCTAAATTTAAAATGTATTGGCAACTGGGAATCGCCCAACGTAAACGAGAAAAGCTTTGATCTTGTTATGTTGCAATTATTATAACTGTAACCACTCCAAAATGATGCATGAAGATTTATTTGATTCCCTATTAACGTTAAAAAAATATCATGTTATTTGATTCCCTGTTAATGTTACTGAAGTTACTATTTTATCGTTTTAACTCTTGGATTTTTAAATGAGGAATTAATAAAGTGGATTAACAATTTTGGTATCACTTAAAATATAATGATAATAGTTTGGACATTAAGGGTTTTTATTTAACCTAAAATATTAGGGATTGAGATTAGTTGATTCTAGTTGGAAAATAATATTTTTTTTGAATTAATAAATAAGTGTTAATAAATAAAGTTTGTTGTTCTATGGTTGAAAATCATAATGGGAGACACTGCAATAAATGATACTTTGCCGGAATTTAGAGGAATTAGATTCAAATTAAAATTCCTAAATTTAAAATATATTGGTAGCTGAGCAACTCAGAGTATCGCCCAACATAAAAGAGAAAATCTTTGATCTTGTTGTGTTGCAATTATTATAACTGTATCCACTCCAAAATTATGCATGTAGATTTATTTGATTCCCTATTAATGTTAAAAAAATATCATGTTATTTGATTCCCTGTTAATGTTACTGAAGTTACTATTTTATCATTTTAACTCTTGGATTTTTAAATGAGGAATTAATAAAGTGGATTAACAACTTTGGTATCACTTAAAATATAATGATAATAGTTTGGACATTAAGGGTTTTGATTTAACCTAAAACATTAGGGATTGAGATTAGTTGATTCTAGTTGGAAAATAATATTTTTTTGAATTAATAAATAAGTATTAATAAATAAAATTTGTTGTTCTATGGTTGAAAATCATAATGGGTGACACTAGAATAAATGATACTTTGCCGGAATTTAGAGGAATTAGATTCAAATTAAAATTCCTAAATTTAAAATATATTGGCAGTCGGGCGATTCCGGGAATCGCCCAACGTAAACGAGAAAAGCTTTGATCTTGTTATGTTGCAATTATTATAACTATAACCACTCCAAATAATGCATGTAGATTTATTTGATTTCCTATTAATGTTAAAAAAGTATCATGTTATTTGATTCATGTTAATGTTACTGAAGTTACTATTTTATCATTTTAACTCTTGGATTTTTAAATGAGGAATTAATAAACTGGATTAACAACTTTGGTATCACTTAAAATATAATGATAATAGTTTGGACATTAAGGGTTTTGATTTAACCTAAAACATTAGGGATTGAGATTAGTTGATTATGTTTGGAAAATAATATTTTTTTGATTTAATAAATAAGTATTAATAAATAAAGTTTGTTGTTCTATGGTTGAAAATCATAATGGGTGATACTAGAATAAATGATACCTTGCCGGAATTTAGAGGAATTAGATTCAAATTAAAATTCCTAAATTTAAAATATATTGGCAGCGGGGCGACTCTGGGAATCGCCCAACGTAAATGAGAAAAGCTTTGATCTTGTTATGTTGCAATTGTTATAACTGTAACCACTCCAAAATTATGCATGTAGATTTATTTGATTCCCTGTTAATGTTACTGAAGTTACTATTTTATCATTTCAACTCTTGGATTTTTAAATGAGGAATTAATAAAGTGGATTAACAACTTTGGTATCACTTAAAATATAATGATAATAGTTTGGACATTAAGGGTTTTGATTTAACATAAAACATTAGGGATTGAGATTAGTTGATTCTGGTTGGAAAATAATACTTTTTTGAATTAATAAATAAGTATTAATAAATAAATAGTGTTGTTCTATGGTTGAAAATCATAATGAGTGGCACTAGAATAAATGATACTTTGCTGGAATTTAGAGGAATTAGATTCAAATTAAAATTCCTAAATTTAAAATATATTGGCAGCCCGGCGATTCCGGGAATCGCCCAAGGTAAATGAGAAAATATTTGATCTTGTTATATTGAAATTATTATAATTGTAACCACTCAAAAATGATGCATGTAGATTTATTTGATTCCCTATTAATGTTAAAAAAGTATCATGTTATTTGATTCTCTATTAATGTTACTAAAGTTACTATTTTATCATTTTAACTTTTGGATTTTTAAATGAGGAATTAATAAAGTGGATTAACAACTTTGGTATCACTTAAAATATAATGATAATAGTTTGGACATTAAGGGTTTTGATTTAACCTAAAACATTAGGGATTGAGATTAGTTGATTCTGGTTGGAAATTTTTTTTTTTTGAATTAATAAATAAATTTTGTTGTTCTATGGTTAAAAATCATAATGGGTGACATTAGAATAAATTATACTTTGCCAGAATTTAGAGGAATTAGATTCAAATTAAAATTCCTAAATTTAAAATATATTGGCAGCTGAGCGATTCCGAGAATTGCCCAACATAAACGAGAAAATCTTTGATCTTGTTATGTTGCAATTATTATAACTGTAACCACTCCAAAATGATGCATGTAGATTTATTTGATTCCCTATTAATGTTAAAAAGATATCATGTTATTTGATTATGTGTTAATGTCACTGAAGTTACTATTTCATCATTTTAACTCTTGGATTTTTAAATGAGGAATTAATAAAGTGGATTAGCAACTTTGGTATCACTTAAAATATAATGATAATAGTTTGGACATTAAGGGTTTTGATTTAACCTAAAACATTAGGGATTGAGATTAGTTGATTCTGGTTGGAAAATAATATTTTTTTGAATTAATAAATAAAGTTTGTTGTTCTATGGTTGAAAATCATAATGGGTGACACTAGAATAAATTTAAAGTCAAAAAATAGGTCTTTTAAAAAAATGACATGATGCAGAATCATCACTTTTTAAAATCAGTATGCAAATCACTAACATTCTAAAACGTAATGTACATAAAAAAATTAAAGTGCGAAAAACTATTCTTTAAAAAAAATATGTGTGTTCGACATCGCCCCTTTTCAAAATCGGGTCACTTTTTTGCTATCTCTACGAAATAGGTAACAATATCAGTTCCGGTTCCAAAGTTTACATTGTTTATATGATATAAAGTCAAATCTCATGAATATGTTTTACTTTTATACTACTATGTATGTTCGAATTGAATGATTTTAAGGTTTGAAGAACATCAGAAGTTGTAGAGGGTCTAAACCTTGTGGGACCTACTCGAACGAAGGAAATCCGGGTATGGTCACTCTTACATTGTTTGATTATATAAGCATTTTTCCTAAGTTGTATAATTTTTTCTTGTTGTAGTTTTCTTTTGCTCTGTTGGGGTTCTAACCCAAAGCACTAGGGTACTTATTCCCGAAACAACACTTATGAAGCTAGAACCACGAAGAAGTCAATAAGCAATAAGATGAAGGGACACTAGGTTACGATAGGAGATCAAAGATTAGGATTGCATGAAGAATACATATCAATCAACCCCTTGGAGGATGAATATGAAGCATATGCAAGACCTTCCATGAAGGCATGAACTAAGAAACAAGAAGAGAAGCTTGTCATTAACACATCACTAATAGGTTCCATGTCATCAGTTCCAAGTCATGTCTTGTCTAACTGTCATCACAATGTCATATGTGTCAATGTGTCTTGCCACATAATTTATGGATGTAATTATGTATTTTCAAGATGTAAACATGTAAATATGTGGAAGTCCAAGAGTCAGATGTGGAATATCAAAAGTCACATGTAGACTAAAGAGTCACTAAGAGAAGTCCAAGAGTCTTGTAGAAGTTCAAAATTCACTTGGAAGTCTAATAGTTTTGAGGGAATCTCAAGAGTCATGAGGATATGAAATGTCATTCCTTTTATTATAAATACACCCTCATAACTCAAGCAAAGGGATTTTGGAGGCTTAAGCTTTGGAGAGCTAGCCTTGAATTCTCTAGCTTAGCATAGGAGAGAAGATCATTCTTTGAAGAAGTAAGTAGTGAGTCAATGTTCCACTAATGATCTAGTGGCTAACCATTGTAACCGTGTACTTGGATCTTTCACCTAAGAATCATAAGCTCGTTGAGCCAACATATTTAATGCATGTGTTATCACTGTAAAAGTTTTTAAAATTTTGGACAACCCGCATGGTTCCTAAGTTTTTGTGTTAGACATGGTCAAGTCATTTTTTATGTTTTTAAGAGTTTCAGTTATAGCATTAGAGTCTCATTTCCATCATTAAATAAAGTCCATCAGCATTGTCTGGCCCCTTATGGATCCCATATCATGTTTTAAGTTTCATGTGTCTGGTCATTTCAAAAATTTGAACGCGCTATGAAACTGTCTAGTCGTTTTCGTAGCGCAAAGCCCTGAAATTACACTACGTGCGCTATGAAATCGGGGATTCGTAGCTAGTTGTTTTCGTAGCGCAAAACCCCAAATTTACACTAGATGCGCTACAAAATCAGGGATTTGTGATCAATCCTATCTAGCTGTCAAATCCACTAGAAACCATTAAATTTTCATCATCAGGTGTCAGTCCACGAACCTTTCCTCTCACATGCAACCATTCATATCCATCATTAGATTCGTTAGGGGTCATTTGTCATTAGTCATTTTAAATTTCAAAAAAGGTTAGTTGATCTTGGTCATATTCGTGCAAGAGACACTTGGTGTTGTTCTTAGTCCGAGTAAACAAGCCCAGGGTGAGCAGAAACCAGAGTTCTTCTGCAGGGTTCAAGCGAGGCAGTTCCTCAGTTAAGCAAGGCAGTTTTCTTCCAGGTTTTCTGTCTACAGGGATTTCAAAGGAAAAATGTCAGAAGAAAGAAGAAATCACAGGTCAGGTCGATGTCTGAGAACAGAACCTGAAGGCTTAGATGCTCTCACGAAAGATAAATCAGTTGAAGAAGCCTTCAAAAATGCAGGTTGCTGGAGGTTCTGTGAGAAACTACAGGGAGGACATAACCAAGTGATCGAGGAATTTTCTATAAATTTCAGGTTCACATACAAAGGTTGGAGTTTTAGATTTGCAAATTTCTCCTGAAATTATATCTTTAGTGACAGAAATTCCTAGAGGTCAAGAAAGGTGGTTTAAGAATTTCAAATTTGAAATGGCACCCTGCAAGATATTCTTGAAGCCAGAATTTGTAGACGCAATTTAACTAAAGCAGTGCCAAGGGGTTATGTCAAAGATACATATGCCAACCTACTCTCATGCATACAAAGGTACTTCACCTGTGAAGGAAGATACCACACGGTTTATTCTTATAATTTCAAACTCCTACTGCATTTCACTGGGATAATCTCTCTAGATCTACCTTTCTTTCTGTTTCGAAGTTTAGGCAAGATGTTTGATAAAATACAATTGAAGAAAGAGGCATGTGAAACTTCATTGTTCCATCATGGCTTAGTTAAATTAATTGTCTTGCATGAACTTCAAAAGGTAGATAGAGAGTGGTCTGCATTTCTCTTTATGTCTGGTTTTAGAGTTGAAACAGGGTTTAGCCCTAGGGCTAAGGAAATATCATCACCAGAGACTAGTTACCCTGCAGAAACAAGGTCAAGCAGGTTTGTTAAATTGAAGGCCAGAAAGCAAGTTAAGGAGCCAGTGACTGAAACACCATTGACTGTTCAAGATACTCCTCAGCATTCACAGAAGAAGAAAGTTCAAATTAAGGAAGCAGCACAAGAACAGTCCATTGGTGAAATAGTCCAGAGGAGGGTAACTAGAAGTCAAATAGCCAAAGAAAAGGGTAAAACAGTGGTCACTGATGAAAGCCCAGTCTCAAAGGGAAGTTTGAATGATATTCTTCAGGATATTGACATTGAAGAGTCCCCTCTGGTCCAAGCAGACTTCATTGAATTGGGTGAGGGAAAGTCAAAAAAGATGAAATCCTCTAAAAAATTACAGTTCGATGATCAAGTTTCAGAATTTGTCTTCAAGCCTAGAAAGCCTATGACTAGGCGGTCAAAAAGGTTACAAGAGGTAGAGCCGGAGGTAGATGAAACAGGGGAGATATCAGGTTTTTGTGAAGAGCCCATAGTTCCACCATCACCCATGCACAAAGATGACAGAAACAGAGTGGTCAATACTCAAGAAGAAGAAAATAGCTATGAGGAAGTTAAGAAGAAATTGAAACTTGCCAATATTGAGATTGCTAAACTTAAGAAAAGGGCAAGGAAACATGTAGCTGAGAAGGCAAATTTCAATATAATGAAGGCTCTGGGGGAAGCTGAAAAGCTTCAAAACCTGAAGTAGTTAGTAGAAAGGCTCAATACTTTACCTAGACTGTCCCTGCAATCAAGGAGGCAAGGTATGTAAGATGGATCAATGGCAGACTAAGAACTAATATCAGGAGGATGAAAAGACAAATTGAAGACCTTGAAATTCAGTTGAGCAAGTCTAGAGGTCAGCCTCAGCACAAATGAACAGGGCAGTAAGTGATGAAACCCTAATACAATTTTGGTTGAAACAAAGACATTACTTTTTGAAGATGTTTCAAGGATGGGGGGTGTTAAGTATATATGGCATATGTACATAATGGAACAGCTGTAAAGAATTCTTAGAAAGAAAATTTTTGAAAAAAAAAGACTGCGTAAATTGATTCACACAGCAGTTTCGTAGCACGCTAGGAAACTGCTGTAGGTGACATACACAGCAGTTTCGTAGCACGCTATGAAACTGCTGTAGGTGCAGTTTTGATGTTTTGTTTAATTCTCAAAGGAAAGAAGTGGTTATTTTTTGAGAATGATGCTGCTAGAGAATGTGAGGAGGTCACTGATGAAATTTTAAAGCTCAATCAAGAAAAAAAAATCTCAAAGGATAAAGGATATATGTAAAAGAAAAGTTTTGTGCTACGAAAACAACAGTTAGTTTCGTAGCACATCCAGATTGACCTTCTTCATGCACCTTCAAGGAGTTTAATTTTTGCACAAGTGAAAGAACAGGGTTCTATGGCTAACTTAACATATGTTACATAATTAAAGGGGCTAGTTTTGTCATCAGAAGATTCAAGGAACATCATTGAAGACCAAGGCTATAGTGCAGGGGACATATTCCTAGTTTTCAGGGCAGATAAAGGAGAAGTTATTAAAGGCCAGCAGGAGGGTTATGGACATTACCAAGGTCAAAGTTAAGGAGGAGCAGTTGTCAAGCATCGAGTTTAATTCCTAGATTAGGTTGTTGTTATCATAATAAGGAGTTGTACTCCTAATTGTATTAGGACTCTAAGATAGTCAGTTAACTATTACTTGTAATTAATAGTCTGTTTTAGGTATGAATAGGTGTCAAGCTAGGAAATTTGAATTCCCCTCAAGTTGGATCAGGGAATCCAAGATTGTAATGATAACTCTATTAAAGACAAGAGGTGGAATTCCCCAGGGTTTGGCAATTTTCAAAAGAAACAAGCACACCGTGTTATTGTATGAGACTGTATGTTTTCATGTTAATATAGAGATATTGGCTTCACTACTCAGGATTCAGAGAGGGTTTTTAATGTTTGATTTTCTCATGGATTTCTTCATTTACTTACTTGCAGTGGTATAAACACATGTTACTTAGAATTCATTGATAATTCTCTAACTTCCTTCATGTGTTTATAAACTGTGTTCCTTGCATTATGTCTCTGTTTTGCTGATATATTAAGACTCTTTATGCCCTGACTTCCATGTTAAGTTGATCTTGCTGTTGTACTGAAACACGCTTTGACTCCATATCCCAATAGATGTTTGTTGATTGGTATTTCAACAATTTATACATTTTTGTTTGATTTTTCCATAGAGTTAGCCATCTAATCTTCAAATTAAAATCTTTAACCTAGTGAAAGAGCCCTTTAAGGTTGAGGAGGCTAAGCCTCAGCCAAAAGATTGGTTTGAAATAGTTACTCAAAGTCTTCCTGATCAGCAGCCTATCAGGGTCTGGTTTTGTGATAAAAACATGTATCATGAATATTGTAAGACTATTCTTTGGATGTTTATGGTATATGTTATGCTCATATGTACTAAAGAAATTGAACTACTTCACTATCTTTGGTACTTATCTTGGTGAATATGTGTTGTATTTTCTTTAATGATCATTGTGTCTATGTGAACTATTTCACTAGATAACTAATGAATATTTCTTAGCTCTTGCGCGCCTCTCTTACGATAGTACTCTTACTTCCCTCTTATAAAGGTATCCTTTTACACATTGCAATTGGTGTTTCACAGTGTCAACTTACTTGTTGATTTCAAAGGATATGTGCATACTCTCTTATGTTATTGCACCTAAGGAAATATTAGAGTTATGGAGGTCAAATGGATACTTCGAATAAGGCTCCTACTCTAAATGGTGTGAGGTCTAGTTAGAACTTTAAATCAGAGGGACCCCCCCTTAGTTGACAGATTTCCAATACCATCAATAGTTGGTAATAGAAGGATGGATAAATGACAAGATGTGCTTGTTGAGTCTATTTTGAACCTCTTATATTAAATTTCTCATCCCCAAATCATACTCCCAGGGTGTTTTTCCAATAGATCCAATGGTAAAAAAATTATCCCCAATGAACCTCTTTATGACTTGTCTCAATTCAAGTTTGATGGTGAGGGTGATACATCCATAGTCGAGCATGCATCTCTTTTTCTTAAGTTCTGTGAACATTATGAAATTAATTACGAATATATGGCTTGTGTTATTTTCTTCCTCACACTTTAAAGTTAAGTTAAATGATGGTGTCATACTCTACCACCCACTTCCATTTATTCTTTTGAACACTTCATCAAGGAGCTTCATTTAGTCTTCAATAAGTATGATTACCGGGATGTCCTTAAAAGGATTATTCATCTAAGAATGAACCTTGGTGAGTAAATTAAGGATTTTTCTAATTGATTCCTTCACCTATGTTATGAGTTTTTAGAAGAAGATATGGAATGGGATTTCTTAAAACAAAAGTATGAGAATTTGGTTCATATCTCTTTTTAGGGTGAATCTAAACCCCTTGATGTGTCTTCTTCCCCAAATTTTTTAAATCATGAGACGCCTCTAATTTCAAAGGAGGAACAGACTATTCCTTTTTTTCGTTGTCCTCCTCCTTTTCTAGTACCCATTTGGGTGCCTCATGGTGATAATGTGGAAATTGGGAAATTTTCAAATCAAATGGACGATTCATCTCTTCATCCTTCATCCATTTCTCATGATCTGAATCCAGTGGAGGAAACCTTGGAATGGTTTATGGAGCCTAAGGTGAATACTAATACATCCATTCTGAAATATGATATTAACGCTCATAATTTTAGTCTTGAATCTGTTTTAGATACCTGCCATCTTATATCACCTCTTTCTCACGATCCCTTAACCCTTGATCAACTTAATCAATCTCTTCCAAATCCAAGCAGTAATCAGGTGCAATAAAATCATATTTTACAGGTAGAGGAGCAGAAAGGTAAATATTATTTATATCTTTCTATTCTTTTTCAAAGTCCTCTATGTTAAGATAATGTTCCCTCATTTTTAGTTGATTCAGAATCTACTAATCTCGGTAGTCAATCAAATGAGGTTAATTTTCCTAATCAATCTAAATTCTTGGGCAATTGTGATTATGATGGTGATGAATGCCAAAGTGCACCAATTTATATTTTTATTTCTCAAGAATATTTTAATTTCAAAGATCTAGAATCTGATTCATTCAAAGAATATGTTCTTATCGAAACATCCTCTTCACCTCAAGTTCTTTTTGCTCTACTGTTTGTAATGAGACAACTTGTGAAGAATATACTCCATGCTCTTCAATTTCTTCATCTAATAATTTGGATTTTGAATTGACACGAGGAAACGAGGTTATCCATCACAAGGGAGGAAACAATCAAATCATCAAGTATTCATTCCATTCCTTATCATTTCCAGTTTTGCATGAGGAAAATTCCTCGGTTTAGGTTACTCATGAGATTGGTTCAATCTATTCATCCCTAGATGTTCAATTAGAAGAATATTATGACTTGAGTAATTTGTTTATTGAAGTTGAAAAATATGATCAAGCTAGTGATGTAGATGGTTTCCATTTAGATAATAATGATCTTGTTGATTTAACTAATAGTGGTTGTCCATATGTAATTTGCAATCTGACTCAGTTCTCAAAATATTGCTATCTTTCCCAAACTTGTTAAGGAGTCGAGACACCTCAAATTTTGTCAATGGTTATGTCAGTTTCTTACAATCTTGATGAGATCCCTGAACCATATCAAATCTGGATTTCCTCGCAAAACGCTTTCCTCCATGTTGTTTCACTGGATGCGAACCGTTTCTTGAAATATTTTCGATATTTCAGATACAAATCTTCTAACTTTCAAGATTTAGTTTTTGATCAGATTGAGAATTCTTCTTTAGTCAATTCATCCCCATGAAAATATCTTGTATAAAATCCGGGTTCGAAATGTATATCTTTCATGCATGCACAGAGGTATCAAGCCTATTATTATGATTGTTAAAGTAAGGATCAACTTTGGATGAAGGATTCATATCTGTTAAGTCCTTTTGTGAAAAATCAACTCCCAATCCTCATTGTGAATGTTATTAAACTAATCGTTTTGGTTTTGGCCCAATTAATTCTTTTGAGTAACATTCAAGTCTTGAATCATTTAGTGGATGAAAACTGACACAAATTCTAGATATGATTTGATATATCCTTCTAACCTTTTGTCAGCATGTTATTTCAATTGGTTTCCTTGATTTATATTTTAACAATTGCTTCTAATTTCCCAAGATTTCGTATTACTTGTCTGGTTTATAATCAGATACAAAGGGAACCAATCGAGAATTGAGAATTTCATATGAAAAATCAACTCGGTCTTAAATTTGGTCCTAACAACTATCATTCTATTAATCATTTTCCCATTAATACATCTAATGATATTTCTCCTACCTTGGCTTATCTTATCAATTCTCCTTATAATTCAAGTACAATGATTGAAAGCTCATATTTCCTAGAGTTTCATGGTTTTTAAAGGGATTGTTTTAAATGTCATGATCTAATCTATGAATGGCTGGAACCATCTTACTTAGCAAGCACTTTTGCTAATAACAAAAATTTGTCATTTCTCATGGTTGCTAACAAGGGAAACACTGATGAAGATACATTCATAAGAAGCCTTCGACTTTTGTATGATTGTTGTTCTTGTCAGAAATGTAAGGTTGTTGGTTGGTTAAGGTTATTTGTTATGGCACATCTTTCTACTTTTAGGAAAGACCTTCAATATTTTGTGCAAACTATTCAAGTTCTTATCTTCTCCTTTGCACATTATTATATGTCAGTTTTGATTGCTGGTATCCATTAGGGGAATTTTGAGGTCTAAAATGGGCCTCCTAAGAAAAATTTACAACCAAAATAAACTTTATAATAACCAATAGGATTCAATATGATGATTTCAACCATGGGGGATGATTCACCATTTTTGGAGTAAAAAAGTAAAAATATTAAAAGATAATAAAATAATAAAACTACTTTTCAACTCGTCTTTTCAAATTATCTCCCTAAGGTTTTACTCAAATTTCAAGCAAGAATACTTGTTGGATGCAAAATTTAATTCCTCATCCAAGGAGTACCCATGTTGCATACTTTCGATGGACCCTCCTACACGAAAAATGAGAAATACATGAAAAATGTGTTTGCAATAACATTTTTCATGTAGCAGGGTCTGTTTGAAGTATGCAACATGCGTACTACTTGGATGCGGAATAAAATTTTGCATCTAATGAGTAATCCTACTTGAAATTTGATTAAAACCTTAGGGAGATAAGTTGAAAATACGAGTTGAAAAAATAGTTTTTTCTTTTTTCCCTCTAAAATTTGATGATGTAATCTAATCTTATTTTATCCTTTCCACTATTATTTTATAATTCCTTAGGAAGCCCATTTTAGACCTCAAAATTCACCTAATGTTTGTGTTTGCAGGTTGGGAGCAGTTACGGTGGTTACATTGGAAATCTCATTACACTTAACCCTGACCTTCTAGATAGATAGGTTAGGAGTAGGTCTAGCTACATCCTAGTTCCCTTTTACATTTATCCTACATTTGCTCTCTGTTAGTATTTCATTTTATTTCTTACCTTTGTCTCACGTGTTTCTTTTAAGATTAGCCTCTGTTTGCTTTTTTATTTTCATTTTGTTTCCATTTTTTGTTATGCCTTTATTTCATGTTTTGGTTAATAAGGATTTGCATGAAAGGTACTCTTGTTTGGATCAAAATACAATGTGGCAAAGCTTGAAAAGGGGAATTATGATGATGAACAAATATTGGCTAATCTATTATCCAATTCTCTATTTGTGTTTACATATCTTTAAATTCAATGATGTTTGAATGGAAAATATGATCCATTTGACTGGAAATTCGTAAGCTGAACCATGATGTCCGTATTTATTTTAGCATCTCATCCTTTGACGCAATATTTTAATTGAATGGTGTTTTTCTTGATGACCCAGTAGAGTAGAGAAGGGAAATGGGAAAATAAATAGTGAGCAAACCAATATCAGAGGTATACCTGTCTCTAAAGGAACAACCTCTCCTTCTCTCAATAAGTTGGGATCCCTCTTCCACCCTAGTGAAATAATAGGTGTCTAAGCACAGTTCAATAAATAAAACTAATAAAGGGTGAAAGGATAGAAAGGATTTATACATAGAGAGGTGAAGAAAGTAACTTCATTGGGGTACCATTCAGGCTCACTGGCAGTGAAGTGATGTTTGTCTTCCTATAGTGACTCTATCGGGGTACTTTCTAGGCCTACTATCAACGAAGCAACACTAGAGATGAAAAATCATACTTTTATTATCTTTAACTCGCATTATTATGTTACCCTCTTCTGGATCGAAACAATTATGGTTTCACAAGCTTTGTAAATGTGTTTAACCAACAAACGTATTAGAGGAGACTATATCCATAACCGGGTTAAATGGGGAAGCTAAGGTAATCCATGAAATGAATCAATACTTTATGAAGGACTAAGACTTTGAACTGAAAGGTATACCTAAACATAGATACTAGAGTTCTACCATTGTGTCACCAAGTGTTGTTATCGTGACAAACACACTCCAAAATTTTGCTTACATTTGAATTTTGGAGCCTACTAGTGATCCTAGGATTTATCATCTCTTGATTATTCATAGTTTCTTCATGGTTGGTTGATGTTTCCTCATATTCTAAGTGTTAAATTATTTTTATTATACATATTCTTTTCTCAAATAATTCACATGTGCACTCCTTTAGATGCAAGTTTACATAAACATTGCACTTCTGCTAAAAGTAAGGCTTGCGCAATAACTATTGACAGTGACTGCGCATTCCATCAGTACGTAAACTATACAACCTGTTAGCGCTTGAAATTTCACCTCAGGCTGAGAAAGGTAAACCTCAAGGCTACATCAAACCATTTAGCCTCGTAGCTAGCCCTACGGGGCAGGAGAAAGCTCTCTCCGGTCAATCTCGGTAGATCTTCAATGGGATGAGATGACCAACAAGGTAACACTGATATTAGGCTAGTAAACTGATTAAAAAGGTTGATTTGGGGTTTTTTGGGTTTTTGGTGGCAAATTGAGGAATTGCAATTTTGGGTGCGGGGATTGAACACAGTTTTTGCAGGGGGTTCTTTGGGGCAAGGTAGGAGACAGTATTGATGCCTTTGATTGAGGTGAGTGGATGGAAAAGACCGGTGAGGAGCTAAGGAGAGCAAATAATACTTTGAATTCTCCTTAAACAATAGAAAACATAGAAATTAAACAAATTTAAAAGCAGAGCATGGCAAGCATGAATTCTTACTTTAACACTTCATTTGTTTAATATGCAGAAGGAAAGAAAGGAGATGATCACATAAACACACTTACAAGAACATTGAGAAACACACCATCAACACATGAGTCCACAAGAATCCCAAAGAGGACTGCAAAACCCTGGTCTTCCTTAGCCAAAAATTGCAGAGATACAGTGAAATAATACAATGATAGCTTCTCCCTCAAGAGTCCAACCTTCCAACCCTTGAAAATGATTAAGAAAATACATAATATAGGCAAGCCAACCTCTTCCCTTGCCTCTAGGGGTCGAGCTCATCCTTCTAGGAGCTGTTTCAACTAATTCTAAACTGAGCACTAAAATCTAGGCAATCAAAACAACTTGCCTCTATAAGCTAGGAAACCAATTCATTCATTTAATATTTACCCTTTTCATGAATGAATATTCTAGAAATGTTACATAAGAGTAAAAGTGTCTTAGAGTTACAAAAATTACATCAAAGATAATCATCTTTAACCCCAAAAAGTCAAACTGAGTCAAATCTGCGTTTTCTGGGCTGTACAGTGCAATCTGGCAAAAAACTGCCTGACAGGTCGCGCCCCCCTGCCTGACGGGTCGCGCCCCTTTGGAGCCCTGTTTGAGGCACTTGAAGGTGGACAAATTGAGCAAAAGTGGGCTTGTTGGAAAGGTCTATGAGTCTACTTTCCAACCCAACTAGAATTTTTGAATTTGGAGGTCATTTGCCCTGTCAAAACTTAATTCTCCCAAGACTGGTTTCTGCAACTCAAAAAAGGGGTAGAAAGTCAAATTTTGCATGTATTTTGACCTTCTGGAGGTCCAAAACTCCATAAAAACTCAAGTCCATCCATAGGCATATGTAATTTTGCATGAAAAATCTAGAAATGCTGAGTTTTTGCAAAAAGGAGTTGCCATGACAAAGGGTCTCACCAGGGGTGAGACCCGTTAAAGAGCCAAAACCTGTAAATTACCAAAAATTGCCAAAATTACCCAAAATTTTCAGAATTTTTTGGGATTTGAGCTGTGGCTAGGCTAATGAGTGCCTTGATCTTTGAGGGATGCCTCAGCCAAGATACGGAGTGGATTGGTCTTATTTTTCCGTCTAAGAGCCTCGGTCAACCGCCTTTGAAGCATTTTCACTTTTGCTTTGTACACGTGCATCCATGCCCAATAATGGTTCTTCATGTTCCTCAGCAACTTTTATCTTGTTTGACCTTAACCAACAGCCTCTCCAAGTGTGCATTGACCCGGATGAGCATGGACTCTCTCTCAGCAGGCAATAGGTCACCGGGCCTCCTTCTGTTCAAATCCCTGTAGCCTGTGCAATCACCTCAGGTGTCAAAGTGAAGTCCATCCCGGCAAGGTTGACATGTCCATCATGCAAGTGTAAAACAAAAAGGCAAGCCAACTCTCGGTGGTGCTGAATCCGAGAGATCCTCTCGCAAAACTCATAACAAGACATGTACTGGAAACATGAAACTGCCATAGGACAAGCCTGTAAACTTGTCAAAGAAGTGGGCTCCTCTCTCCTGTGATGTCCACCCTTACCACCCTTATGAGGCCTCCTCTGTACCTCAATCTCTGAAGCTGATGACTGGTCATCACTTTGCTCATAGGTTTCGGTTTCTGACATGTTTAAAAGAGCAAAGTGGACAAAATGTACTGCTGTTTCTGCTTTATAAAATGCTGATTTATATGCTGTTTCAAGGGGACAAGGAACATGAGGGAAATGTTAGGGGAGGGACCTTTTTACAAGGAATTGGGAATATATGAATATAACAGGGAATTTAGGGAAATATACTGCAAACATCATGGCATATACATCATCAATTTCATATGTTTACATGGGCATAAGGAGAAGTAGGGTTTAGGGTTTCATTTTTATTTATTTTTTAAAGGGAAAAGGATAGGATTTATTTGCTTCACAAATTTACAAGTAATATTAGCATGGAAATGCAGGGAAAATGAAATGGGATTTGGGGAGAATAATTACAAGGGAAAAAACCATGAAACAGCAAGAAACCCTAACAAATTTTTACACATTCATTGCATCCATTTGGAGCATTTTCTCTTGCACAATTTGGTCATTAAACAAGTTCATAATATCCACCAACCATAACCAGCAATCATTCCAAGATTAGGGAACCTACCTCAAGCGATTTGATGGCTTGGAGGGCGTTTGAGCAAATTTATATTAAGTTTGTAGGGAGACAGCTTGACGGGTCGCGCACCTCGCCCAACGGGTCGCGCGCCATTGACGGGTCGCGCCCGTTGAAAAATTGCACTGTGGGAAACCCTCTGACGGGTCGCGCACCAGGCTCAACAGGTCGCGTTTTTGAAGAGGACTTTGGAGGCCTTCCCGGTGTCAGAATCAGGTACAGGATAGCTCGTTGGAAAGGTCTTTGAGTCTACTTTCCAACGCAACTGGAATTTTTCAATTTGGAGCTCATTTGACTTGTCAAAAATCAAATCTCCCAAGACTGGTCAAAAAGTGCCAAATGAGGCTGCCTCAAGGAAGAGTGCTGTTGCAGTCAACTTTTGAATGTCTTCCTCAACCCCAAATTGAGCTCATGATAGCTCATTGGAAAGCTATTTGTGTCTAGTTATTATTTTACCCATCAAGAAAATCATTTGGCCAACCAAGCTAGGAGAAAACTTGATTTTCCCAAGGTCACTTCAGAGGTGTCTTTGATTCTCCTGAGGCAACGATATTCTTGATATTTCTCTCAAACCATGACACCTGTGTAAAAAGTGAAGGAGGTTTTTCTTCCTTGGTATGTTGTGAGAAAAAACCTCTCTCAGTTTTACAAAATTCATCTCTGATTGCTCTGAAACATTGTTTGAGTGAAACTTATCCCGATGTGTGGAACAAGGAATTTTGTCGAAATGGAGCGAAATGAAGGGGGTAGGTGGCTTCTAAATTCTTGGGGAAATTTTTGGGAGTGGGGATGGATGTTAGGAAACAGGGGAAAGTGGAATCTCAGAGATTTAGTGAGGGGAAGGGGTCCAAAAGGGAAAAACACAGGCCAAACCTAGAAAATTGCTCGGTTGTAGCTAGAAACTAGGGTTTGTGCAAAAATGAGGAATTTGGTGGATCTAAGGGATGGGAAGCATTTGGTAAGGTATATGAAGGATAGGGGAAGGTGTATGAACATCTGGAAACAAGTTTAGCTAATGATTTGACCATCCGAGAGAAATTTCCCTCAAAACCCTAGGAGAGGGAAATGAGCTTGCCTAGGTGTAACTGAAGCATGAACAAGGTGTAAAATGACTCATTAGACACTGACATGATAATGACAACCCAATGAATGATGATTGTCTCAGCTGAATAGTGACATGGACCGCCATTTGGACAACTTTAGAAGGAGTGAAAGCAAACCCTAGACCTAATGCCTAATGACCAAATTTTGCTTGAAGACTCACTGAAATGACAAAATTTGACCTTGACACTCTGAGACCACTTTGTAAGAGCATATTTGATCACTGGAGGAAGGCTGGAAAGACTGACACTAACATTGGCTCCAATGGGGATGGTAGCTCCTTGGAGGTGCCAAGAACCTCAGACCTCTAGGAGAGAAGACCAGTGCTTTTCAATCATTGGGCAATGGAGTCATAAACTCAAGCTGAAATGCATGACTGAAAACTGACACAAACTAACTTAACAACAAGACTGAAAATTGACTCACAAAGGACTCATGACTCAACTAAAAACTGACTCGATACTTAAACACAATCGACCAACTGAAAATGATGCTCAAAGTGGAGCTTATTCATCAAAACCTACTCTAACAGTTTCATTCATCACCTGATCAAGTGAAATGAAACAACCAATGCAACCAAGTAAGAATCCCGTCTGCTGGTTGAATTCTCCGCAAGTGCTCATTTATGAACAACAAGAGAGAACTACTGAAAGGCAACTCCCATGACAACTTCGAAATAGATCCTTTGAATGATATGAATTCTCTATCCACCTCCAAAAACACTGCATAAGGATCTTGAAATTCAAGCACGCTGGAACCTAGCTCATCCAATGGATTACTTCTCTTTTCCTCATACCATGAATGCAAACTTTGATCTGAGCCTTGTGATGAGACCTCTGCTGAAAATGACAAAGAAACTGACTGCCGGATCAAGCTTGTATCAATACACGTTTCAAGCTCACATATAGACAATGGAGATAGATTTTGACTACACACCTCATCCAAAACATCAGCTATTGGATCATGAAAAACTTGAAAAGACTGCTGCAATCCCATTTCTATTGGTTCCATTGTGATTACATGATTGCCTACATGCTGCTCATCTTGTTCTTGAGAGATTTTATGAGAATTCTGCCTTATAAACTGAAATGCTTCGAAACAAAAGGGTATAGAATCTTCCTGCATCATCAAATCAGGTATTTCGGCTGCCACACCTTCATCTATAATCTTCCCTTCAATTTCATTTGGTGGCTGCAAATCTGATGCTACAGGCTGCTCAAGAATTTTGTTATCTGTCTCATCCTCAACATTAAATGATTTACTATGCAATCTACCCTTCAAAAACTGAATTGATTCAAAACAAAATGGTACAGAGTCACCTTGAATCATTAAATCATGTGTGTGCACTTCCAAGTCTTCAGCTGCATCTTGACAATCAATGGCTTTCGGGGGTTGCAAATCTGAATATGAGAAGTCTTGAACAAAATTTTCATTGCCCTCAAGATGGTCTAGATCAAGACTTGTTGAAAACTGATTTCTGATTGCATGGAAGTTGTCTCTGATGAACTGACATGAATCAAAACAAAAAGGCAAAGATCCTTCACTTACTTCAAACTTTGATGCACTTTCCTCATCATTGTCATAGCTGATATGTGATGGCTGATCATTGTGTTTGAGCTGCTGAAAATGAACTTCCTCCGCCCACAAACTAGCTGCTGGTTTGTCTGCAAGATTAGCTTCTGTTTGGAGAACATAATCATCATCATATTGATCAAAAGGAGGCAAATCATCACTATAAAACACATCATCAAGCATGCAGGTCATATCAACAGTTCTTTCTTCTCCAAGATGATCTACAAAACAATTATGATAACTAGGATAAGAAACAAAATGTTTTGGATCAGCAACTTGTTCTTCTTCAATCAGCGAGCCATGGGCTTGAACATCATAAGAATTTCTTGCGTTGATCTTGTCCATCATCTTTTCTACTGCACTTACCAAAATGTCAAGCTTCACCTCTAGAGATTTTGATTCGGCCGGATCTATGTTTTTCATCTCTTCTTCTTTCAACCTTGCCCTTCGGATCAGCAGATGCGCCTCTACATTTACTGCACTGTTTTGCATTTCATGAAGTGTTGCAATATCCCTTTCTCTCAGCTGAAACTCCATCTCCGGATCAAAGGCACCCGGATAGTGCAAGAGAGCAGATCTAGGAGTAGGCCTTATATCAATTGGCATTGAATAATAAACTTGGTTAAATATGGCTGAAAATTGTTGTACTGTCTCCCCTGGCAATCTTTTCAGCTGGTTATACTCTTCTACAATCAAGAAAAGGTTCTGCCCGATCATCCACCCGTCGAGAAAAACTTTGACGAACTGCTGGAAATCTGAGATGCTCGCATCAGGCAGGGCTTTGAACCAACTCTTCACTTTGGTTTGCAAAGAAAGAGCAAAAAGCCTAATACTGACATCTTCTTCATCAACTTCAAAAAGATCTAGAAAAGATTCAAAATTCTGCACATGTTGCTCAGCGTTGACATTCTTACATTCACCATCAAACCTCGGCAAGTATAGATCATAGTTTTTGGGGAAAGCATGAAGAACAGAAGGTAAAACAAGAGGCTTATACCGATCTGGAATTTTACAAGGTGTAGGGGTATGTACAGCAGGTATATAATCAGTCTTGGTTGCTTGGGGTTCATCAATTTGAAGATGGTTATCACAAAATTCGGAAAAAAGGTCTTGATCAAGCTCAAAGGCATGCAAATCTTTGGTATTCACAATCTTCAAAGGGAAAGAATCAACTGTAGGCCGAGGATCTCTTCTCAAATACAATATACTTTGCAAAGCCTTCTTGACATTCGTGGGAAAAGAGAAGAAATAATTTATGACAAAGAACAAAATGTCTTGGATGAAATTCCAACTTGAGTACCTGATCTTGCCATATTCTCCTTTCATGTTTCTGCTGGTCGGGATCATCCTCCAGTGGAGTCTTTGGATCTGATCTCGAAAATGATTTAGAGTCGCCAAGTGAATGATTTCAGCCTTTCAAGTGTCTGATCGTTGTTCACCATCAACAATCAGATCTGAACTTGATACATGTACTGGGGTGAAATGCAAATGAAGTGCTGTATTCACAAGCTCACGGAGATTGACTGAAGCAACGTTTATCTACTTCCGCTTATGCAAAGCAAAAGCGTTTCGAAGGCTACCTAGCATAACTTCAGGCTCCGTCTAAGACTTATGAAACAAACACATCAATCCACAAACAAGTTTGTTCTCCCCAGTATGGTCGCCAGTATGTTAGCGCTTGAAATTTCACCTCAGGCTGAGAAAGGTAAACCTCAAGGCTACATCAAACCATTTAGCCTCGTAGCTAGCCCTACGGGGCAGGAGAAGGCTCTCTCCGGTCAATCTCGGTAGATCTTCAATGGGATGAGATGACCAACAAGGTAACACTAATATTAGGCTAGTAAACTGATTAAAAAGGTTTATTTGGGGTTTTTTGGGTTTTTGGTGGCAAATTGAGGAATTGCAATTTTGGGTGCGGGGATTGAACACAGTTTCTGCAGGGGGTTCTTTGGGGCGAGGTAGGAGACAATATTGATGCCTTTGATTGAGGTGAGTGAATGGAAAAGACCGGTGAGGAGCTAAGGAGAGCAAATAATACTTTGAATTCTCCTTAAACAGTAGAAAACATAGAAATTAAACAAATTTAAAAGCAGAGCATGGCAAGCATGAATTCTTACTTTAACACTTCATTTGATTAATATGCAGAAGGAAAGAAAGGAGATGATCACATAAACACACTTACAAGAACATTGAGAAACACACCATCAACACATGAGTCCACAAGAATCCCAAAGAGGACTGCAAAACCCTGGTCTTCCTTAGCCAAAAATTGCAGAGATACAGTGAAATAATACAATGATAGCTTCTCCCTCAAGAGTCCAACCTTCCAACCCTTGAAAATGATTAAGAAAATACATAATATAGGCAATCCAACCTCTTCCCTTGCCTCTAGGGGTCGAGCTCATCCTTCTAGGAGTTGTTTCAACTAATTCTAAACTGAGCACTAAAATCTAGGCAGTCAAAACAACTTGCCTCTATAAGCTAGGAAACCAATTCATTCATTTAATATTTACCCTTTTCATGAATGAATCTTCTAGAAATGTTACATAAGAGTAAAAGTGTCTTAGAGTTACAAAAATTACATCAAAGATAATCATCTTTAACCCCAAAAAGTCAAACTGAGTCAAATCTGCGTTTTCTGAGCTGTGCAGTGCAATCTGGCAAAAAACTGCCTGACAGGTCGCGCCCCCCTGCCTGACGGGTCGCGCCCCTTTGGAGCCCTATTTGAGGCACTTGCAGGTGGCCAAATTGAGCAAAAGTGGGCTTGTTGGAAAGGTCTATGAGTCTACTTTCCAACCCAACTGGAATTTATGAATTTGGAGGTCATTTGCCCTGTCAAAACTTAATTCTCCCAAGACTGGTTTCTGCAACTCAAAAAAGGGGCAGAAAGTCAAATTTTGCATGTATTTTGACCTTCTGGAGGTCCAAAACTCCATAAAAACTCAAGTCCATCCATAGGCATATGTAATTTTGCATGAAAAATCTAGAAATGCTGAGTTTTTGAAAAAAGGAGTTGCCATGACAAAGGGTCTCACCGGGGGTGAGACCCGTTAAAGAGCCAAAACCTGTAAATTACCAAAAATTGCCAAAATTACCCAAAATTTTCAGAATTTTTTGGGATTTGAGCTGTGGCTAGGCTAATGAGTGCCTTGATCTTTGAGGGATGCCTCAGCCAAGATACGGAGTGGATTGGTCTTCTTTTTCCGTCTAAGAGCCTCGGTCAACTGCCTTTGAAGCATTTTCACTTTGGCTTTGTACACGTGCATCCGTGCCCAGTAATGGTTCTTCATGTTCCTCAGCAACTTTTATCTTGTTTGACCTTAACCAACAACCTCTCCAAGTGTGCATTGACCCGGATGAGCATGGACTCTCTCTCAGCAGGCAATAGGTCACCGGGCCTCCTTCTGTTCAAATCCCTGTAGCCTGTGCAATCACCTCAGGTGTCAAAGTGAAGTCCATCCCGGCAAGGTTGACATGTCCATCATGCAAGTGTAAAACAAAAAGGCGAGCCAACTCTCGGTGGTGCTGAATCTGAGAGATCCTCTCGCAAAACTCATAACAAGACATGTACTGGAAACATGAAACTGCCATAGGACAAGCCTGTAAACTTGTCAAAGAAGTGGGCTCCTCTCTCCTGTGATGTCCACCCTTACCACCCTTATGAGGCCTCCTCTGTACCTCAATCTCTGAAGCTGATGACTGGTCATCACTTTGCTCATAGGTTTCGATTTCTGACATGTTTAAAAGAGCAAAGTGGACAAAATGTACTGCTGTTTCTGCTTTATAAAATGCTGATTTATATGCTGTTTCAAGGGGACAAGGAACATGAGGGAAATGTTAGGGGAGGGACCTTTTTACAAGGAATTGGGAATATATGAATATAACAGGGAATTTAGGGAAATATACTGCAAACATCATGGCATATACATCATCAATTTCATATGTTTACATGGGCATAAGGAGAAGTAGGGTTTAGGGTTTCATTTTTATTTATTTTTTAAAGGGAAAAGGATAGGATTTATTTGCTTCACAAATTTACAAGTGATATTAGCATGGAAATCCAGGGAAAATGAAATGGTATTTGGGGAGAATAATTACAAGGGAAAAAACCATGAAACAACAAGAAACCCTAACAAATTTTTACACATTCATTGCAGCCATTTGGAGCATTTTCTCTTGCACAATTTGGTCATTAAACAAGTTCATAATATCCACCAACCATAACCAGCAATCATTCCAAGATTAGGGAACCTACCTCAAGCGATTTGATGGCTTGGAGGGCGTTTGAGCAAATTTATATTAAGTTTGTAGGGAGACAGCTTGACGGGTCGTGCACCTCGCCCAACGGGTCACGCGCCATTGACGGGTCGTGCACCTCGCCCAACGGGTCACGCGCTATTGACGGGTCGCGCCCGTTGAAAAATTGCACTGTGGGAAACCCTCTGACGGGTCGCGCACCAGGCTCAACGGGTCGCGTTTTGCAGGAGGCTTTTGGAGGCCTTCCTGGTGTCAGAATCGGGTTCAGGATAGCTCGTTGGAAATTTCTTTGAGTCTACTTTCCAACCCAACTGGAATTTTTCAATTTGGAGTTCATTTGACCTGTCAAAAATCAAATCTCCCAAGACTGGTCAAAAAGTGCCAAATGAGGCTGCCTCAAGGAAGAGTGTTGTTGCAGTCAACTTTTGAATGTCTTCCTCAACCCCAAATTGAGCTCATGATAGCTCATTGGAAATCTCTTTGTGTCTAGTTATCATTTTACCCATCAAGAAAATCATTTGGCCAACCAAGCTAGGAGAAAACTTGATTTTCCCAAGGTCACTTCAGAGGTGTCTTTGATTCTCCTGAGGCAACGATATTCTTGACATTTCTCTCAAACCATGACACTTGTGTAAAAAGTGAAGGAGGTTTTTCTTCCTTGGCATTTTTTGAGAAGAAACCTCTCTCAGTTTTTTAAAATTCATCTCTTATTGCTCTGAAACTTATCCCGATGTGTGGAACAAGGAATTTTGTCGAAATGGAGCGAAATGAAGGGGGTAGGGGGCTTCTAAATTCTTGAGGAAATTTTTGGGAGTGGGGAGGGATGTTAGAAAGCAGGGGAAAGTGGAATCTCAGAGATTGAGTGAGGGGAAGGGGTCCAAAAGGGAAAAACACAGGCCAAACCTAGAAAATTGCTAGGTTGTAGCTAGAAACTAGGGTTTGTGCAAAAATGAGGAATTTGGCGGATCTAAGGGATGGGAAGCATTTGGTAAGGTATATGAAGGATAGGGGAAGGTGTATGAACATCTGGAAACAATTTTAGCTAATGATTTGACCATCCGAGAGAAATTGCCCTCAAAACCCTAGGAGAGGGAAATGAGCTTGCCTAGGTGTAACTGAAGCATGAACAAGGTGTAAAATGACTCATTAGACACTGACATGATAATGACAACCCAATGAATGATGATTGTCTCAGCTGAACAGTGACATGGACTGCCATTTGGACAACTTTAGAAGGACTGAAAGCAAACCTAGACCTAATGCCTAATGACCAAATTTTGCTTGAAGACTCACTGAAATGACAAAATTTGACCTTGACACTCTGAGACCACTTTGTAAGAGCATATTTGATCACTGGAGGAAGGCTGGAAAGACTGACACTAACACAACCTATGTTGAAAGTTAGTGCACACTCTCCATTGTCAATCTCCCTCTCACTTTGGTTTCATTTGTACTTCTATTTCACTGAGTTTTCTTCATTGTTGCTTTTGTGAGATTTGGTTTTCATTAGTGTCACTTTCACTTTTGTGACTATCATTTTTTCTTGCTTTCACTTACATAAGTGGCGCTTATGTGTGTTGAAAAGTGTAACTAGGTTAGGTTTTCATAATGACATGTAATTATGATTTTATGTAATGAGATGTAAAGAAAAAAAATAAAATTATTGTATTTCTTACTTCACGGGTTTCATGAGAAAGAGATTTTATTTTTGAGTCAAGACTCCCATTGAGAGTCTTTAGGAATTATTTGTCATCTAGTCATAAATGATAGAGTCATTGTCATGTAATTAATTCATGTTACACATTGTAAAAGGTCAAACTTGTCTATGTAAAGTATCCTCCAAGACCTTGTCACTTATCCTCTTCAAGTCAACCTACAACCATGAAAGAACTTGCTAGAAGAAGTCGAACTTCCTTCTTGTGATCATGTCGGTCTAAGGGACATGAGATGAGGTGTATAAGTAGCCACACTCGAAATCACTTAGAGGCAAGAAACTCAACAAGAATTAAATCAATAAGAAGTGTGAAGTAGATCCCAATAATAGAAGTGTGAAGAAGATATAACGAAGGAAGGTTTCTTCTGGGGATAGCGAAGAAAGGATTATTCTCGAATAGCGAAGGAACGATTCTTCTAGGTATAGCGAAGGAAATTTTATTTTGGGGATAGTGAAGAAAGGAATCTTCTAGGATCAATGAAGGAAGGATTCTTCTGGGGTCTATCTTGGGTTATATACTCTCTCAAAAGCGAGGGAAGAAGGAATAAAAGCATCGCAAAAGGAATGAAGAAGATAAATATAGGTCTCTCTTTAGGATACTAGGGTTTCTGATCTAGGGTAAACCTAAGAGACTAAGATTCTTTGGGTGACTGAGATAATAGAGATCGAGATTCTCTATAAGAGACCAATGAAATCATAGAGACCAAGATTCTCTAAAAGAAGTTGAGAAGAATCAGTGTGAAGGATAGAGACCAACTTTCTCTAGAGGAGGTTGAGCAGAGCAGTTCAAGATCAAGAAGAAAGTCGAGAAAGGGAAGAGGCAAAACATCAAGGTTAGTGACAAGGTTCTTGGGAGGATTCTAGAGTCAAGGGTCTTTGTCATGGTCTTGGTATTCGTCAATTGAAGATCTATAAGAAGATTTTTTGATCGAGTTTTCATCTCAAGAAGTGAGAGGCTTTGGCCTTGGCTAACTAGCCTACATACTATGTCACTTGTATTCTATTGTGCATATTAGTAATTGTCTTGATGAAAAGAACACAATAATAATATAATGAAGAGAAGAATATAAGCTAATAAGTAAAAATTATATCACAAGCAATTATCAAGCAAAGAAATCTTTTAACTTCTTATGACCTAGATTTCTCGACATGGTATCAGAGCTTATGTGTTGAAGTCAAGAAGGGGCATTCAATAAAGAAAACATCAAGCCTCGAAGAAGGATCATAGCATATTCAAGGGCTGCCAAAGTCAAGATCTTCCAAACCCTAGATCAAAGAAATCTACACCAGCAAGAGTCTTGAAGTCATCTTCAAGAAAGAAGGAAGACTAAAACATTTAAGAAGGATTGTGAATCAAGCTCTCTCTCATCAATCTCTCAAGAAGAAAACCCTCTATCAACATTAAGGTTAAGAAGGAAGCAAGCATCAATTTATCAAGTAATTCTATGACTATATCTAATAATAAAAAAGTGTCTTTTTGCAAGGAAAGCAATAAATTGGTTGGGGTTGCAAATTCCCTTGCATGGAAGAAAAGGACATACCTAAATCTTATTGAGAATGAGGTCATGGATCACATCAAGGGGTCAATAACCCAGCCTCCAAAGGAAGATACTCAAGCACATGCTAGATTCATGAAGGGAGAAGTGAGAGCTAAGAGGATTCTTATAGAATATATAAAATACACTCTAATCCCATATGTATAAAAGTTGGAGACTGCAAAATCTATATATGACAAATTGGTAAATTCATTTTCTGTAATTCTATTGATTACAAAGAATAAGAGCTCTTGGAAACGTTTGACACCTAATCATAGGGATTGGGTGAACTATTGTAAATAAATAATAAGAGAAAATGGAAAGTCATCGGGAGATGAAACTCAACAGTCACTCCCTCATGTATATAACTATGAACAACCTAAATGAATAAACATAATCTCATTTGAGGAGTTACCTCCTGGCCTAACATGGTATCAGAGATAGCTCTATTTTTAGCATTCCTGCCCTTGTAACTACCTTCTATCTATTTTGCCTATTCTGCCCATGTTCTGCATTTCTGCAACCTGACACATCTTCCTTTTGTCAGCGCAAATTTCTCAACCTATTATTAAAGAACCAAACCTCTCTTAGTTAACGCTTCAGCGAGATTCCTTTTTGAATACGACGATTTTGTTTCTGAGATGTTTTGAGGGAACAATGGAAATTTCCTCAACAATTTTCTTGTTGGTATGGAAGTCGAGTGTCATACGAGAGTAGTACCTCTCTATTACCTGTGGAGAGGGTTGAGAGCATGGGGAGGCACAATGATTGGTGGGAACGCAACCTCCACTTGCATCATTATCGCGGGGAGGCATTTCTCACCTAGCATTTCTCACTTCTTGTTTGTAGCTTCGTTTGCAGCTCCCATACGCAGCCTCCGTTGCCTCCCATACGCATCGTTCCGGTTTCTCATTTATCATTGTATATCATCCACGCTTGCAGCGTTTATCCCTGTTCTCAAACCAATATCGCCTAGATTTGAAGTACGTTGCTCCCTCCCATACATACGTTGCTCCCTCACCATTAAATCACCATTAACTCATTGCAATACATACACTACTCCATTAAATCATTTCAAAACATACGCTGCTCCATTAACTCACCATTAACTCATTGTAACACATACGCTTCTCCCTCCCTCCAATACGTTGCGCTGCCAATATTCTACTCCCCTCGTTGTTCCCACCACTTAGATCTCAGATCTCCATACATGCTGTGTACTCAACACTGCTCCAACAAAGTGACCATTATCTTTCGACCTGTGCAATATAGATTTAGTCAATTTCTCCATGCCAATTCCTTCAGTTATCATCCATAGTTCTTCCATATATTCTTATTGAGTATTGCATTACTATTGTGAAATTTTATTGGGTGGATTCTTGTGGGAGATCTAAGATCACATCCCCATATACTCCCTCTCCTAGTAATACCTCTGTCTATATGTATTACATTATTTTTTTTGTTACACATATTACCAGCAGAGGTGCAATTTTTTATAGTCTATTGGCAGCAAAAGTATATTTTTTTTACAGTACACAGATTTTTAAAATGCATTCATTGATATCTATTGTGGGAGTGGTTCTTATCGATAAGGAGAACTATCAAAAATGGTCACGGAAAATCAAACACACTCTCTTTTTAATGAGATGTGGAAAGGAGAGTGTGTTGGAGACAGAGACAAAGAACCAGAACAGCCTACCTCAGAAAAGGAATTTTCCATTTGGGAAAATAAGAATAGAAAGGCTTATGCCTTGATTGCAGCATGAGTAATGAAGAGGTGAGTTGCCATATTTCACCATTTTCAAATGCTTTCAAAGCCTTACAAAAACTGAAGGAACTCTATTAATCATACTTTGCACTTGAAGTTGTTCAACTCATGATTAAATTGTTCAGCCTTGAATTACAAAATGATGATCCTCTTGCTCTTGCATCAGAAGTAAAATCTATTATGCATGATATCAAAGTCACTAATGTTGAACTAGACATTCCTCTGATAGCTTTTTTCAAGGCACTTTATCACACTTACTCAAATTATCTTGAGTCATTGCAAGAAATTGGAAACCTCGAAGAAATTACCTTTGACTCCCTTGTGAAAAAATTTGCTAAAAGACAGAAAGCTTTTAGGAAGAAGACAACTCCTCAATATTCTTAAGAGACTATGTGTCTTACACATAGAGAGAAGAATCTTGATCAAGCTTCTTCCAGAGGAAGAGGTGGTCGAAGAGGAAGAGGAAGAAGAAAATTCAGAGGCAGGGGGGGTAGACACTCTCAAGGAGAAATTACATTGCATATGTTGCAATAGAGATGCATCACATGATGCATCCACATGCAAGTTGCCTTGGGATAGAATTGAGCAGGAAAGAAACCAACCCAAAGATAAAACTAATGACAAAGAGAAAGGTAAAGAACCTGAATTGCTCACTATGATGTGGCACATTGTAATATTGGAGTAAATGAAGACCTATTTAATGCTTCACTTGCTTCTTGGAAAAATAACTGGTTGCTTGATTCAGGAGCAACTTGCCACATGACCTTTAGAAGAGATTTTTTTGAAGAATTTACTAACAATGTTGATGGCTCAATATACATTGCAGACAAATCAAAACTCAAGCTATCAAGGCTTGGCACAATCAGGCTTAAATTGCCTAGTCTTCCAAACTTTCTTCTGCATCATGTTTTATATCTCCCACAACTGAGGAGAAACTTGCTATCCTTGGTCCACATCTGCCAACAAGGACACTCCATTCACATGTTTGATGGAAAGTTTGAGGTGAGAAAAGTATCAGACCACTCACTTGTCATGACAGGGATAGAAGAAGAAAGGCTTCTCAAGCTGCAAGGTACCTCTTCTTGTGCACAAAATTTCTCATACAATTCTCATTATGAAGAAGGTACATTTCCATCAAGTTTATTATGTCATGCTATATTTGGACACTTGAACTATGACAACCTCCGCTTGTTGAAGAAAAATGGTGTTACTGGTTTGCCTACAATTCCTAGGAAACTTAAGCAATGTGATGCTTGCATTCTAGGAAAGCATAACAAACAGTCTTTTCATGATTCACATTCTAGAGCACATAGAAAACTTGAACTCATTTATTCAGATTTATGTGGTTCAATGCCTATTCCTTCTGCAAATGGAAATAAATATATGATGACATTTATTGATGACTACACCAGAATGTGTTGGGTTTATTTATTGAAGAACAACTCTGATGCTTTTCAAACATTCAAGAACTTTCATACATGGATTGAAAATGATGCACAATCTCATATTGGCTCTATTCGCACTAATAATGGAAAAGAATACACTTCAAATGAGTTTGAAAACTATCTTCGCCAACATGGGATCAAACATCAAACAATTGTGCCTTGTAATCCCCAACAGAACGGAGTAGCTGAAAGAGTGAATATGACAATATTAAATATGGTGCGCTCGATGATGTTTTTCAAGAATGTAAAATTTATGTTTTGGGCTGATGCAGTTCTATATGTTGTATATGTAAAGAATAGATGTCCATCTAATGTTATTAGAAACAAGACTCCTTATAAAACGTGGTATGGGCACATTCTTTTGGTAAGGCATCTCATGGTCTTTGGTTCCACATGTTATGCCTTGATAACAAAGGTACATAAAAACAAACTTGGTGCAAGAAGTTGTAAGTGTATCTTCCTGGGGTATTCAAACACCTCCAAAGCATACCGTCTCTATGATGAAGTCAATAAAAAGTTTTTTGTATCTAGAGATGTAATATTTCTTGAATCATCCAAAGCTGACAATTTTGTTGAGCGGAAACTTGATCGCTGGGATAGATTTGCAAATGAAAAATCATTTCAAGAATTTGATAATCAGATTCCACATCTTAAAGGGGGTATTCCTATACTAGATCAACCTGTGGACTCCAACCACTGATGATACTTTGAGTGATGTGATTGATAGAATTGGGAGACTCAATCTTGATTCAGTCCCAAATCAATCAACTGAGCAGCCTGGACCATCTCAGAAAGGTCCCCCAAAGTGGCTGACAAAGACACTTGAAAGTGTTCATCCTGATGAGGTTGGAAAGATAGGAACTAGAAATTCAACTCGACAAAATGGAAGTGATGTAGATGGATCTAATTCACCTGTTGATATGGATGTTTCTTATGATTGTGAATTGAATTTGTCTACAGATTTTGAACCAACTTCCTTCAAAGAAGTTGTTTCTCATGATGAGTCTACAAGAACGAGTATAAAGTTGATGGCTCACTTGACAAGCACAAAGCTAGGCTTGTGGCAAAAGGTTTTGCATTGAAGGAAGGGACCAATTATGAGGAGACTTCCCCCCCCACAGCAAAATGGGCTACCATCCAGACACTCTTTGCCCTAGCAGCTCAGAACGGTTGGAAAGTCCATCAAATGGATGTAAAAACTACTTTCTTGAATGGAGATCTAAAAGAGAATGTTTTTATGTCCTAGCCTAAAGGATTTGTTGTGAAGGGATATGAATGCAAAGTATGAAAACTTGTGAAATCCTTGTATGGCCTCAAACAAGCACCACAAGCCTGGTATGAAAAACTAATTGAGCATCTTCTAAAACTCAATTTCAAACATTATGATCTTGATAATGCAACTTTGTTTGTTAAGAAAGTTGGAAAAAAAGTTGTATATCTTGTGGTATATGTAGATGATATTTTTATGACAGGGAACGATGAGAGCTATATTGCATCCATAAAGAAGCAATTGAGGAAAGGTTTTGAAATGACTAATTTGGGCTATGTTCATTACTATCTTGGTATTGAAGTAACTCAACATCCGAAGTCCATATTCCTTTCTCAAAAGAAGTACATTGGAGATATGTTGAACAGGTTTGGCATGATTGAATGCAATCCTCTAACTACTCCAATGGAACAAAACTTAAAGCTCACATCCATTGTAGGAAAATAATTTGAGGATGCAACAAAGTATAGACAACTTGTAGGAAGTCTCAACTACCTGACTACTACCAGAACAAATATTTTGTTTGTTGTCGGAATCCTCTCCAGGTTTATGCAAAATCCTTGTGAGGGACATTGGTATGTTCTATGCTTATAGAAGTTTACTTATCTTTCTTATTATTATCCACAGATTAGCAATCACATGTACATAAAGTAAGTTGTAGATAGAACATTAAATGATCGACAGAAAACAAGCCAAGACCAGAGACACAAGATGTTGCGGCTAGCCAGGGACAAAACCCACAATGTGGGGAAACCCTTTGATAAAATCTTCTTTTATCTTCAATAATTCAGCAAAGAGAAATAGTACAAAGAGAATCTCATTTATATCAGCAGAAGCAAACCCTAGATCAGCAGCATCAGCATTAGTGGCTTCATCATCAAAACTAGGGTAGTCGATATCTCGCAAACCGACCATCGGATCGGCTTGATTCCACCATCAAAAAATGTGTCCTTCAGAGGCGGTCCAGATGGACCTACAGTGCAGTTCTGAGGAGGGGGTCTTCTGGTCAATGCTGGTCAAACTTTGGTTCTACAATTGCATCCCTGAAACTGTGTCCTTCCTTCCACATGTGTGAGAGAGAGTCTCTTTTATGCGCAGTAGAGAAGAGCCTCTTTTCTATGCAGGAGAGAGAGAGAGATGTGATGAGATGAGTGAGTCCAAATGAGGAAAAGTCCTCCTGTATTTATATACATCTTATGATAATTGAATAGATGCGACTGTTGGGCTTCTGAGCCTACATGAGTGCAGGTCGGCTTGATAATTATTCCATAATAAAAATAAATTCATATCTCCATAAATACTTATTGGAATCGGATGATTTTTAGATCAATCCTACACCTCTCAACTAGAGGAGTCTAATAAAAATATTATCAGCCATGAATAAGATGAACCACATGGAGTTTGGCCGTAGTTGCCAATTTTAACACTCCCTCTCAACTAGGGAGAACTCCATCTGCAATCTGTCTGTCGGTCACTACTATTCATCCATCAAATGCACTGCCCTTTATAGCTTGACAATTGCCCTGCTCTGCTCTATTCTACTTGTTCTGCTTTGTCTTGTTCTGCCCTGTACTGATCTCTATTGCTCTGCTCTGCTTTGTTCTGTTCTGCTCTGCCTTTGTCTGAATTATGAAGAAGAAGAAATCATCGAGGATGCAACATACTGACTCAAAGTCAGTCTCAGAGTATGTACCACCGGTCCCAGACCAGTCTCAACTAACCTGAAGTCAGCGTCATAGTGAGTACAACTCCTACCACTAGTCCCAGACCAGTATCATCCTCCACTCACTCAAAGTCAGTCTCAGAGTGCGTACCACTAGTCCCAGACCAGTGTCAACTAACCCGAAGTCAGCGTCATAGTACGTACCACTCCTACCACTCGTTCTAGACCAGTATCATTGATCCTAGATCAATGATTGAGGATGTATCACACCATCCTCCACTGACTCAAAGTCAATCTTAGAGTGTGTACCACTGGTCCCGGACCAGTCCTCAACCGACCCGAAGTTAGTGTCATGGTGGTTACAACTCCTACCACTGGTCCCAGACCAGCATCATTGATCCTAGATCAATGAATGTCATCCTAGCATAAGGAGTACGGTAGATACATCGATGCGTCCATCAATACTACTATGGTCCCTAACTTCGTTTCCCTACTCATTGATCAGATGAGAGGTACTTCCCACGAGTCCCAGACTGCATGGGTAGGATGCCTTGACAGGAGAACTTAATTAGTCCCATCCTCACAGGAGAACTAATCATCCTGCTACAATATCGCCATGGAGAACACATCATCCAGGCCTCACAGGAGAACTAATCATCCCACTACATAGTAGTCATGGAGAACACATCATCCAGACCTCATAGGAGAACTAATCATCCTGCTACATAGTCGTCATGGAGAACACATCATCCAGACCTCACAGGAGAACTAATCATCCTGCTACATAGTCGCCACAGGGTGTCATGTACACCACCAGGGGATAATGAATCACCCTGTGGTAATATGTCGGTCCAAGAAGTACCCTGCACCCCCCCGGAGCTCGTTGAGCTCAATGAATCATACAGGACCCTCATCAGAGGGTCTTTGAACAACACCAAGTTGTTCTCGGAAAGTCAGGAATTTGACTTTCCCTAGGGGCTTTGTCAGAATGTCGGCGACCTATTCATCTGTACCGATATGTTGGAGCCTTATAGCTCCCCGCTGCACCATATCTCGAATATAGTGGTACCTGATATCGATATGCTTGGAGCGATCATGAAATATGGGATTCTTTGACAAATGAATCCCACTCTGGTTGTCACATAGGATCATGATGGTATCCAATGTAAATCCAAACAGCTCACTGAAGAGCTTCTGCAACCTGACTGCCTCACAGGAGGCCATACTAGCAGCAATATACTCTGCCTCAGCGGTGCTCAAAGCCACCGACTTCTGCTTCCTGCTCATCTAGGATATCGAAGCAGATCCCAAGGTGAAACAGCACCTAGAAGTGCTCTTACAGTCCACCACACTGCTTACACAATCAACATCAGCATATCCAAGTAGTCTCACATCTCCGGCAGTGTATCTTAACCAATAAGTGATTATGCCACGAAGATACCTCAACAGATTCTTGGCACCAATCCAACGTATGTGGTGAGGTTCAACCATATGTTGACTCAATGTGTTGACTGCAAAATGTATGTCTGGACAGGAGTTCACCAAGAACATTAATGCTCTGACGAATTGACGATACTAAGTGGCGTTTCATAAAACAGGTCCAGCAGCACTACCGCTTAACTTTTTGAAGTCAAGCTTCATCGGGGTAGTTATGGGCTTGTAGTCCACCATACCGAATCTTTCCAGAATCTTCACTACATATTTTCCTTGAGATAGGAAAATTTTCCCTGGCTTCTGCCAAACTTCAAGTCCTAGGAAATAGTGCATCAGTCCTAGGTCCTTCATTTCAAATTCAGAAGCCAACTCCCTCTTACATTTGTGAATGGGAGGGTCTGCACCATTAGGAAGAGGTCATCCACATAAAACACCAGTATAAGAGGTTTGTAATCTTCAACCTTAAAGTAAAGGTTAGGATCACTTCACTCCTAGTGAATCCCAGCTTCATCAAGTAGCTATTGATCCTCTCATACCATGCTCAGGGTGCTTGCTTCAACCCATAAAGGGCTTTCTTCAACTTGCATACATGAGATTTTTTATCATAAATCTCAAATCCTCCAGGTTGCTCCACATAGACCTATTCTTTGATCGAACCATGCAAGAACACGGTCTTGACATCCATCTGATGTAGGTTCCATCCTTGTGAATCCACAAGGGCTATGATCGAGCGGATGGTGGTATATCTAGCAATAGGTGCAAATATATCATCATAGTCTATACCTTCCTTCTGGGAGAAGCCACGAGTGACAAAACGAGCCTTATATTTTTTCGTACTTCCATTTGCTGCATGCCTTATCTTATAAAGCCATTTAGAAGTGACAACTGTTTTGTCCTGGGGTTTGGGAACTACTTCCTAGACATCATTCTTCATAATAGACTCATATTCTTCAGTCATAGCATCCTTCCATACTTAATGCTTGACGGCATCTGAGAATGATGAAGGCTCATTTTGTATGATCATGCTCATGATGGTCAGGTATCCCTGATACCTGTTGGGTTTCTTACTTTCACGGAAGGTTCCTCGAGGTGCAGTGTGTCCTTCAGCATCATCGAGTAGCCCCCTAAGCCAAGAGGGCTTCTTCCTAGAAGTGGAAGGCTTAGGTGGATCAATAGGATCCATGGGTTCTTCCACATCAGGCATTGTTTCATCATCCTTTTCTTTCAGTTCCCTGGTGTCGACTTCTTGAGAGCTCCTCAAAGTCAGAAGATTTTCCACCTTGCTGAGAGTCATATCTTCGTCAAAGGTGACATCATGACTAATCACGACTTCCCTTTGACCGGCTACATAGATTCTATAGCCCTTAGTATTTTCACCATAGCCCACGAAGCTTCCTTTCTTTCCAGATGCACCCAATTTATTCCTTTTCTCTTTCGGCACATGAAAATATATAGGGCTGCCAAATATTCTAAAATGAGATATGTTAGGTTTCTTACCGGTGATCATTTCTTCAGGAGTCTTGGAACCCAATGCTTGATGAGGTCATTGGTTTTGTACATATACGGCAGTGCTTGCAGCTTCGGCCCATAGAAACTTCGGAAGTCTTTGATCATGGAACATGGCACAGACAACTTCCACAATCATATAGTTCTTCCTTTCCGCCACACCATTATGTTCAGGAGTATATGGTGTCATAGTCTCCCTCTTAATGCCAGCCTCTTTACAAAAGTCATGAAACTCGTTAGATTCATATTCAGTCCCATTATCAGTCCTTAAGATCTTGATCTTCTTTTTGGTTTTCTCGATCAAGGCTTGAGATGTGTCACAAGACATGACACCTAGTAGACTTCCTCCAACCTGATATAATGAATCAACTCGAAACCCAAGAGTGAAGGCATCTTTAACATTGTTTTTCCATATATGTACCTTTCCATTGCTGAAGTTCATCTTGTATCCTTTGTCTTCCATTGCCGAGATGGACACCAAGTTCTTCTTGAGGTCAAGTGCATATAATACATTCTATAAGTGGATCGTATTTCCTTGATTCAATTTAAGAGAGACATTGCCTACACCTTTCATGGGATATCTCATATTATCTCCAAGGACAATTTCCAAGTTAGTTTCCTTCTCTATTAGATTATGGAGAACTTATTTGTAACCAGTGAAGTGCCTTGCGGCACCACTTTCAATGAGCCAAATTCCCATTGAGTTCGAAAGAGTAGAGGTAGATAGAGCAGCTGGTAGATAATATTCATCCTGCTTATTTTCAACAATGTTGGATTTGTACCTGGAATTTCTAGCTTTCTTGAATGATTGTCCTCTTCCTTGACTTCCAACACTCCTTTTACCTCTGTTATTAGATTTTTCATTCCTTTGATATTCATGAGATGGATTTTGATCATCGTCCCAATGTGAGTCCTTTCTATCAGGACACTCCCTCGCATAGTGACCTGCTTTATCACAAATGTAACATCGTCCTTTTCTTCCACCCTTAGGTCCAACCTTTCTTTTTGATTTAGTCCCAGAATTATTTCTTTTCTTAGCATGAGAAGAAAAGGCAGCAGGAGGACCTTTAGGCATGGGAATTTCTTGCTCTTCAACCCTTTTTTCTTCTTGAATTCATCTAGCCATTAATTCCTCGAAACCAAGAATTACATTATTGTTCAGAAGAGTAGTCCTGAACACGTACCATTCAGATGGTAATCCTCCAAGAATCATGAGTGCCATTTCCCTATCAGTAATAGTCTCCCCAATAGATAGGAGATCACTCCTGATCTCGGTGATTCCTAAGAATTATGCTCTCATACTCTCATATTTTCCCTTCTTAATTTCCTTCAGCTTATTTCTAAGAAACAAAACTTGATTTGCAGCATTAACTTTAAATAAACTCACTGGTCTATAGTAGATTTCCTTGGAGGTGTCTAGGTCAGAGATGTAGGCCACCAAGTGCTTGTCAATAGAGTTCTGGATGATCTTCTTTGTTTTGACTTCACCGGTTTTCCATTTGTTCTTGGCAGCAGCGGTTGCATTTGATGGAGTCTCAACAATATTTCCTCTCACATAATCCAATAATCCTTGATCTTCTAAGGTTAGATCAATAGACATCTTCCATCTGTGATAGTCAGCTTTCTCACGGAGCTTGTCTTCAGCAGAAAGAGTGAGGAGGACCCCATAGTTCTTTTAGGATAGCCTTGCCAATCTTCTCTTTGGTGATTGCTCTTGCTCTTTCTCCGGCTTTGTCTTCACCTCAACTTTGATACCATGTTAATTTATGGTATGTTCTATGCTTATAGCAGTTTACTTATCTTTCTTATTATTATCCACAGATTAGCAATCACATGTACATAAAGTAAATTGCAGATAGAACATTAAATGATCGACAGAAAACAAGCCAAGACAAGAGACATAAGATGTGGCAGCTAGCCAAGGACAAACCCCACAATGTGTGGAAACCCTTTGATCAAATCTTCTTTTATCTTCAATGATTCAGCAGAGAGAAATAGTACAAAGAGAATCTCATTTATATCAACAGTAGCAAACCCTAGATCAGCAGCATCAGCATTAGCGGCTTCATCATCAAAACTAATGCAGTCGATATCTCACAAACCGACCGTCTGATCGGCTTGATTCCACCACCAAAAAATGTGGCCTTCAGAGGAGGTCCAGATGGACCTACAGTGTAGTTCTAAGGAGGGGGTCTTCTGGTCAATGCTGGTCAAACTTTGGTTCTACAATTGCAGCCCTAAAACTGTGTCGTTCCTTCCACATGTGTGAGAGAGAGTCTCTTTTCTGTGCAGTAGAGAAGAGCCTCTTTTCTGCGCAGGAGAGAGAGAGAGAGATGTGATGAGATGAATGAGTCCAAATGAGGAAATTTCCTCCTGTATTTATACACATCTTATGATAATTGAATAGATGTGACTGTTGGGCTTCTGAGCCTACATGAGTGCAAGTCGGCTTGATAATTATTCCATAATCAAAATAAATTCATATCTCCATAAATACTTATCAGAATCGGATGATCTTTAGATCAATCCTACATCTCTCGACGAGAGGAGTCTAATAAAAATATTATCAGCCATGAATAAGATGACCCACATGGATTTTGGCCCTAGTTTCCAATTTTAACAGGCTGCTGCAAAAAGAGTTCTAAAGTACTTGAGGGGAACTCAAGACTTTGGACTCAAGTATACACAGGTGGGCGACTTCAGATTAATTGGATACTCTAATTCAGACTTCGATGGAGACAAAGAAACTAAGGTATCTACTTCTGGTTGTCCTATGAGTCTTGGATCAAGAGTTGTCTCCTGGAGATCATGCAAACAATCAGTTCCAACAGATCCCACAATAGAGGTAGAATATGTGGCAGCAGCTGAGGCAAAAAAATAAATTGTGTGGCTCAGGAAAATTCTAGAAGATTTGCAGGTAAAACAAGTACATTTGACTCCAATCATGATTGACAATACCTTTTCAATAAAGTTGGCCAAGAACCCAAAGTTCCATGATCGAACAAAGCACAACAACACAAAATACCATCTAATTCGACATCATGCTGAGGCCAAAACAATCCATCTTCACCATTGTTCCACTAATGAGAATATTGTAGATATCTTCACCAAATCACTGGGAAGATAAAATATTGAAAGATTCAGAACAATGCTCAGACTCACCAACATCCCTTCAGATTAAGCGAGGGAATGTTGACACCTAATCATAGGGATTGGGTGAACAATTATAAATAGTGTAAATAAATAATAAGAGAAAATGGAGAGTCATCTGGAGATGAAACTCAACAGTCACTCCCTCATGTATATAACTATGAATAGCCTAAATGAATAAACATAATCTCATTTGAGAAGTTACCTCCTGGCCTGACATAAACCTCATTGAAATCTCAAGTATTACTTATAGAAAGAAGTAGAGGTCTTCATCGACTAGAATCATCATACAATAGTCAATAAGGAAACATATGTTGGGTGAGGATATGAAATATCCTCAAGTTTCTCTGATGGAATCCTTATCAGAGGGTTCACCGATCTAGAAAGGAATCATATGTTTCATCAAGAATTCCAACTCGTGGGATTGAAGGGATGATGGTATGATGACATAACAATGAAGTGAGTCTACAGGTTAAAGCTACTTCGTTCAAGTGAAGCTGCTACAGGAAGTCTAGATGACCCAAAAGAAAGATGAGGTATGTATGCTTACACAGGTTATTATGAAATTCATGTCATATGGCTGCAGATAATATGGATCACTATTTCCATCTTGGGAAACATGATAAAATAAAATAGGAAAATCCTATTATGAAAGTTGCAGAAAGGCATAGGTCACACTAGATGAAATCAACATAATATGTTCTCGTATGAAGTATAAGGGTGTTGGCTACAATTAAGGAACTTTGATTGGAGGATCCTGGGAATTAAGAGTGTGAGGAAAAAGGGGGAAGATATCATGAGATATGCAACAATGGTAGAAGGAATTCAACATCTAAAGACCAAGAATATTTGACTAGGATATCGCTCGAAAAGATATAAAGACTCCGATGAAAGTCGAGAAAAGATAAAGACCCTTGACAATGGATATCTTTGAGATATGTGTCAACATGTATACAGGATGCCATTCTACAGGAAGATGTCATGATGAAAGGCCATCACAAAGGTAATTTTTGGTTTAAGTGTTCATTTCTTATTTTTAAACTAATACCTGGATGGGCTTATGTAGGACTGCCAAAGGGAAGATCTGTGGATGAATTCTAGGAAGACCATATAGAAGGATGTAAGATCCTTCCAAAAAATATGGCATCAAGAAACTAGTATGACATGAAGCAAAGCCAGATGGAAACCTGATAGATCACTTTCTGATAAAACCAATGAGGACATGACTGACTCATGAATGAAAGTGATGGATGGTCTGTGCCCTATGAAGAAGTCCCAAAAGATGAAGACTCCATGATAAAATAAATTTATGAAATCAAAGGAAAAGGAATTCTTCAAGTAGTTGGTTGTCCCATCATCTCCACTAGAAAAGCTGTTGTAGGTCCCTAGTTAAGAGGGAGCCTGGAAAGAAGTTTCTTACTTGGAAGAAACTTGGAAATTCCTAAACCAAGAGGGAGCTTAGGGACATTCCTTTTTTAGGAATAAGTACAGTCCTTTATTGGAATATGTCCTCCCTATTTGAGAGGGAGAGATATACACATCATTCTAGTCTTCACCTGGGAAAAGAGTATGGAGGATTGGGTAATAATTTGGCATCTCATACTCTTTGAGGATGAGATAGGGCATCCAAGAGAAGAGTGATCGTAGAGGATTGATATTATTTGAGGAATGGTAATCCAAGATAAAAATAGTCTTGATGGAATGCACCCTGAGTACCCAGGTAGGGTAAATTCTAGAAGAGACAATGATGAGTATGTCTATAAATCATTGGTCTTGCCAGCATTAAGCTTAGATCTTGTGGAGAAATGGAGTTGTTAGTCAAGGCCTTGCTATGTGACAATGCTAGTTGATATGATGCTATACAAATTACATACCAATATGAATTCTTCTTATGAGAAATTCTTTAGATTGAGAATGACCAAGTATCATTATGAATACCTCCCTAGTTAAGAGGGAGTGTTGAAAAGTGTAACTAGGTTATGTCTTCATGATTACATGTAATTATGATTTTATGTAATGAGATGTAAAGAAGAAAAATAAAATTATTGTATTTCTTGCTTCATGGGTTTCATGAGCAAGAGATTTTACTTTTGAGTCAAGACTCCCATTAAGAGTATTTAGGAATTATTTGTCATATAGTCACAAATTATAGAGTCATTTTCATGTAATGAAGTCATGTTACACATTGTAAAAGGTCAAACTTATCTATGTAAAGTATCCTCCAAGACCTTGTCACTTATCCTCTTCAATTCGGCCTACAACGATGAAAGAACTTGCTAGAAGAAGCCGACTTTCATTCTTGTTATCATTTTGGCCTAAGGGACATGAGATGAGGTGTATAAGTAGCCACACTCGGCCTCACTCAGAGGCAAGCAACTCAACGAGCATTTGATCAAGAAGAAGTGCGAAGAAGATATAGTGAAGGAAGGTTTCTTCTGGGGATAGCGAAGAAAGGATTCTTCTAGAATAGCAAAGGAAAGATCCTTCTGGGTATAGTGAAGGAAAGTTTCTTCTGGGGATAGCGAAGAAAGGAATCTTTTGGGATCAGTGAAGGAAGGATCATTTTTGGGTCTATCTTGAGTTATATACTCTCTCACAAGTGAAGGAAGAAGGAACAAAGGCATCACAAAAGGACTGAAGAAGAGCAATATATACCTCTCTTTAGGAGACTAGGGTTTATGATCTAGGGTGAACCTAAGAGATTGAGATTTTGTAGAAGAGACTAGTGAAATCATAGAGACAGTCTAGAAGAAGTTGAGAAGATGCAGTGTGAAGAATAGATACTGAGTTTCTCTAAAGGAAACTGAGGAGAGAATTTCAAGATTAAGAAGAAACTCGAGAAAGGGAGACATCAAGGTTAGTGACAAGGCTCTTAGGAGGATACTAGAGTCAAGGGTCTTTTTCATAGGCTTGGTATTCATCAATTGAAGAACTATAAGAATAATTTCTTATCAGGTTTTCCTCTCAAGAAGTGAGAGGTTTTTGCCCTAGCTGACTAGCCTACATATTGTGTCACTTGTATTATATTGTGCATATTGGTAATTGTCTTGATGAAAATAACACAATAATAATATAATGAAGAGACGAATATAATCTAAGAAGTAAAAAGTATAGCATAAGCAATTATCAAGCAGAGAAATATTTTAACTCCTTATGCCCTAGATTTCTCAACAATGTGTTATCTTCTCTATAGCACATGTCTCTTTCATTCTCTTTAGCTTTTGCAAGTGTCATTTTCACTTTTTATTACTATCACAAGTGTTGCCTTTTAGTAAGGGAAGTGTCACAACTAGTAAAAGGGAGTCATTTGTACATTCTTGGAGGGAACCTTTGATGCATTATCCTGTACCAATGTGTCCCATATACCATAGAGACATGCATCAGACTCATTTCCCAAGTCTCGAGCATTGTTTTGCTAGTTTTTTCCCTTGTGTCACAAAGTGTATCTTGAGTGTCACACTTGGAGGTAAGTATTGTACTACTATTTTTTCAATAGGAACATGCTGGTTGTGGGTGGTAATTGATTCCTTGTCGAGTGGTTGATCATATCTAAGTGTGTGATCATGTTCAAGTCATGTTTTGGTTCTATCTCTCGCATCTTGGATCCCACACTTAGCCATTTATTGAATTGATCCTTCTCCAGTAAACCTCCTCCCAAACTGCCTCCCTGAACTGTTTATCCCGCAATCTCAGGCGAAAAGAATGTCCTACCCTCAGGAACTATGCACTGTGAAGTCTCTACCTCTAAAGACTACATATTGCGCAGTCATAGTGCTCAAGAACTACCTCTCGCCCTTAGAAATTCCATGATATGTCTCCTCAATCAACCTCTTTTTGTGCATTGCACAATTATAGTCAACAGTCTATCTCTCTGCCTCCCTGAACTACGTAATCAATTTTCTCGATCTCCCTCCATAACTACACATTACACACTTACAGTGGGAAATCCTACCTCACTGTGATCATAACTGCGCAATATTACTTCTCAAGCCTCTAGTTGTTGTGCATTGTGTAGTTGCAAGCCTCAATCCCTAACTCCTTCCCTCTAGAACTACACACTACACAATCCTTGATCCTTCCTCATGGTCCAATATTTCTGAATTGATGTGGTCTTGCAGTGAGTGAATTTCATTTGTAGGTACTATATATTGACATGACAGGATGATGCTCCAGGAGGATTCTTAGGAGGTCATACAAGAAGACACTTGTGAAGCTAGAACCATGAAGAATTGATTAAACAAGAAGATGAAAGGACACTAGCTTATGATAGAATATTAAGATAAGGGTCACATGAAGATTCCATATCAATCATACCCTTGGGGGATGAATATGAAGCACATGCAAGACCTTCCATTAAGGCATGAATGAAGAAACAAGAAGAGAAGATTGACATTGACACATCACTAAGAAGTTACATGTCATCAGTTCCAAGTCATGTCCTTTACAATTGTCATCACAATGCCATACGTGTCAATGTGTCTTGCCACATCATTTGTGGATGTAACTATGAAGTTTCAAGAAGATGTCAAAATGTAAATGTGTGGAAGTCGAAGAGTCGCATGTGAAATATGAAAAGTCACTTGTAGACTAAAGAGTCACTAGGAGGAGTCCAAGAGCCTTGTAGAAGTTTAAAAGTCACTTGGAAGTCCAATAGTCATGAGGGAAGCTCAAGATTCATAAGGATATGAATGGTCATTCCTCTTGTTATAAATACACCCTCATAGCTAATGCAAAGAGATTTCATACTCTTGATCTTTGGAGAGCCAGCCTTGGCTTCTCTAACTTAGCATAGGAGAGAAGATCATTCTTTGGAGAAGCAAATAGTGACTCAATGTTCCACTCTTAGATCTAGTGGCTCGACATTACAATTGTGTACTTGGATATTTTTTATGAGCCTCGGTATTGCAAGAAGAATGGTGAAACTCCCAAGGCTACCAAATTTAATTATAAACCTGGGGTTCATACAAACTTAACAACTGTTGGAACTATATTTGCAGCATACAATGTGTCCTTCCTTTGATGTCATGATTTAATGGAGTGAATGTAATAAAATCAAATCCTAAACTAATTGCAGAAAATGAAATGCTCGAAATGGAAACCTTAACCTATTGCGAGAAAGAAAACACAATGAAAGAAACCTATTCTAATTGCATAAAGTAAATCTCATGAAGTAAATTTAAATCATTAAATTTCAAAGATTTTAGGTCCATTAACAGCGTTCATTGGAGGTGGAAATCATCATTGTATTATCCATTTCATAGATTTGTCCATTACCCCAAATCACTTAAATGTTTTGCATGGGTAAAGAGACAAGTCCTAAGTGGTATTTAGTCTTCCCTAATCATTGATTTAGAGCCTAGGGGTCTTGATTCAACCCTAAGGTACAATAACCAAGCTTCTTGAGCAAATATGGGCAAGTATATACATGTTGGAAGGTTTTTATAGGAGATCATGTAGTTACTACGGAAAACTGTAGATTTACTACAAGAAACTATAATTCACCAAATAACTAAGAAAATCAAATCCAAATTGTATGGGGAAAATGTTTTTATTTACTAGGATGTATTAGGTCTCCATTCCAAGTGGAATCACTTAAAAATACCTATGTTAACCCATTCTAAAAAATAACAGAAAATTACTAGTCTAAAATCTAGAAATTCGAGAACTAGTGAGCTAGTAAATCTATCAAATGCCTAACCTAATCAAGGGAAAATAAAATGGGGTGATTTTTGTTATTAAATAGAATTTTTTTTGGATCTAATTCAATTGGAATCAATTCAATTGAAGTTCATTAGCATGCTCTAAAAAATAACATAAATTTATTGTTAGTTGCCACAAAGGACTTCCAAAAATCTAGATTTGGGAATAAGAAAATTAATCCAAGTAATTTAATGATTACTATGACCTTCCAAAGATGTTACAATTATGAAATGATGGTTTTTATCCTGCAAAATAACTTACTTCAACCATTTAACCCAATCCTACAACACAAAATCATGATACTAAATTCAGAAATAGGAAAAAACAAGAGAAAGAGATGCATGTGAATAAGAAGTGAAAGAAGAAAAGTAAATGATACAAAAGGGATCTGAGGCTCCTGGGATGGCCAAGCCCAAGGTAAATCAAAGTCCTATGGAGGAGACCAAGATTTATAAGTTGAACATGGCACCAATCTTCATTATTTCCATCAATACAATCACATCCCTGCAAGAAATGACAATGGAGTTGCAAAAATATGAGTTATCTCCTCAAGAAGACTAAGAAAAATCAACCCCTAGAGGAAAATTCAGCTTGTTACTTATAAAAAAATATTATGAAGCATTCCCCATTAAAAGAGGAAGATTTTCCCACCAAAATCCCTCAAATAGTGGATCTGGTTCCCATTACTAAGAATCTGCATTAAATGGCAGGGAACACATTCCTAGATTTTCTCAATCATTGGAGATCCAGAATCTATGCAATAATTTCATAATATCTTCTTGATTTATTATTTAATATTGATCCTCCTGTAGTAGGGAGCGAGTCCCTAAATTATCTCCTCCTCCAAATCTTCATAATCTGCCCAATATTCTCAGAATATTCCACAAAAATTAATATTAGGCACAATTATGCAATTATCCATAAACCCTCGTAATGAACATATTAAAGTTAAAAATACTTTATCTAATGCAAAAAGAGAGGTTTAATGTGCTAAATCATGGTCAGATGGGCCTTAATTTATGTCTAATTTGGAGGCCCATCATACCCCCCTATTGAAAGTGTTGCTCATCCTCTAAGCAACTTAGTGACCTCATTGTGCCTCATTCATGGACCCGATAGCCTCCCTGATTTGTACATTCCTACCTTTTTCCCCTTATGCAAGATGGTTTCTTTAAGATTTTTTAGTTTGGCAAGGTCTTCCACATCCTTTTCCAATATCCTGCTACCTTTTTCCACCATTTGGACACCTATGGAACCCTCAAAATGCCCTTAGATGAGATCTTGTAGTAAACTAGGACATCCTGTAGTAATTCTTGTAGTAACTACAGGAAACCCTGTAGCAACTTGTTTAAACCTGTTTTGAGCATAAATGATAGTCTGAGCCTAGGGTAGTCCCTCAACTTGGCTCCCATTCCCCTCAATTCCATTTTTGACCGACTTTTCCATGCCTTTCTCCCCTTTATATAACATCTTTTAGGCCTTGGACAAAAGATAGAAAGATATTAGAGACCCCTTGGAAAGCCTATTTTCATCACTATATTTTGAGTTCTATTTTAATGGTGAATGCCTTCTTGTCTTTTGTTTCCTTCTTCTTCTCTTTTGTGGACTAGATGATTTCGTAATGGGCCTTAGAGTTCTCTATTTTTATTAGGTCTCTCTTAGGCATTGCCATTTTGGTTTTAAGCACAATTTGTTCCTTTCTTCCTTCTTGTAGCAACATTCTGCCTTCCTGTAGTAATCATTCCTTCTCTTTTAGGGTCTTCTAACTGTATGGGAGTGATGAGAAATGATGTAGAGGGTTTGGAGGATGATGCTAGGGCTCAGAGGGAGTAGTGTAGGTTTGTGAAAATGGAGAGGATGTGCTCTGTGTGTTTTTTACAAGAAAATTTCAGGTTGAGACAGAGTGTAGGGTTTATTCTTGAAAAATGTTAATTTTTTCTTATGAAATGGGATGGATGAATGATGGATAGATAGTGGATATGAAGTGGATGGAGGGCTTGGAGTGCTTTGGTGACTTGGAATTTTCACAAATTTCCTCTTTTAACTATTGTCCCCATTCCTCGAAATCATCACTCTTCCTAATTTGTTTTTTACACATTGCATGAGTGAAGGAATTAGTTGTATTAACTCGGTGAAAGTGGCTGAGACTTCTGACCCATCCTTAGCTTATAAAACCTCATCTCTCATGCATTGACAACAAATTTCTAACTATAATATGCTCAAGAGAAGAGGTTAAGAATATTTCATACCTGTACCTATGTGATGGTTGTTGGAGAGACATGCATGTTACTGCTGAGTTGATGATCGATCCATGGTACTTTGGAGGTGATAGTTTCCTTTGCTAGATTCTGCACAGGTCTTCATAGCTTGGTGATTCTAAACCTCTATCTTCTAGTTACTGTGAGCAAGCCATCTTAGCCAAATCCAGCCTTCTTGGAGTGTTGGGTTGGGCCATAGGTGATGTTCACATTCCCCACACTTTTCAAAATTGTCATACCCCTTACGAACACTTCATTTCACCTTCCCTACCTTCCTATAGCCTTCAGCTAGTTTTCTATAGAAAACCAGGACATCTTGTACTAACTATAGGAAGCCCTGTAGAAGCCTGTTTAAACACATATCTCCCTAGTATTTTAGGAAAAAAATGAAATTGAGTAGTACTTTGCATACTTGTACCTACCTTATGGTTGTTGGAGAGGCATGCATCCTTCTGAGTTGATGATCGATCCATGGTCCTCTAGAGGTGATAATTTCCTTTGTTAGCTTCTGCATAGGTCTTCATAGCTTGGTGATTCTAAACCTCTATCTTCTAGTTACTATGAGCAAGATATCTTAGTCAAATCTAGCCTTCTTGGAGTGTTGGGTTGGGCCATGGGCGATTTTCACATTCCCCACACTTTTCAAAATTGTCATACCCCTTACCAAAACTTCATTTCACCTTCCCTACCTTCCTATAGCCTTCAACTAGTTTTCTGTAGAAAACCAGGACATCTTGTACTAACTATAGGAAACCCTGTAGAAGCCTGTTTAAACACATATCTCCCTAATGGTATACTCGTTTGACCTGAAATTTTCTGAGCATGTTTCCATCATCCTTATGCACCTTCCCATAAAAAAAAAAGTCCAATGGATGCATGAATATCGAGAAAAATTATAAATTTTTGTAGGTGATGGAGGTTGATTTCTTGAAAACCGTGCACTGGAATTTGCTGAAATTGCTTGGGCATGTTACCATCTTCATGAAACAACTTTGCAAATGGATGCACGAATATGGATAAATTTAAAAATGGTTACAGGTGATGGAGGTCAATTTCTCAAAAACTGTGCACTTCAATTTGCTGAAATTGCTTGGGCATGTTACTATCATCCATATGCATCTCCCCCTAAAACAACTTGGTAAATAGATGTATGTTTTTCGAGATATGACAAAAATAATTTTTTTCTCTATGTATTTTTGTTTCTTGTAGTAACTACAGGATCTTCCTGTAGTATTTTAGGACAAAGGAAATTGAGAGGTAAAAGATTATGAATGATGACCATGGCGGGGTGCGGAGGAGGGAGATCAAATCCCTCCTACAGTGAAGTGGTTGCGGACAGAAGCAAGGGAGTTGGATCGCATCACTTCAAGAAACCTAACAAAGGCTAAGAATACAGAAAAATCGGAAACTATCAAACCTCAAGGACAGGAAGAGAATCATTAGGAAGCTAATAAGGAGAAGCCGACAAAGGTTAGCAGTCTGAAAGTTTCCCCTATGAGTACATCAGGTGTCTGTAAACCCAAGTCGACCACTATTCCTCAAGTCGTTTTAAGTGACCCAACGCTATAGGTACACAGAGACCACATGTCGGATTATGTTATTATCTGTAAATTTATGGGGATTTGGCCGACGGAGAAGGCTTTGCAAGCATGGATAAGGAACCACTGGAAACCAAAGGGGGAAATAGACCTTCACCTTGGGTCTAAGGGCTTCTTCACAGTGGTGTTCACAAGTGTAGAGGATAAAGACAGAGTGTTCGAGGGAGGACCCTATTTTTATTCTTCTGCAGGCCTTTATTTGAGACCATGGGTAATGAACTTTGTCCCAGAACGAGAAACTTTCACCTCGGTGCCGGTATGGATAAGACTTTATTCCCTTCCTTTAGATTATTGGCAATTGGAGCCTCTAGAGGCTATCGGCAACAAGCTAGGGCATTTTATTAAGATCTTAGATGCTACTCTAAGAGGCAAGTATACCTCCTTCGCTCGGATATGTGTGGAAATGGAATTATCTGGAGCACTTCTGGATGCAATCATTTTATAAGTGTATGATGAGGAATGGGTGTAGGCGGTGGACTATGAACACATCCCATTTAGCTGTCGTAAGTGCCATGAGGACGAGCACCTATACAGGGACTGCCCATTGAACATGCTAGAGAGTAATATGAAAGCCACTACAAGCAAGGAGCCCGAAGGTTTTACTAAGGTTGGGGGTAAAGGGAAAGGAGGCAAGTGGTACCAAAAGAAAATTAATGAAGATGAACAACTGAGTCACAATAGTTTCAAGATTGTAGAAGAAGAAGTCGAAAACAATGGGACAAACCAGGAATCAGAGAATATTCGTACTGAGAAGGAAAGTGATACTAATATGGAGGAAATACCAGAAAATATAAAACAAAAGGATGATATGCCGAGCATTATGGAACTCAGTAGGGACCACGAGATGACCCCAAGTGAGGCTAGAATGGAAGATCATGAACTACGAGATATTCTAGAGAGGGAGAATTTAGATCTAGAAAAGTTTTGGGAGCAGGGAATAACCAAAGAGGCATACTCTCTGCCAAACGAGGAGTTTGACAGGGTTAAACAACTCTTTCTCTGGAGATCGTAAATGAAGTGTTCTGGAGGCAAAAGAAACCATGATAGCCAGGAGAATATGGGAGTGAAAATGATGGAGGATACACCAATGCATTCTTCTAAGAACCCGATTAGGAAAAGAGGAAGAAAAACACAAAATGAGCTGCTAACCGAATGTGGGAAACTTATGATTAACTCATGTAAGATGAGGGATATTACAATTTACTCCTTTACAAACCTTTCTTAATGAATATTACAACCTGGAACATTAGTGGTCTAGGAAGTAAAAGGAAACAAAGAACTCTTAGCAGAAGAATGAAAGAAGAAAAATCACATATGGTGTTTATTCAGGAAAAAAAATGTTTGATGGAAAAGATCAAAGAGATACACAGCAAATGGTTAATCAAGTATGAGTATATAGAAGTTAAAGTGGATAACTCGGCAGGTGGGATTCTTACTCTATGGGATCCTCAAAAACTTGGAATCCTGGATACTGAAGCTTCTAGGAATTATCTATCACTGGTGATTCAACCTTTGGGTGATAAGGAGATCTACATGATCACTAATGTTTACGATCCTCAAAAAATAGAAGACAAAATTAAGCTTCTCACCTCCCTTGAGAAGATGAGAGAGAGATATCCTGATATGCCCTGGATTCTGGCGGGGGATTTCAATATGATCAGATCTCTTATAGAGAAAAAAGGCGGTACCAGAATACTAGGCAGAGATTCCATTGCCTTCCAGAACTTCATGAATAACATGGGGCTAGTGGACATCGAAATAGTAAATGGCACTTTTACTTGGAATAATAAGAGGAGGGGGGGGGGGGGGCTTCTAAAATAGATAGATTCATAATCTTAGAGGACCTCTTTCTCAAAGGCCTTGATATGTCAGCTTTAATCCTTCCCTTCGGAGGCTTGGACCACTGGCCTGTCTAGCTTGAAGCTACTTTCATGGGTACACTGAGGAACATACCTTTTAGGTTTGAAAATTGTTGGCTCTCTCACCCTGACTTCACCAGCAATATTGACAAATTGTGGGCGGAAGATACGCCCGTTCTAGGCACTAAAATGTTCATGTTGCAGCAGAGACTTAAACACATCAAATCTAGGCTTAAATATTGGAACAAAAAAGAGTTTGGTAATATTTTTAAGGCCAAAAGAGAAGTCGAGCAGAAAACCCAGGAGATTAATCAAATCATCATCTCAGAAGGTTTTACCAAGGAACAAAAAACTCAGGCTGACTCTCCTCATAATGAATGCAACGATCGGTGCATGCAAGAGGAGATTTTCTGGAGACAGAAATCGAGGGTGCAGTGGATTAGAGAAGGAGAAAGAAACACAAATTTTTTTCATAGGTCAACCTTGGATCACAAATCTCATAACAAAATTTCAAAACTTAAATATTCTCAAGGGAAAGAGCTTATCTCTCACAAAGAAATGGAATCTGTCCTAGTTCAACACTTCCTTAGCATAGCAGAGGAGCCTCTCGTCGACAGATCTTGACTCATTAACAAATTTACCAAGTTCATTCCTAAGCTTGTAACATGCCAGTGTTTGAAGAGGAGTTTAGTAAAGTTATCAATGAGATGAAAAATGGGAAATCTCCTGGCTCTAATGGCTTCAATGTGGACTTATTCAAATCTTGCTAGAAAATAGCCAAACATGATATGCTTGATGTTGTGGAAGACTCTAGAAGATCCAAAACTGTTTTGAAAGCTCTTAATGCCTCTTTCATAGCTTTGATTCCAAATCAGGAAAAAGCTATGACACTAGATAGATTCAGACCCATAGCCTTATGTAATGTGGTGTGCAAAATTATTTCCAAATTGATCGCTAACAGACTCATGCCTCTTCTTCCTGCTCTCATCTTAGAGGAAAAAACTGGATTTGTGGAAGGAAGACAGATTCTCAACAACATCATACAAGCTCACGAGGTGGTACACTCTCTTAAGAGCAATAAGCAAGCTGGTATGATCATGTAGCTTGACCTAGCGAAAGCTTATGATAAGCTAAGCTGGTCTTACATCAGGGCAGTGCTAAGAGCTTATGGCTTCAACCACAACTGGATAAGATGGGTTATGGCCCTTGTATCCATGACCAGCTTCTCCATTCTGCTTAACAGCTCTCCCTCTAGAACCTTTATGCCTTCTAGGGGTCTCAAACAAGGGGATCCACTCTCCCCCTTCCTCTTTGTTCTCATGATGGAAGGGCTAGGCAGAGCGATCAAAATGGAAAATTCTGAAGGAAAAATCCAAGGTCTGAAACTTACTCCGGATGGTGCTGCTTCTACTCATCAACAATTTGTTGATGACACAATGCTACAGGGCACTCCTATGGTCAAGGAAGCTAGAGCTTTCAAGAAAATCCTGAACGACTTTGCATTGGCTACTGGTATAGAGGTAAGCCCTGACAAATCAAAGGTGTTATTTTTTAACATTGACATTGCTATTCAGAGCAACCTCACCAGAATTCTTGGGTTTCAAGGAGATTAGTTACCTTCCAAGTACCTGGGAATGCCTCTTACTAATAAACCTCTGAGCAAGGAAGTGTGGGAGCCGATAACGAATAAACTTCAAGACAAAGTCAAGAAATAGACCTACAGGTCTTTGAATTTGGTGAGGCGTCTGGTGCTTACTAAGGCTGTCCTGCAGGCTATACCCATTTTCATGTTTTCAGCTCTTCCTGCTCCTAAAGGAGTTATGCAACAAATCGAGAGTATTCAATGAGATTTTCTTTGCGGCAAAGGGGAAGAGAAAAATAAGTGGGATTTGGTAGCTTGGGACAAGCTTTGCAAACCTAAGGTCCATGGTGGTTTGGGGCTTCATGACCCTGAAATCCTCAGTAGAGTTTCAGGAGCCAAACTTTGGTGGAGGTGACTCAAGGAATCGGCCACCCCTTGGGCCAAGCTTTGGAAGCATAAATATGCAAATAAATGGCAGGAGAGTGATCATATCCAAATGCCAGGGCTCATCAAGGGCTCCCACATTTGGAACCTTGCTTGGGAGAATAGAGCCATTGTCCAGAAGCATAGTTTCTGGGAGATCCGAGCTGGGAACCTTGCACGGTTTTGGGAGGATAACTGGCAGTAGGAACCAAATTTGTTTAGGGAAGAACTAACCGCTCTAAAAAATGACACTGACAACAAAGGTTTACTTATGGTAAGTGACTTCTGGGATCAGGTAAGGAACAATGGTAAATGGAGAATGTGGAAGGATCTTGGTTATAGTGAAGAGAGTCCTTTGAAGGCCCAGGCGGATTCTCTTGCTCTTGACTTGGAGCAGAGGAAGATTTTTGTGTCATCTTCGTCCAACCAACTGATATGGGGTCGAAACACCGAAGGCACCTTCAACCTCAAAGAAGCTAAATGCATGGCCCTAGGTTTCGATTATCCAAACCCTAATTAGGTGTGGAATGACCTTTGGCAGAACTTGCAATGGATGAAAATCAAGTTATTTATGTGGTTGGTGCACCAAAAGAAAATTCTCACATGGGAGAATCTTCTAAAAAGGGGCTTTTTTGGCCCATCCAAATGCCATCTATGTGGATTACAGGAGGAGACGATGGAAAATTTACTAAACCTCTGCCCCTTCACCTCTACCTTGTGGGATTGGGCAACCTCAGTCTTCAGGCAAACTGATAGGGACAGACTCAGCATCACCAACACTTTGAAGAATTGGAGGAAAGACTTCTCAGGTAATGAAATCCTTAACAAGGCTTGGACTCTAGTTCCAGGCTTTATTATCTGGGATGTCTGGAAAGAATGCAATGGAAAGATTTTCAAGAACAAAATAGTCTCGACCTAGAACATCATTGTCCAAATTTTACGACAGCTCAAAGATACAGTAGGAGCCCTTGTGTGGAAAATTCCTGAGGACCCTCCTTTGCCCCAATATGCTCGCATACTGCTGCAGTTGGGTCTCCACTCCCTGGTTCCCCAAGGCACTGCTAAGGGTGTGAGCAAAACAATTGCTGGTAAAAACATCTAGCAGCCTCCTCCTCATGGTTTTTTGAAAATCAATATAGACGGGGCCTCGAAGGGCAACCCAGGGATGGCTGGATTTGGTGTTGTCATAAGAGATGAGCAAGGGCGCATAAAGGAAATCTTTCACAGTCATTTTCAGACTGCCACTAATAACATGGCAGAGCTCATGGCCTTAGAGCAGAGCCTAGAAATCTTGATGGAGTCAAATTTACACAGTGCCATCACTGAAGCTGACTTTGAATTGGTCATTAATGAGGCAAGAAAATGTGTAATAGAACGGCACTTGGCAAAGTTTCGAAACATTGGAGGCTCTCGCAAGTCTTTCAGCATATTCATTCCCACTTGCGAACCCTGAGAACCACCAGCTTAGTTCATGTGCGAAGAAAAGCCAATATGTTAGCTAATCATCCGACTAATGAAGGAGTGCTATGTAAGGAAAGCTATATTTGGTACGACTGGAATTCTATACCCTCTTGTAAACTGCATGATGATTGTCAACGATAGGCAACCAAAGACATGACATACTTCTAGACCATGAAGAATGAGAAGGAGTAAGACTAGCGGGAGTAGGATAGAGCGGAAGTCCTTGAGCCGGGTTGAAGTGCTACAGTAAATCCTGACCGTCAATCCCATAGTCAATGCTTATGTCATAGCTAACTACAGGGATTGAGTATTTGGTAAATAGAATGCTAGTTGAAGGGCTCTAGGATCTGATGGTTGTCGTTATCGAAAAGTTATCGGGTTTTAAAATGATCGAAGGTTAAGTCCAAGAGTGGACCCAAAGTTTTTATAGACCATGGTTTATAATCTATATCGGCTCAGTGAAGCGGGTAAAGTGTCGCACAGGTTTCCAATGCGATATCATTGAGGACCGTAGGATCAAATGGGTTTTTGATCTACGGTGCAGGATCATCGTGCAAATCTGTTGATCGGAGAGAATATCAACCGTCCGATTGAAGGTAAGATCAACAATGGAGATTAAGCGACAAGAATTGGGGAGTTTGAGCGATAAAATTGGGGAGAGAGCAATAGTATGAACACTTAGGAATAATGACCTAGGATCTAATTTTGTTTTTGTGTGTAAGGTTTTGGGTTTCGTTGACCTTGTTGTTTGTTTATCATCAACGGGTATGTCTCTTGTTAGTCTTTACACTTGTAAAGACGTGTACCATATGTAATCTTTTTTTCGGTAATTGAAGGCTCCACTCTTACTTGACAAAAAAAATAATGTGGATGGTGGAAATAGATGAGGGTGATGGATTGACGTGGCCTTGGTCCTTCTAGAGATTCTGAGCAAAGGAGGAGAAATTCCAAGTTTGACTTCCTTTGACTAGGCTTTTGATCAATTTTTCCTTTGGTGGATAACTTGTTTTTGTTGCTTACAGAGGTTGGAGAGCACCTGCATTCATGAGAGAGAGATACATGGAGAAAAATATTTTCTTTTTTCTTTTTTTCTTTTTTTCTTCTAGGCTTACAAGCCACCTCAACGAGGTTTTCAACTAGTAGGTCTGCACAGGTGCCTCAAAGGAGGTTTTCACCTAGGATCTTTTATTTTTCTTGTTTTTTCTCTTTTTTTCCAACCCATTAACCGCCTCATGAAGGTTTTCAATCAATGAGCCAATCTCAGGAACCTCAAAGGAGGTTTTCACATGAGTTTTTATTTTTTCCTCTTATTTTTCATATTTTATTTCTTTTCCTATCCTATCCTATTCTATTTTTCATTTTCAAGTGTAGGAATACTTCCAATGGAGCCACTTGCATAACTAGATGACAGATAAAATCATGTGTAGGTTTGAAACATATTCTTTGACATGTACCTAAATGTAAGAGACCAAATGCTTTTACTTGGATGATATCACACACAGTTAAAGAAGAGAGTATTTCTGCAACTTAGGGACATTCTGGAACCATATTTCAATATAGTTGTGATGCCCCTAGTCCTCTTGCTAATTTGGATCATATTGGATGTCTCATTCTTCCATGAAATTCAAATCTCCTTCGTTTTAGTGATTATTCTCTTGAACACATAGAGGATCTAATGGTGAGCATGAGGGAACTTTCTCAATCTCTTATTGTGATGTCTGATCTTCATCAAGTGTAGCCCATGATCCTTTGGTCTTCTCATTTGAATCTTCTTCTTCTAGATGTGGTCCTTCAATGAAATCAATATAATCTCTTTTTGACAATACCTTTTTTGATCTAAGATGAATACCATTTAGATCAAGAGGAGATGTTTGGAAGTGTTGTACCTCAACATTGTAAGTGGGTTGAACTACTTCATTGTGTGGGTTTGGAAATGGTGGTACAGGTAGTTGAGTTGGAGTGGATATTTGAGATGGATGTGGTTGGGGTTGTGGTGTAGGTGTAGGTGGATGATAGGGATAACATGGAGTTGAGTATGTAGGGTATTAAGAAAAATATTGAGGATATTGTGGATGGCTCCCATAATTTCATGGCCAACCTTGTTGCCAAGATTTGTTTTGGGGTTGATATGGCCAAGGTTGCCAAGGAAAGGGTGTGTTCCAATTACTTTGAGATGGATGTGCATAATCTTGAAATTGTGAATTAGATTCTTGCATAATATCAGGTTGAATAGGATGCCATGGTCCTCTTGGAGCTACATAACATAGCTGCATTGACAATTTACTTGCTCCATTGTCCTCTTGGTAAACTTCCTTCAACCTTGGTAATGAGGGGCAATATTTAACATCATGTGATTCTGCATGGACAACACAAATATCAACATATTCTTTTTTCTCATTTTGTATTCTTAACATTTCTACTTGTTCACTTAGATTGATAAGAATTTATGTTTTAAAGTTATCAAGAAAATTTCCAATTTTAGCTTGACTTACTAATCTTGATGTTGATTGACTTAATCTTGCCCTTCCTCTTGATATGTGTTTTCATATTTCACAAATTTATTCAAATGATAATTGGTATACATAACCTCTACTCATGAGATCAAGGAGATCAATCCATTCATCCCTAATTCTTCTAAGTAAGAGGGTTTTTAGTGTGTTCGATCCTAAATGATGTAGTTCTTCCCTCTTAACATTATACATGAACCTCTCTATTATATCCTCAAGACTCTCGTCTTCTTTTTGATTCATTCTAAAGATTTTTTCTTTAAGATCACGATCTTTATATTTTTCTAGGAATATATCTTGCATATCATTCCATGATTGTATTGAATTAGTCACTAAACTCATGAACCATTTAAGAGCTCTATCCTTCAATGTTGTTAGAAAAAATCTCAATTTTTGAGTGTTTAACAACCATAAGATGTACAAACAATTTCAAATTCAAAGAGAAAGGTTTCCGGATCCTTTGACCTCATACCATGGAAGTATCTTGAAAGGGGAATCAAAGAAGATTTTCTTCATTGTCATCATCTCCATGCATTTCTTCTGCCTTCTCTGTCACCTCTTCTTCTTCTACCTACAAAAATGAATGGTGATGTGGCTCTTACTGCACCACGTGATCAAATGGGGGGAGGGGGGGGGTGGTTGGTGTTGGAGAATTATTTTTGTTTTGTTTTTATGATTGAATGAAAAAACTAATGCAATGAAATTTTATATTTTTGAAATGAAGATGCCTAATGCAAACTTTTTTTTTTCATAAAGTAAAAGAAATGAATCAACTAGGGAAGAAAACAATGTATACTTTGACACCTCCTCGACAACGGCGCTAAAAAGTGATGAGCCTCGGTATTGCAATAAGAATGTTGCAACTCCCAAGGCTACCAACTTTAATTATCAACCTAGGGTTCGTACAAACTTAAGAGGTATCGGCCCTATATATGCAACATACAATGCGTCCTTCCTTTGATGTCATGATGTAATGGAGTGAATGTAACAAAATCAGATTCTAAACTAATTGTAGAAAATGAAATGCTCAAAATGGGAACCTTAACCTATTGCAAGAAAGAAAGCACAAGGAAATAAACCTATTCTAATTTCATAAAGTAAATCTCATGAAGTAAATGTCAATCATTACATTTCAAAGAGTTTAGGTCCATTAATAGAGTTCATTGGATGTGGCAATCATTATTGTATTATCCATTTCGAAGATCTGTCCATTAGCCCAAATCGTTGAAATGTTTTGCATGGGTAAAAAGGCAAGTCCTTAGTGGTCTTTAGTCTTCCATAATCATTGATTTAGAGCCTAGGGGTCTTGATTCAAACATAAGGGAAAATAAACAATCTTATTGAGTGAATATGGGAAAGTATATACATGTTGAAAGGCTACTACAGGAGATCCTGTAGTTACTACAAGAAACTGCAGATTTACTAAAAGAAACTATAATTCACCGAATGACCAAGAAAATAAAATACAAATTGGATGGGACAAATTTTTTTATTGACTGGGATGTCTTAGGTCTCCATTCCAAGTGGAATAACTCAGAAATACCTATGTTAACCCATGCTAAAAAATAACAGAAAATTACTAGTCTAAAATCTAGAAATTCGAGAACTAGTGAGCTAGTAAATCTATCAAATGCCTAACCTAATCAAGTGAACATACAATGGGGAAATTTTTATTATTAACTAGAATTTATTTTGGATCTAATTCAAGTGTAATAAACATGATTGAATCTCGTTAGCATGCTCTAAAAAAAGGCATAGATTCACTATTATTTGCCACAAAGGACTTCCAAAAATCTAGATCTAGGAATAAGCAAACTAATCCAAGTAACTCAATCATTACTGTCACCTTCCAACACTATTCCCATGATCAAATGATGCTTGTGGTCCTTCAAAATAAATTTCTTCAACCATTTAAACCAATCCTACAACACGCAATCATCAATACTAAATGCAGAAATAGGAAAAAACAAGAACAAGAGATGCATGTGAATAAGAAGTGACAGGAAGAAAAGTACATGATACAAAAGGTATCTGAGGCTCCTGGGATGGGCAAGTCCAAGGAAAATCAGATTCATATGGAGGAGACCAATATTTAGAAGCTGAACATGGCACCAATCTTCATTATTTCCATCAATACAATTACATCCCTGTAAGAAATGGCAATGGAGCTGAAAAATACGAGTTCTCTCCACAAGAAGACTAAGAAAAATCAACCCCTCGAGGAAAATTCGACTTGGTACTTATACAAAATGATTAGGAATCATTTCCCATGAAAGGAGGAAGCTTTCCCCACCAAAATCCCTCAAATAGTGGATCTCATTCTCAATACTAGGAATCTGTATTAAATGATAGGGAACACATTCCTAGATTTTCTCAATCATTGGAACTCCAAAATCTATGCAATAATTTCATAATATCTTCTTCATTTATTATTTAATATTGATCCTCATGTAGTGGGATAAAGTCCCTAAATTATATCCTCCAAATCTTCATAATCTTACCAATATTCTCACAATATTCCACAAAAATAAATAATATTAGGCACAAATATGAAATTATCCATAAACCTTCCTAATGAACATATTAAAGTTAAAAGTACATTATCTAATGCAAAAAGAGAGGTTTAATGTGCTGAAGGATGGTTAGATGGGCCTTAATTTATGTCTAACTTGGAGGTCCATCAATTTCACACAATAATTAGAAGCTCATTGAGCTGACACATTTTCATTCATGTATCATGAATATTATAAGACTATTCTTTAGATGTTTATGGTATATGTTATGTTCATATGTACTAAAGAAATTGAACTACTTCATTGTACTTTGTGCTTATCTTGTTGAATATGTGTTGTGTTTTCTTTAATGATCATTGTGTCTATGTGAACAATTTAGCTAGATAACCAACAAATATTTCCTTGCTCTCGTGTGCCTCTCTTAAGATAGTACTATTAATTTCCTTCTATAGACTCATTCTTAATCCCCTCTCGTGAAGGTCTCATTTTACACAATCCAATTGGTGTTTCACAGTGTCAACTTACATACTGATTTCAATAGTTATGTGCATAAACTCTTATGTGATTGTAGCCATGGGAAATCTTAGAGTTATGGTGGACGGGCCGATAATCTGGATGGGGCTCCTATTCCAAACAATGTGAGGTCTAGTTGGGACTTCACATAGGGGAGAATTAGGGGAATTTTAAGGTCTAAAATGGGCCTCCTAAGGAAATTATAAAATAATGGTGGAAATAACAAAATAAGATTAGATTACATCATCAAAGTTTAGAGGGAAACAATAAAAAAAAAATAAAAAACTATTTTTTCAACTCGTATTTTCAACTTATCTCCCTATGGGTTTACTCAAATTTCAAGTGTCAACACTCTTTGGATGCAAAATTTGATTCATCATCAAATGAATACCCATGTTGGATACTTTCGATGGATCCTGCTACACAAAAGATGAGAAATACATGAAAAACATGATTGCAATAATGTTTTTTCATTTATTTATCATTTTTTGTGTAGCAGGGTCCATCAAAAGTAGCAATATGAGTACTTCTTGGATGAGGAATTAAATTTTGCATCCAACAAGTAATCCTGCTCAAAATTTGAGTAAAAACTTAGGGAGATAAGTTGAAAATACGAGTTGAAAAAGCAGTTTTATTATTTTATTATTTTTAATATTTTTACTTCTTTACTCCAAAAATGGTGAATCATCCCCCATGGTTGACATCATCATCTTGAATTCTATTAGTTCTTATAAATTTTATTTTGGTTGTACATTTTTCTTAGGAGGCCCATTTTAGACCTCAAATTTCCCCTAATGACCTCCTCTTGGTTGACAAATTTTCAACACCGTCAACAATTGGCATTAGGAGGGCCAGATGAAAAGATGTGCCCATTCAGTATGTTTTGAACCTCTTATATTAAATGGCTCATCCCAAAATCATACTTCCAATATATTTTTCCAATAAATCCAATGGTAAACCTTTTATCCCCGATGAACCTCTTAGTGACTTGTCTCATTTCAAGTTTGATGGTGAGGGTCATACATCCATAGTTCTTAAGTTCTATGAACATTGTGAAAATGATCGTGAATATGTGGCTTGTCTTATTTTCCTCGTCATGCTTGAAGGTCAAGTTAATCGATGGTGTCATACTCTACCACCTACTTCCTTCCATTCTTTTGAACCCTTCATCAAGGAGATTCATCTAATATTTGATAAGTATGATTATTGGGATGTTCTTAAAATGATTGATCAACTAAGAATGAACCTTGGTGAGTCAATTGAGGATTTTTATAATTGATTCATTCACCTATGTTATGAGTTTCCTCAAGAAGATACAAATTGGGATTTATTTAAACAAAAATTTGAGCGTTTGGTTCATATCTATTTTCATGGTGAATCTAAACCCCCTTATGTGTTTTCTTCCCCAACTTTTGTAAATCACATGACACCTATAATTTCAGAGGAGGAAATGACTGTTTATTTTGTTCCTTGTCCTCATCCCTTTGCAGTACCAATTTTGGTGCCTCCTGGTGAAAACGTGGAAATTGGGAAATTTTCAAATCAAATGGTTGATCAGTCTCTTCAACCTTCATCTATTTCTCATGATCCAAATCCAATGGAGGAAACCTTGGAATGGTTTATGGATCCTAAAGTGAAGACTAATCCCTCCATTCCACAAGTTGATATTAACACTCATAATATAACTTTTGAATCTGGTTGAGATATTTGTCATCCTATATCACCTCTTTCTCATGATCCCTTTCCCCTTGATCAATTTGATCAATCTCTTCCAATTCCAAGCAGTAATCAGGTGCAAGACAAACATATTTCACAGGTAGAGGAGTAGAAAGGTGAAGATTCTTTCTATATTTCTACTCTTTTTCAAAGTCCTCTATGTCAAGATATTGTTCCATCATTCTCAACTAACTTAGAATATACTAACCTCGGTATTCAATTAAATGAGGTTAATTTTCCTAATCAATCTAAAGCCTTGGGAAACCATCATTCTAATGGTGATGAATCTATTGAAGTATATGATGTTGAATGCCAAAGTGCACCAATTGGTCTTTTGGTTTCTCAAGAAGATTTTAATTTCAAAGATCTGGATCTAGAATCTGATTCAGTCAAAGATGATGTTCCTATCGAAACTTCCTCTTCACCTCACTATTCATTGTGCTCTAATGTTTGTAATGCAACAACTTGTGAAGAATATACTCCGTGCTCTTCAAGCTCATCATCTAATCATTTTGATTTTGAATTGACATAAGGAAGTGGGGATATCCATCATAAATGAGGGAACAATCAAATCATCAAGTATTCATTCCATTCCTTATCATTTCATGTTTTGAATGAGGAAAATTCCTCAGTTTAGGTTACTCATGAGATTGTTTTAATCTATTCATCCCTAAATGTTCAATTAGAAAAATATTATGACTTGAGTAATATGTTTGTTGAAGTTGAAAATTTTGATGAAACCAGTGATGTAGATGGTTTCCATCCAGATAGTAGTGATCTTGTTGATTTAACTGATAGTGTTTGTCCACATGTAATTTGCGATCTGACTCAGTTCTCAAAATATTGTTATCTATCCAGAACTTGTCAAGGAGTTGAGGCACTTCAACTTTCATTTATGGTTATGTCATGTTTTCGCAATCCTAATGAGATCACCAAACCATGTTAGATCTAGATTTCCTCGCAAAACTCTTTCCTTCGTGTTGTTTCACTAGACACAAACTCTTTCTTGAAATATTTTTGGTATTTCAGATACAATTTTTCTAACTTTCAAGATTATGTTTTTGATTAGATTGAGCATTCTGCTTCAGTCGATTCATTCCCATGCAAATATCTTGTATTGAATTTGGGTTCGGAATGTATATCTTTCATGTATGCACAGAGCTATGAAGCCTATCATTTTGATTGTCGATGTAGATATCAACATTGGCTAAATGTTATGAAACCAGCTCACAAAAAGATAGAAAAGATAGATCAACGCCTTATAATTCAGCCTCTTCGAGGGGGCAACCTCCTTTACATTACACAAATGAACAATTCTTGCATGATACAAATGACAAGACCTCCTTTCTATATATAGGAGTCTAAGGGGTCATAATATAATCAGAGCCGACATAACAACAATAATATAAGGGCACAATAATAACAATAGTGGGCTTCTATGGGGTACAATAATAAAAATATGGGGACTACATGGGCACAACAATATAATAATGGGGTTGTACTAATAACAATAATGGGTTACACTAGTAGTATAGGGACCTAACATGCCCCTCTCCTTCAAAAAGTGTTGTCCTCAATGCTTGAGTAGTTCTTGATGCTTCTGTATAAATTCTTGTCCTCCCATGTGGAATCTCCAGCGGGTAAGTTCTTCCACTTGATGAGATACTCTGAAATTGATCTATTTCGTAGCTTTCGATTTCTAGGTTCTGTGGTTGCTTAAGGTTCCAATATGATTTTTCCTTCCTTGTTAAGTTCTCGCAATATCGTTTGAACTGGGATGTTTTGCAACTTTTGAATGAGTTCCCACTCCTTTGGGCATATGGATGTATGGAAGGCGTGATGTTTGGAGGAACACTTTGTGGAATCAAATGAATAGCATGATCATGATCACGAATAGGTGGGAGGCCTTTGGGAGTCTCAAATACCTTGGAATGATTCTCAAAAACGTTTTGGAGATCTGGAGAAATACATGATTTCGATGTGGGATCCTCTAGTGAACATATTTGTGCAATTACACCCCATTGTTCTTTATTTAGAAGCTTTGTCATGCTATTAGAGTTGATTATCTTTTGATGTTTTCCTTCGATGCCCCTCAATTCAACTTCCTTTCCTTCCCAAAAAAATTTCAAGAAAAGTTCTTGAAAATTAAAAGCTATCGTACCCAAAGATTGTAGCCATTGGACTCCTAGTAAAACATCAGCACCTCCCATTGGAATGGAAAGCATTGGGCTATTCAATACATGTTCTCCCATGGATAGCTTGATATTATGGCACTTTCCAGAGCAATTTATTGTTCCTCCACTTGCAGCCATCACTTGACACTCCGGTGGTGGATATAGGAAGCAATTCAATTCCTTGGCTATCTTACAATCAATAAAATTATGGGTACTACCTAAATCAATCAACACGCTTACCTTTTTCTTCTTGATATGTCCTTCTATCTTGATAGTTTTAGGAGTGGTAATTTCTTCCAATGCATTACAAGACATGGTCGGATTGATTTCTTGAGACTTGATGTGATCTTTCAATTCTTGAACATTTTCTTCTTGATATGTCCTTCTATATTGATAGTTTGAGGAGTGGTAATTCCGTCCAATGCATTACAATATATGGTCGGATTCATTTCTTCTTTCTCGATGTGATCTTTCATTTCTTGAACCTTTTTCTTTTTGATATGTCCTTCTAACTTGAGAGTTTTAGGAGTGGTAATTCTTTCCAATGCTTTACAAGATATGGTCGGATTCATTTCTTCTTTCTCTAGGGTTGGTTCCATGTGTATATACTCTTCTTTTGACATTTCTTGATCCTTTTCTTCCTCCTCTCCAAAATCAATGTAAAACAATTTCTTCTCAGCACACTTATGACCTTTAATGTATTTGTTATCACAATTGTAACAAAGCCCTTTTTCTCTTTTTTCTTCCAATTGTTGTGGTGTAACCCTTGAAGGTTGTGGAAGGCTAGGAGAAACAACACTTCCATCTTTATAGTTGTGAGGGGTAGACTTCCTTGTTTCCATAATTTTTCTTTCCACTTTGTAACAAATCCCTTTTTCTCCTTTTTCTTCCAATTGTTGTGATGTTGCTCTAAAGAAGGTGTTGCTCTTTGTATCCTCATAATGTGCTATCATTTCCTCCGTGAAAATTGACCACATAACAATTTTTTTATGAGAACAAAGCCCTTTATACCATAAAAATTGATCTGGTTCTAAATATGAAGATGCACTACATACCTTTTGTAATAGTGGTACACCATGTAGATCAAAATATTGCTCCATCTGTAGTATCCAATTTACTGGATCCTTTCCATCAAACTTCCTAATATTTCCTTTTCTTGATTTCAGGAGCTTGATCTTGAAATGATTGTAACTCTATACTTTCAGATCTCAAAGTTCTAAAATTGTCTCCTGCAGTAGCCCTTTGAGTCCTCTTTCGAACCCCGCAAGTCTAACGAGAATTTGATTCTCCAAGAAAGAGTTATGCCCAATCTCCTAAGATGACCTGATTATATAACGTTTCAGTAGAGCAAACTTGTACGACGTGCCACGTGTCACTATTTTGACCTTTGGATCTGAAAACTATGCAAAAAAGACTACAATATGTCCTCTTTTTGTAACTTCTTACGAAATTTCAATTTGTTGCTCAGAGAGAAAGTTATGAATATTTTCCCAAGGTCACCTGTTTAGGATGTAATTTTGGAGTCTGCAAAAACCCTAACTTCCTCAGATCATATATCCAAAAATATATAGATACAAGATATGAAATTCAGACCCTTAGAATGATTTCTTCTCAAATGGGTTTTTTCTTTAGTTTCTAAAACTTCATAGCGAAAAGGTTATAGCGAAAATACTAAGGTGACCTGTTTTAGATGAAATTCTGGAGCTTGCAAAAACCCTAACTTCCGCATATCATATCTCTGAAAATATAGTGAGACAAGATTTGAAATTTAGATGCGCAGTTCAAAAAGACCTCTTCTCAAATGGGTTTTCTTTTAATCTTCTGAAACGTCACAGAGAAAAAGTTATAGTGAAAATACCACGATGACCTGTTTGGAGCAGGGAAACCCTAGAATCCAAAGCTCTGATACCAAATGTTATAAAACCAGCTCACAAAAAGATAGAAAAGATAGATCAAAGCCTTATAATTCAGTCTCTTTGAGGGGAAACCTCCTTTACATTACACAAATGAACAATTCTTGGATGATACAAATGACAAGACCTCCTTTCTATATATAGGAGTCTAAGGGGTCATAATATAATCAGAGCCGACATAACAATAATAATGTAGGGGAAAAATAATAACAATAGTGGGCTTCTATGGGGCACAATAATAACAATATGGGGACTACATGGGCACAACAATATAATAATGGGATTGTACTAATAATAATAATGGGTTACACTAGTAGTATAGGGACCTAACACTAAAGGATTCATATATGTTACATGCTTTTGTGAACGATCAACTCTCAATCCTAATTGTGAATTTTATTAAACTAATTGTTCTGGTTTTGGCCCAACTAATTTTTTTTAGTAGAATTCAAGTGTTGAATCATTTAGTGGATCAAAATCCCCATGCTGAAATAGATTCTAGATCTGACTTGATATATCCTTCTAACCTTTTGTCAGCATGTTATTTCAATTGGTTTCCTGGATTTATAAGGCCAACAATTGTGTCCAATTTCCCAATATTTCATATTATTGGTTTGGTTTATAATCATATACAAAGGGAACCAATCAAGAATCAAGAATTTCATATGCAAATTCATCAACCAGGTATTAACACTAGTCTTAATGACTGTCATTTAATGAATCATTTTCCCATTTATACATCTAATGACAGTTGTCCTTCATCGACTGATCTTGTCAGTTCTCCTTTTAATTCGATTACATTGATTAAAAATTCATCTTTATTAGAGTTTCAGGGTATTCAACGAGATTGTTTCAGATGTCATGATAGAATCTATGACTAGCTAGAAGCATCTTACTTAGCAAGTGCTTTTGCTAATAACAAGCTTTGGTATTTTCTCATGCTTGCTAAGAAGGGAAACACCAATGGAGATGCATTAACAAGAAGCCTTTGAAGTTTGTATGAATTTTGTTCTCATCAAAAAGGTAAGGTTGTTGGTTGGTTAAGGTTAGTTGCTATGGCACATATTTCTGCTTTTAGCAAATAGCTTCAATATTTTGTGCAAATAGTTCAAGTTATTATCTTCTCTTTTGCACACTATTATATATCAATTTTGATTACTAGTATATTTTTTTTTGTAGGTCGGGAAAATTATGATGGTTACATTGGAAATCTCATTACACTTAAACATGACCTTCTATCTAGTTAGGTTAAGAGTGGGTCTAACTGCATCCAAGTTCCATTTTACATTCATCTTACACTTGCTCTCTGTTAGTCTTTCCTTTTATTTCTTACTTTTGTCTCACATGTTTCTTTCAGGTTTAGCCTCTAATTGCTTTGTTATTTTCATTTTGTTTCCATCTTTTGTTGTGCCTTTCATTCATGTTTTTCTTAATAAGACTTTGCATGAAAGGTACTCTTGTTTGTCTCAAAATTCATTGTGGCAAAGCTTCAAAAGAGAAAATGTGACGATGAACAACTCTTGGCTAATATTTTACCCTCTTCTCTATTTGAAGTTTACATATATTTAAAGTGAATGATGTTTGAATGGTAAATATGATTCATTCAAATGGAAATCCATAAGTTGAACCATGATGCCCATACCTAGTTTAACATATTCATCCCTTGACGTGGTATTGTAATTGAATGGTGTTTTTCTTGACAACCCAATCGAGTATAGAAGGGAAAGGGGAAAATAAATACCAAGCAAACTAGTAAAATATATATACATGTCTATGAAGGAACAATCTCTCATGCTCTTAATAATTCAGGATCCCTCTTCCACCCCTGTGAAATAATAAGTGCATAAGCACAATTATATAAATAAAATAAATAATGGGTAGAAGAAGAGAAAGGATTCTCTCTTAAGCTAGTAACTTCATTGAGGTACTATTCAAGCTTGCTGGCAGTGAAGTGATGCTTCTGTTCCTATAGTGAAGGGTTGAGGTACTGTCTAGGCCTGCTGGCAGTGGAGAAACACCAGAGATGGAAACTATACTCTGGTTATCTTTAAATCACATTAATATATTACCCTCTCCTGGATCGAAACAATTATGATTTCACAAGCTTTGTCAATGTGTTTATCTGAGAAAAGGATTAGAGGAGACTATATCCATAATGGGTCAAATGGGGAAGCCAATATAATCCATGCAATGAATCCAAGATAATGCATCCAATTGTTGTCGTTGCAAAAAACACCTTCCAAAATTTTGCTTACACTTGAATTTTGGAGCCTACTTGTGATGCTAGAATCTATCATCCTTTAATTTTTCATAGTTTGTTCATGATTGGTTGATGTTTCATCATATTCTAAGTGTTAAATTCACTTTCTTATACATGCTCAGTCCTCGAATAATTCACAAGTGCACTCCTTTCGATGCAAACTGACATAAACATTACATGGCTCCTGAAAGTAAGGCTTGCGCAATCACTATTAACATTGACTATACAATCCATCAGTACATAAACTGTGAAACCTATGGCAACAATCAGTGTGGACTCTCCATTGACAATTTCCCTCTCACTGTGGTTGCATTTTTACATCTATTTCAGTGAGTTTTCTTAATTTTCGCTTTTGTGTGCATTTGGTTTTCATTGGTGTTTCTTCCACTTTCACGACATTCATTTTTGCTTGCTTTCACTTCTACAAGTGGTTCTTTTGTGTTCTCTTCACTATAGCATGTGTGGCTTTGATTCTCTTTAGATTTTGCAAGTTTCATTTTCACTTTTTCTTATTGTCACAAGTGTCACCTTTTGGTAAGGGACATGTCACAACTAGTAAAAGGGAGTCATTTGTACATTCTTGGAGGCCAACTTTGATGCATTCTCTTGCACCAATGTATTCTATCTATCATAGAGACATGCATCAAACTCATTTCCAATCCTTGACTATTTTTTCGCTAGTTTTTTCACTTGTGTCGCAAAGTGTATGTTAAGGGTAAAACTTGGAAGTAAGTATTGTACTACTATCGTTTCAAGAGGAACATGTTGATTGTGGGTGGTAACTTCTTCCTTGTCGAGTGGTTAATCATATATAAGTGTGTGATCATGTTCAAGTCATGTTTCGGTTCCATTTCTCGCCTCTTGGATCCGAAACTTAGTCATTTCATAAATTGATCCTTCACTTGTCAACCTCCTCCCTAACTGCCTTCGTGAACTATGCATTGTGCAATCTCAGGCCAAAAGAAGTTTGTTTTGCCCTTAGGTACTATGTACTATCTAGTCTCTACCTCCAATGACTATGCATTGCACAGTCACAGTGCTCAAGAACTTCTTCCTTCCCTAAAAACGGTGCAATTTGTCTCCCCAGTCAGCCTATTTTTGTGCATTGTGCAATTGCAGTCAACAATTTGTCTCTCTGCCTCCCTAAACTACATAGTCTAGTTTCCAAATATCCCTCTAGAACTGCACATTATGCAGTTACAAAGGGAAATCCTGCCTCATTGTGACCCTCACAATATTGCTTCTCATACATCCAATTGTTGTGCATTGTGCAATTCCAATCCTCAATCGATCACTCATCTTCTCTAGAACTGTGCACTGCACAATCCTTGATCCTTCCTCCCGATTCAATATTCAGTTCCAGGTCAATCAACGATTTTCAAGAAGAAGGTTAGACTAGGATTTTTCTATAATGATGTCGTATTGTCATGAGTGAATTTCATTTGCAAGTACCATATCCTGACATGATAGGATGATTCTCAAGGAGGATGCTTAAGAGATCATACGAGAAGAAACTTGTGAAGCTAGAACCATGAAGAAGTCATTAAGCAAGAAGTTGAATGGACACTAGCTTACGACATAAAATAAAAAATCATGATCAGATGAAGAATCCATTTTAATGATCCCCTTGGAGGATGAAGATGAATCACATGCAAGGCTTTCCATGAAGGCATGGAGGAAAAAGGAAGAAGAGAAGCTTGAAATTGACACATCACTAAGAAGTTCCATGTCATCAGTGCCAATGCATGTATTATCCAATTTTCATCACAATGTCATAAGTTTCAACGTGTCTTGCTACATCATTTGTGCATGTAAGTATGTATTTTAAAGAATATGTTAAAATGTAAGTGTGTGGAAGTCTAAGAGTCACATGTGGAATATTAAAAGTCACCTGTAGACTAAAGAGTCACTAGGAGAAGTCCAAGAGTCTTATAGAAGTTAAAAAGTCACTTGGAAGTCCAATAGTCATGAGGGAAACTCAAGAGTCATGAGGATATGAAAGGTCATTCCTCTTGTTATAAATACACCCTCATAACTAAAGAAAATGGATTTTGGAGGCTTAATCTTTGGAGAGCTAGCCTTGGATTATCTAGCTTAGCATAGGAGAGAAGATAATTCTTTGGAGAAGCAAGTAGTGATTCAATGTTCCACTATTGGAGCTAGTGGCTCACCATTGTAACTGTGTACTTGGATCTTTCACCTAATAATTAGAAGCTCGTTGAGCCGACACATTTTCATGCATGTATCATGAATATTGTAAGACTATTCTTTGGATGTTTATGGTATATGTTATGTTCATATGTACTAAATAAATTTAACTAAGTCATTGGATTTGGTACTTATCTTGTTGAATATGTGTTGTATTTACTTCAATGATCGTTGTGTCTATGTGAACTATTTCTCTAGATAATGAACAAATATTTCCTCACTCTCATGTGCCTCTCTTAGAATAGTACTATTGATTTCCTTCTATAGACTCACTCTCACTACCGTCTCATGAAGGTATCCTTTTACACATTGCAATTGGTTTTTCACAGTGTCAACTTACTTTCTGACTTCAATGGTTATGTTCATACTCTCTTATGTGATTGCAACCAAGGAAAATATTAGAGTTATGTTGATCGGGTCGATACTCCGGATGGGACTCCTACTCCAAATGTTGTGAGGTCTAGTTGGGACTTAACATCAGGGAGAGCCACCCTTGGTTGACAGATATCCAACACCGTCAACACCCTAGCTACTCCAACCCTAGTTTTGGGTCTCCCTTCCTTCTTCGTTGTGGTTCTCTCTCCTTGCAGGTACAATAATTGGTTTATGGTACCTTTTTTGCATTGCACCGAGTGTCTGTTGTGTCGTTGTTTGGTCCACTGTGGGAACAATTAGGGGATAGAGGCCTGGGTGGCCACTTTGCTACTTGACTCTCTTCTTCATGCCTTTTCTTGCCATGTTTTATCATTGTGTCATGATTTGGGCTTTCATGTGGCAGGTCAAGTTTCTATTGATGGTCCTCTTCACATGTGCAGTGGTTGCTTTCACTAGCGTGAGCCTCTGGGTTGAGTTATACATTTGTGTTTTGGATGCACCACGTCACAAACTCTTCTCAACACATCCCTTTCATTTTTCTCGTCGATGACTTCAATATTCTTTGCAAGGACTTCACTGTGGTTTCTTGCTAGGCATAGCGGTCTATTTTTTTATTGTATTTCTATAAGGCCTAGTTTTGGGTCTCTTTTTTGAGATAGCAAGGTGACTTATGCCTTGATAAGTTTTATTTTTTCTCCTATTTCTTGGTTTTTCTACACTGGGGTATTCCATTTTTGTGGCAAATTAATTTCTTTCCCAATATTTCCCTTTTTATGATCTATTGTGTGGTTATAAATAGGTTTTTTGTGTTGTTTCGGCTCCCTTTTGGGATATTATGGTCTCGCGTGCATAGGGGTTTCATTTCAATGGGATTGCGTGCCCAAATTTTCTTAATTTCTCTTTGCTCTATGTCTTGGTTTTGTTGTCCCTAGGGTTTCCTACCCAAATATTATTTGATAGATATTGGATTCTTATTTTAGACATGTAATTTCCTAGGTTTACATACACACATGATGTGGTTATAGAATGTAATTTTTATTTCCTATTATCATAATAAAAATTATGATTTTTTTTCTTTGGAGAAAAAATAAATCCCCATGTTAAACAAAAAACCTCTTATTAAGCCCTAAATATTGAGTGATTACATTTCTATTGTTATGTAGGCTAGACCCCTTATGGTTCAATTTTATTATAATTGTATCCCTTTTCTCCAATATATATATATATATATAGGAGACCTAGTTTTAGCACTATTAAATATTGAGCCAATTTTCGATGGCTCTGTCTTTCTTGTGATGCTTATTTGTAGCTATAATGACAAAAAAAAAAGACTTTGTGAAATGCCGAACATTTACAATCATATTTGTGACGTCTTCTCAAGTGTTATAATTTTGTCATGACTATCATTGCAATTATGAATGAAAGACAACCTGTTTTTGTTGACGAAACATGTGATGAAAGACCAATGTAAACTTAACATAGTTACAACCTTTAGGAGTGGGAAAAAACATCATAATGTGCATCTCACATTAGATCAATTTTGAGGTATAAAATGGACCTCCTAAGGAATATTATAAAATAATATTAGAAATAATAAAACAAGATTAGATTACATCATCAAATTTTAGAGGGAAAAAAGAAAAAACTACTTTTTCAACTCGTATTTTCAAATTATCACCTACAGTTTTACTCAAATTTCGAGCAGGCAAACTCGTTGGATGCATAATTTAATTCCTTGTCCAAGGAGTACCCATATTTCATACTTTCGATGGACCTTGCTACACGAAAATCGGAAATACATGAAAAATGTGATTACAATCATGTTTTCCATTCCATCGAAAGTATGCAACATGGGTACTCCTTGGAAGAGGAATTAAATTTTGCATCCAACAAGTCCCCCTGATTGAAATTTTAGTAAAACTGTAGGGCAATAAGTTGAAAATACAAGTTGAAAAAGTAGTTTTTTTTTTTTACTTCAAAAATGGTGAATCATCCCCATGGTTGACATCGTCATCTTGAGTCCTATTGGTTCTTATAAAGTTCATATTTTTGTTTTGAGGCCAATTTTTTACCTCAAAATTTCTCTAATGATTCTGCCGGTCAAACAACTTGTTTGTGATATTTGTGTGGCGTTTAGCCATGGGAAATGTCATTGCAAGACTGAAAGGTACACTAATTCTACAAAGTATGTTGTGAAATACATGTTGTAGTTGCAATATCTGTGTTGTGGGAAATCTCGTAATTATGACGTTTGTGTCATGGGAAGTCCCATTGCAAGAACGATGATCCCAATAATTTAAAAAAAATATGTTGTAGCGACAATGTCATAGTTGTAACGTTTAAACCATGGGAAACCCCATTGGAATACCTACGAAATCACTAATTTTACAAAATACATTGTGATGCACAGGTTGTAGTTGTAACATTTGTGTTGTGGGAAGTTCGGTCACAAGACCGATGAACCAAAATTTTTAACAAAAGCATTGAAATGGTTAGACTGGTGTCACAATACCATTAGAGTTGATAATTTAAAAAAAAAAATAGTAATATTAGAAAGGAGCTTTGTTATATGCAAACTAATTTGGATTATTTGTAGCGCTTAAAACTATAGAGCAGTAGGGTCTTCCGCCGAATAAAATTTGAGTAAATAGCATGCTGATCCAAAATTGAATGTCAGTCCGATGGTTTGTGACCACCCTCCCTCGGTTACACGTTAAGGGTAGGCGACCTATTGTACTGTTGTTTTGCAAAACTACCAATCACAGATCAAGTAACAACAAGCTCTCTCTAAGAAACAACACTGTGAAGATAAGGAACAACATGTACGTTCTAAGGAAACAACAAGTAAAATTGAATCATTACAGAATTATTCATATAAAATCAAATTCTAAGAACTATCTATCGATTAACTAAGAAACAACACTAACCAATCTAAGTAACAACATAGAAAGGAACTGCATTTAATCAAAAACTAACTAATTTGTATTATACAAAGAGATAGTGCTTGTCCAGGGAGGCAGGCCCAACTATCGAGGAGTCAACCTGCCTATTAAAAAATAAAATCAATGAATACACAAATAAACCTTGGAACTAATAAAAAATTGCTTTCACTAATCATTCCTAACAAAAAGTACAAGATGCAATAAAATTTGTCTCGAAGTTCCAATTAAAATGACAAGTCTCCTAGTTAGAGGTAGCTCGTCCTATTTTATACCATATGAAAGATGTATATTAACGTTTTACAAGATAAGGAATGACCTAAGAATCAAAGATTCTTATGGCGTTCTTTCTAATTCAGAGGAAATCGCAAATACTTGAAGAAGTAGAAGCTCTACTAAGCATAATTAATATCTCATTATAGGGAGAACTTGTGCTTCATATTTTGGCTCTTTGTTAAAAATCTCCCTTCAATGCAACTACTTCGCACTAGCCTTTAACATTCTTGTTTATCACAATCCCATTCCATATTTTGTTAGCTTAATCATGAACAAAAAGCTTTAATTTATTTAATTATAATATACATTTATAAATAAATGGATTTCATCAAAACTTAAGTCATGATAAGAAATAAATACATACATGGATCAAAAAAATATAACGACTAATACAAGAAATGGAAAATTAAATAAATAAAAATGAGACAATTATACCACCAAACATCACCACCAAAGATGCAGGGTTATTAAAGAATAGGCCTCATAACCTGTCACCCGCTAGCACTCCCTATGTGGCTTGGGCTATAAGTGTTGGGATACCTTCACCTTGAATTTCACAATCCCGTGAGGGTAGACCCTAGATTAGGTTGTCATGAGGATTTACTAGGGACACACACATAAGGGTACATTCCTTGATCCCTAGCACCATATGTCTCATTATAAATGAAGACATAGGAAAGGAAAATGGTATATGTCATGCCTTGTTTTTCCCTTCATAGTCACAAGAAACCTGAAGGGAAAGCGACATGGAACCCTTGGAACTCCAAATGTAAGTTCTTGAAGGGAATGACCAACGTGGCACCCTTGGCATCAAGAAGAAAAAGTTGAAAGATAATTAAGAGTTGATAATTGTACACTGATAAACACTAATTCACATCATGTAGTAAGAGAGGTGTTAGAATCAAATTAACTAAATCAAGAGTAAAACTTGGGATAAAGGGAAAATAGGAAGAATTATAAAAACTAGGTCAATTGAGTAACTCTACCCTTCTCATGTTTTGAAAATCTTAGGTAGATAATGTGTATTAAAATAACTCCAAAATATATAAGTGTTCTAATAACAAAAGGGAAGGGGACATAGAGTTAATTAGAAACATTAATCCAAGGATAATTTAACCTCATTAAGAAAAGAGGGTGGTGTATGAAATTAAATAATAATAATTTAAAATTAGAGAAATTTAGTTTCATGAGAAAACTTCCATGTGGCAAGAGCACAACACAAAAATCTCCATCCAAGAGTTCAACTTGAGATAAGCTAGGGTGTAGTTGGGGAACCAAATATGAGACCTATTAGTTGACTTCAGTAATGAACACAAAATAAGGAGTATAAAATGGGGATTAAGAGGCAACTAGGATAATAAATAGAGATTCATGTTGGGGTGAGGGAAATTATGTTTTTTAATAAGAATTTAAATAAATAATTTAGGAGAACCTTGGTGAGAGGTTGACACATGGATGGGTGAATAATCAAACTTTTATATTAATAAAAATAATATTTTTTGAATGAAGTGAAAAGTGTCACCTTTGAAGCCTCCTATAAAAGAGGATCAAGTTGTAGGAGAGGGATCAATTTTTTCCCTACTATTGGATGAATTGTAGCATGTTATTGTGATAGTGACCATCGAGTCTATAGTGAGTTTGGTGTAGTGGAGGCAATTAGAGAGGGTTGTTTGATCCATGAGTTCTCTCCTCCAATTTTTAGTATTCTTCCTCTACTTTACTACCCCATTGTAGCTAGGGGATTTGTGGGGAAGAAGAGTACCCAAGGAGTAGGTTGGGAAGTCAACTGGAGAGAGAGTGAAATTCGATCAGGACACAACATCCTTCAAACATGTTCACAAACAACAAAAAGGGAGTGCAAGAACTAATAGAGTTGAGATCGAGACTCTGCCCCTTTGGTGCATGGTATAATGGGTTTCCATAAAATTCTCCTACATGCTTATTTATTTTATATAATTATCATATTGTAAAAGTGAAGAATATGACATATAATTGTAAACTTATGGAATGTTGATGTATGTGACTTTAATTATTATGTGATTATGATATTGGATGTTGCTAAAGGATGTTATGAAACCAGCTCACAAAAAGATAGAAAAGATAGATCAACGTCTTAGAAATCAACCTATTCAAGGGGGAACCTCCTTTACATTACACAAATGAACAATTCTTGGATGATACAAATGAGAAGACCTCCTTTCTATTATAGGAGTCTAAGGGGTCATAATATAATCAGAGCCGACATAACAATAATAATGTAAGGGCACAATAATAACAATAGTGGGCTTCTATGGGGCACAATAATAACAATATGGGGACTACATGGGCACAACAATATAATAAGGGGGTTGTACTAATAACAATAAGGGGTTACACTTGTAGTATAGGGATCTAACAAAGGATTATTAGTTTTAAAAGGGAATCTTTATTTGTTTATTATTTGAAATACAATAACTTAGACTACAACTAATAAAATATGAGCATGAAACTACAACCAATAAAATATGAGCATGGTGTCATGCATCTAATAACTTGTTTCTATTATCTTGAGTTTGGTTTATAAGTTAAAAAAAATCAATATACTCATATGAGTAAATGATGTCACAGGGAAGGTCCCTACATTTCCATTCCACAGCCTAACTGGGTGGAAGAAGCAAGGATAGAATGGCAGCAATATGAGAATATATGAAATATCATTCAACAATTACAAGATGACCTTCATGCAATAGAATATTTTACATGGAAAAATGATTTGTTATGGTATCAAGACCACTTGTGCTTATGTAATAATTCTCGACTCAAACAGTAGGTCCTGTTAGAGTCGGTCTAGTAGCCCTCCACCAGAGATCAAAGCTCTTTGCATTTCATGATTAGGTGTCCCATCAGTGTGATCATGTTGCATTTCGTTAGGCATGCCATAACCCTGGTGGAGGGAGTTTGTGTTTTTTATTCCCCTCCTGTTTGGCACTGCTGGTTCAGGTTTGTCTAAGTAAATAAAATCTTCAAAGGGTCATTCATCTTGTTTTAAATTTCGAGGTCTTAGGTCTAAGGTTGGGTCAATTTTTGTCTTGAGAGGTCATAAAAGACTAGCAGGCCAGAGGGATGTCCTTCATGAAACATCATTTCAATAATTCTCACTATTGTACAGCTAAATTTTCACCTTGTTTTCAAAATTCTGTTTTTGAAAAACAAAGGTCATTTTCTCGTTTTTGTAAAAATTGTCAAAATTTCAAATTCTTCAAATGTTGAAGCGCAGCCTTGGTCTCCTTTGCCAAAGCATCTTAGAAGCTATCCTTGCAAAAATTTTCAGAAGAAATCATCATTTCAATCAATTTTTTCAAAGAAAGGAAACCAGAAGTCAGAGCCAATTAATTCAAAAAAGTGTCAACACTCAAACATTATAAAGTGGGTTTTGGGCAAATAAAAATCTAAAGGGAGCCTATAAAAGCACATCACTCTTCATTAGCAACTCATTTACCTCTCACAAGCTAAGTGAATCCTTGCAAAGGCGATTTCAAGAGTCATTGAGCAAATTGGGCAGTTTCATAGGCGCGCTACGCATCAGGGAGGGCGTGCTACGCGTTAGGGGCGCGCTATGCATCAGGCTGCCTTTCTCAGAACAAAATTGCTTGTGCGCTACGCATCAGAGGGGCGCTACGCGTTGGGCAAGGCGCGCTACGCGTTGGGCAAGGCGCGCTACGCGTTGGGTTTTTCCCCCAATAAACTGCCAGCAAGCTACCAAATCCTCTTTTCTCTCAAGAAAATTTCAGGTAGGCCTCTCCTCCATGGCTAGTTTTGGTTTTGCAAGATGAATGAGAAATTAATATGTTAAAATGCCATGAAAATGAGAAGTCAAAACCCTACATTGTTGTGGAAGATTTAAAGACTTAATGGTGCTAGGGTTTCAAAATATTTTGTTGCCCAAGGTTGCCCATTTTTTATCCCTCTTTTCCCTCATCTCCATCAACATTCTCCTTCAAGTTTTCCCATAAAACTTCATAATTTTCCTCTCTAAAATCCCTAAAACCTACTAAATTCCCAAACCCTACTTCACCTTAAATCCCACAATTTTATGATTTCCCATGTTGCCTTCCCTAAAATCCTTATTTATGTTTATTGTCCCTAATTCCCTCATGTTCCCCTATCCCTAAACAATTCCCTTGTATTTATGTCCCCTTGGTGACAGCATTTGAAAAAGTCAAACAACAGTTAATTGGGTGCAAAGTCAGCATTACATTTCAGCAATCTTGCCTTCAAAACCATGTCAGAAACCGAATCAGATTATCAGCAGAGTTATGACAGTGATTCAACACCAGAGGTAGAAGTGCCAAGGAGGCATCACAAGGGTGGTAAAGGTGGTCGGCATGTCAGGGAGGAGCCCACTTATTTGGCTTATTTGCAAGCTTGTCCACTTGCAATGACATGTTTTCAGTATCAATCATGCTTTGGATATTGTGAGCGGATCTCACAAATTCAACATCACAGAGAACTAGTCCGCTTGTTTGTCCTACATTTGCACAATGGTCATGTGAACCTTGCAGGAGTGGATTTTACCCTATCACCCGAAATTGTTGCTCAAGCCACCAGGATACCAAATGTTGGGGAGGAGTGGAACAAGCGTCAGCAGCTAGACAGATTTCATTATCAACCATATATCAAACCTGGGTGTATGAGACACCTAACTGCTGTTTTTCCCTTCAGATTCCTAAGGGATGAGTATGCACCCTTGATGAGGCTCGTTATGCGCTATTTTACTTGTGAGGGCAGATTTTCACGTTTATATTCGTATCATATCCGTTTGTTGATGCATTTCACCCGGGTACGAATGATGAACATTCCATTTTTCATGTGCCGAAATATAGAGAGGATGGTACCCTTAGTGCAAAGGAAGAACCCCGCATAGCAACACAAGAGTATATATCATTATGCACTAATCGAGATCATAGTGATGCATCAGTTGGCACATCAGGGTATTGCTTGGGAGGATTTCATCTCTCGCGACTTCTTCATGGTGCCACAGCCACCTCCTCAGATTGTCCATGATGAGGGAGGGCCTTCACATCAGTTTCACATTCCAGAGCCCAAGCATGTCAGCACTCCAGCATGTGTTACATATCAGAGAGGCCATAGGGCCTTATTTGCATCTACACGGCGAGTATTATCTCCACACCAGGTGGAAGGGGTCTCGCTTTCTTCATCAGCACAGCGAGTGTTATGTCCACATCAGGTGGAAGGGGCCTCGCTTTCGATAGCAGCACAGGTACAGGAGAGAGGCAAGCAGCCCATGATTGATGAGGGACCATCAAGTGATCCAAACATAGACATCATTGACCTTGACATCAGTTCTCCTAGCTCGGAGCCAAAGGAGATCATTCAACAACTAAAGGCTGAAAATCACTTGTTGCAACAAAAGTTGGAAATGGAAAATTGGACAATCAAATACTTAGAGCAGTGCAACACACAGTTAGAGGATGAACACACTCTTGATGAGTTGCAGAGGATCCGAGAAGACCGGAACTTGGCTCGCAAGAGACTCGGTGATTTGACACCTATTGAGCAAGGGTCTATGCTCATTCAGGTGAACACTCATTTAGAGAAGTTGCTAGCCAAGGAAAACAGGGACAAAGATATGCTCCGCCACATGAAGAATCATTATTGGGCCCGCATGCATGTGTGCAAAGCGAGAATGAAGGTACTCAAAGGACGATTGGCCAAGGCACTAAAACGGAGGAAAAGGCCCGATCCACTTCAGATTTTGGCCGAAGCCTCCTTAAAGGAGCATGGTGCTCAATGATACACCCCTAGCTCAAAATTCAGAAAATTTGGAGCAATTTTGGTCAATTTTGAATTTTTTTTGCTAAAAACAGGTTTTTGCCCTCAACGCGTAGCGCGCTGCGCGCTACCCTGAAGATGGGGAGGTCCATTTCACAAAAACTCTACATTTTTGGATTTTTCATGACAAATTACACTTTCTCAACCACTGCCAAGACATTTCATTGAGGTTTGGGCCCCCAAAAGGTCAAAAAAACGCAAAAAATGACCTTCTGCCACTTTTTGGACACACAGGAAGCAGTCTTGGGAGATTGCATTTTTGGAGGGGCAAATGGCCACCAAATTGAGAAATTCCACTTGGGCTGGAGAGTAGACATCCAGAACTTTCCAACAAGCCCACTTGAGCTTCATTTGGATGCCGGGAAGTGCCCCAAAAGTGGGCGCAAAGACGCGCTACGCGTTGAGAAATGGCGCGCTACGCATCAGGACATTTTCTCAATTTTTCATCTTCAGCTCAGGAAAACGCAGCATTTGACCAGTTTTGACTTTTGGTGGGATTTTTCACCCTCCTTGATGTAATTAATGTAATTTTATGTTGACATGACACTTATTTACCTATTCTAGAAGATTCATTCATAAAATAGCAAAAAAATTAATGAATGAATTGGTTTCCTAGCTTATAGAGGCAAGTTGTTTTGATTGCCTAGATTGTAGTGCTCAGTTTAGAATTGGTTGAAACAGCTCCTCGGATGATGAGCTCGACCCCTAGAGGCAAGGAAATTTGTTAGCTTGCCTATATTATGTACTTTCTTAGTCATTTTCATGGTTGGACTCTTGAGGGATAAGCTTAGACTGTAGTACTTTTTGTATCTCTGCAATTTTGGCAAAGGAAAGACCAGGGTTTTGCAGCACTATTTTGGATTCCTGTGGTGATTTGTGTTGATGGTGTGTTTCTCTCATGTACTTGTAAGTTTGTTATGTGTATCACTTTCCTACTCTTCTCTTCTGCAAATTAAGTAAATGAAGTGTTAAGGTAGAATTCATGGTTTCTATGCTCTGCCTTTAAGTTTGCTTAATATCTATGTTTTCATCTGTTTAAGGAGAACTCCTGATGGTTTCTTGCTCTCCTTAGCTCCTCACCAGTCATACCTATCCATTCACTTCCTTCAAAGGCATCATGAAAATCTCCTACCTTGCCCCAAAAAGACCTCTGCAAAAACTGTGTCTCATCCCCGCACCCAAAATTGTCGTGCTCAGTTTTCCAACAAAACCCTAAAAATTTGAAATCAAACTTTCCCTATCAGTTTACTAGCCTAAAATCAGTGTTCTTTATTGGTCATCTCAGCCCTTTGAAGACCTTTTGCCGAGATAGACCCGGAGAGAGCCCTCTCCTGTCCTCGTAGGGCTAGCTACGAGGCTAAGTGGTTTGATGTTGCCTTGGATTTTGCCTTCCTCAGCCTGAGGCCAAATTCGAGCGCTAACAGGTCCTATTGGAATTACACACTTCTATGTGAGGAAATTCAAGGTTCTTGAACACATATTATAGGATCAAGAAATATTATTTTGGGGAAGGTCTTAAAGTAGATGTGGATAAATTTGTGGTGGAATGTATGGTATCCAAACAAAATAAAGGAGTGACTATCAAGACCTCGGGGATCCTTATGCCATTAGCCATACTAATCCAGCATTTGATCCAGGTGGATATTGGTGGCCACCCACCTATTCCACTTAGACCCCCGACATTATTTCTTTCAGTTTCCTTAATTGTAGCACAACTTACTATTTTTGGTAGTTTTTCAGGTCCTGAACTCTAGAGACATTTTAAGGCCCTCAACAATGTTTTTTGAGAAATGGGAAAACTCGTAGCCTATATCAAGGATTTGCATTCAAAATTTTTATTTCTTAGATAGATTTTTCTAACGAGGTATCGTACCCATTAAATATAGATCATATGCCAAAGTTATGACCTTGGGAAGTTAGTGTACCAATTAACCCCAACGGGGCCCACAAACTTTTGGCACTTCATCTCCTAGGGTTAGGATTCTAGATGTTTGGGGTTTTCTCTTGTTTCTCAATAATAAAAAGGCCTACGAGCCTCATTGTAACATAGTTAAGAGGCATGTAGCTGCCACATATTTTCTCAAAGATAAGCTACCATCACCGAGCTAGTTTATTTCCATTATGCATGTAAACAATTTTAGTGTTTTTTTATCCATGAATTGATGTTCAATTTTTGTTGTAGCTCTGTGTTTATGTTCAAATCTATATTTCATTTTTTTCCTACATAAATATGGATCAATGGTATCAGAGTGGTCTTCTATTTCTCTATTTTTCTGTGCATGTCCCCAACGAGGTCGGGGTATAAAGTTAGGGATGGATCTGGTTAAACCTTTGCAACACCAGCCTCGTCGACCTCGATGGCCTCCCATGGTGAAAGAAAGAAATACGAGGGAGTAGGAGATTCTTTCAAAATATTGCTCGAAGAAGCCCTTGAGAAACAAAGGAACATAATAATGGATGGAAAACATTTCCCAGATCCTTCAATGGATGCCCACAAGAGACACATCTTCATCCAGCAACGACCTTGGAGGCACCACTCCATTTAAGGTACAAATCAACTTTGAAATTCCCATATTTGAAGGCCAGATAGACATAGAGGCCATAGATAAATGGTTAAATCTATTTGAAGGATATTTTTTCAGTTCATGATTTTTCCAATAGGGAAAATATTACTTTTGTACTCCTCAAAGTTGCCCCCCACATCAAGGACTAGTGGGAAATATATTGTGATCAGAGGTCCGAGAGGGAACCCTCACTATTTTTAGCTACACCCACTTGGAATTCTTTCCAAGATGCCACTAAGGAACAATATTACCCTACCGGGAGATATGAAAATAAGTACATAAAGTGGACCACACTGTGGCAAGGAAGGGACCAAGAAGTGTCAGAGTTCACAAATATTTTTCATACCCTTCGCACAAAGTTGGGTATCAAGGATTCTGAGTGGAATCTAGTACTCAAGTACTATGTCTGTCTACACAAATACATCTAGGATGAGATGGAGTTCCTACACATCTCCTCGCTTGGTGTCACCTATCGATACACTGTCAATATTGAGCAAAAATTTAAACAAAGGAAGTGATAATTTGGATCTGTGAATCTGAAGCAACGAAAAGGCACTCCCAAACAATAGAACAAAAGAAAAATCCAGAGTGGGGTAAACTAGGACAACCTGATGAAGTCGTAAGCAAAGAAAAACACAACGAAGACAAACATAGGAAAGTGGTGTGGGTTCCATAAGAGCCCCACTCACAACAAAAGCAAGTGTCGAGCAAAGCAATCACTGGTGGTCAATTTGAAGGCTTCAGAGTCAAATGCATGTTCCAACTCTTAGGTAGACCCTGACAAGGGGAATGACAAAGGCAAGAAAATTGTTTATGCAAAGCCCAATGCCACCGTTTCCACCACCAAGATCTAGAAGATTGAGCCCGAAGATCCATAGGAAGGGGAGTGTCTCTTCCACTCATAGATGAGGGTGAAGGGGTCTCTAGTGCAGCTCATTGTCGATAGCGGGAGGCAAATGGAAATCATCTCAAAATAGGTCATTAAGTGGTTGTTCCTACTGACCACACCACACTTGCAGCCATACACCATTGGGTGGCTCCATCAAGGATGAGATATTCGTATCAACCAGTAGTTCCATCTTCCCTACAACATCAAACCCTTCATGAATGAGGTATTGTGTGACATTTCTCCTCTTGAAGTTTTTGATGTATTATTATGCCAACCATATTTGTGGAAGTTTCATGTTTTGTATGATTTGAGGCCTCACACTATTATTATTACTTTGGGTAGTAATTTATACAAAATAATGGAGGTAACCCTGCCTACCACCATCTCCTTGATCTTCGCTAAGAAATGCAGTAAGATCATCTCCCGGACCTAGAAATTTGGTTTCTTTTTTTTTCATTCTCAAAGTAAGGGGAATATCATGGCCACATCCATGGCCTCCATGAAAGGTTCCACTGCGCAACATCAGTATGTGTATAAGTTCTTGGAATAATACAGGGATATCTTCTCCTTGCCCATAGCGGTGCCTTCGCACTATCAGGTCAAGCATTCAATCGATCTGACTCCCATAGAACCTCTACCCAATGGGCCAATATACCGTCGCTCTATTATGGAAAATGAATAAATCAAGCGAGAGATATAGGAGTTGCTACAAAGGGGCACATTCAACCAAGTTCCTAGAGACTTTGCATTGATTATCGAGAACTAAATAAAATCATTGTCATGAATAAGTATCAAATCCCACGGATTGACGACCTTCTTGACCAGATCAAAGGGACTGAGTATTTCAATGAAATCGATTTAAATTATGGTTATAACAAGGTTCCAATAGAACCCATGGATGTATGAAAGACCACCTTCAAAACCAAGGATGACCTTTATGAGTGGTTGATCATGCCTTTTGGTTGACAAATTCCCCTGCAACTTTTATGAAGCTAATGGATGACATCTTGTGTCCCTTTACCAACTTGTTCATGGTTGTATATCTAGATGACATCGTCATCTTCATCAAGAGTTGGGAAGAACACTTTCAACACATTGAGTAGGTACTTCAAACATGCCAACAACACAAACTATGTGCCAACTTGGAGAAATGCACCTTTGGCATGAGACAAGTCCAATATTTGGGTTACATAATTGATGAGCAAGGCATGCATGTGGATCCAAATAAGATCCAAGTCATTCGGGATTGTCCAGCCATGACCACTCTAACAGAGCTTCACATATTTTTGGCCCTTGCCAATTTTTATCGAAGGTCCAAGTTGGATTCTCACATATCACTTGGATTTTGAGTCATGTTACCAAGGGTGGAGCGAAAGAAAAGTTTTTCTGGTTCGATTCCTAAAAAAAAGGATTTTTTTAACTGAAGCAACGCGTCTGCTCTGCACCGATACTCACATTGCCAGACTTGCAACAACCATTTGAAATTGAGACAAATGCCTCTGACTATGCTATTGTTGCAGTTCTCACCCAACAAGGGCATGCAATGGCCTATTACAATGAGATACTTTTTGACACAATTCTGAAATACCTCACCTACGATAAGGAGATGTATTCCATCATGCAGGCTTTCCAGCAATGGAAACATTACAATATGGGGAAGGAGATGGCCATCCACACAGATCACAAACCGCTACAGTTTATACACACCCAAAGGAAGTTGTAAAACAATCGTCATCAAAAGTGGTCCACATATCTGTAACAATTCCATTTTAATATCAAATTTAAGAAGGGTAGTACCAATCATGTTGCATATTGCACCAGTGGGCCATAGGTTGTAGCACTAATCATTGTTCTCAACTCCTATGGCCACGAGACCTCTGGATGGCCACAACTACATAAAAAATATCTAGAGTTTGCCACCACATACTAGATGCTAATGGATGGAAAGTAAGTTCCAAAATTCCACCTCTAGGATCCATCATTATGCTACTTGTTCCACCTTTGTGTTCCTTTAAGCGAGTGTGCCAAGCTGATTTGGGAGATACACTACAGATGGGTCGCATGTTACTTTGGTGTGGAGAAAATTGTGGGGGTAACTACAAAAGTATTTTTATTAGCCAAATCTTCGATATAATGTTGAAAAATTGATCTGAACTTATGCAGGAACGCAAAAAAACACAAAAATACACATACACATAGATGCAACAAATATAAAACTTCATTTCATTAATATCAAAGAACTGAAATATGCTTACATACAAAAATGGAAATAAACTAGTTCGGGTGATGATAGCTTATCTCTTTAAAGAGATGTAGTGGCTACATGCCTCTAAACTGTGTTACAATGAGGCTTGAAGGCCTATTTATTATTGAGAAATAATGAAAAACCAAAAAAATCCAAAAACCTAACCCTAGGAGATGAAGCGCCAAAAATATGGGCCCCGTTTGGGTAAACTGGTACATCAAATTTTTTGGGGTCGTAACTTTGGCATACAATCTCTGTTTGATGTGCACAATACCTCATTAGAAATATCTACCCAAGGAATAAAACGTTCGACTGCAAACATCAATAAAAAAAATCATGTTTTCTTGTTTTTCAAAAAGACATTGTTTAGGGCCTCAAAACGACTCTGAAAGTTCAAGACCCAAAAAACTGCCAAAAATAGTAAACTGAAAAACTGAAAGAAATAGTGGTGGGGGTCCAAGTGGAATAGGTAGGTGGCCACCAATATCCACCTGGATCAACCCTCACCCCTCAGGAAGCAAGTGTCGCCATTGCATTGAGTGCCTCCATGAGATGGGGAAACTTATGCTGAGCTTGGTCCCTGGTGAGTCACTTGCCTTGGTGTAGGAGTTGACCAACTTTTACAACCTGATATAATTGGATTCATTTTTGGCAGGTATTATTGATCTATGTGTCCATGATCCGATTAGTTTTAGCTTGTTCCATGCACTTTGGGTTTAACTCTATTGGTGTGAGTTTTTCTGCAATTTTTTATGTGTCCAGTAATGGTGGAAATTATGGCCGAAGGTGGTCCACATTAAACATTGTGTGCAAGCCAAGGAATGGTGGAATTTTGAGCTCAAAATAATTGTCCCCTACAACCTTAGTGATGGTGTAAGGCCAATATCGGAGCAGATGAATCTTGTGGTGGGTCCCAACGAGGCACTCCTTCTACAAATGTAACCAAATTTTGTCGCCCACCTGGAACTTGTGTGGCACCCAATGTTAATCATGACGTTGCTTGTGCTTAGCATTGGCTCTATCCAATATGTCATGGACCTGCTAGTAGATGTGATGAATGCACTCAATGAAGTTGTTAGCCCTGTCAGCTTCATACTAGACAAGATCTGAATCTGTCGAAGTAGATGCAAATGGTATGGCCACATCAACTGGACATAATAGTTGGAATCCTAATCCCACCTGAAAATGGTTGTGGCCAATTGAGCTATGGAGAGCTCTGTTGTAGCTATGATGGATATAGGGGAGGATTTCATCCGATGTGCATGGATTCTTTGAGTTGTTCATGCACAAAATGTGTATGATCATCTTGTAGATGACCTTTGTTTGGCCATCAGTTTGGGGGTAGAAAGTTGTGGACTTAGTGTGCTTAGCATCCAACATCAACCAGAGACTTGACCAAAATGTACTTAGGAACCTATTATCCCGATCTGAGATAATGGACAGTGGGATCCCAAAGTGTACCCACACCCATTCAAAGAAGAACTTAGCAGTGGATTTTGTTGTGATACTCTTCTTGCAGGCTACCAAAATGGCCATCTTAAAGAATATGTCGATGACCACGAAAATACAGTCATTGCCATGCTAGGTAGAAGGAAGGCCCAACATGTAATATATGGAGATAGATTCCCAAGGTAGACTAGGAGTAGGAAGAGGAATATACAGGCCTTTCTTCTTGATGGTCGGTTTGGAAATGATGCAGGCAATTCAGGATCTAATGTACTTCCCAACATCCTGTCGAAGGTTTGGCCAATAAAAATACTTCTGCAACACTACAACTATTTTCTCTACCCCGAAATGTCCAACGACCCGACTGTAGTGTGCCTCCCAAATCATATTGGCATGGTCACTTGAAGGAACATAGAGGTGTCCCAGGTGGCATAATAATGCATCTTGGAAGTGAAAATTTGGAACTTTCTTGCCTTCCAGGAGTGTCTGGTACGTGTTGCCAGATTCCGGATTGTTCTTGTAAAGATACGGCCACCCTGTAGTCTCGTGCCCACAAGAGTCGAGCACAGTGGTCAACACCATGATCGGCAGTTGGCTAAGGAAATCTGCAACATTGTTGGTGTTTCCCTTCTTGTACTTAATTTTCAAATGGAACTGTTGTGGGCATGTGGACCATTTCTGATGTCAATTGTTTTGCAACTTCCCTTATGTTTGTATGAACTATAGGGGTCAATGGTCTGTGTGGATGATTATTTCCTTCCCCATAATGTAATGCTTCCATTGTTGGCAGACCTACATAATGGAATACATCTCTTTGTCATAGGTGGGATACTTTCATACTATGTCTGAAAGTGTCTCACTGTAATATGCCATTGGATGCCCCTACTAAGTAAGAACTACACCAATATCATAATCAGAGGCATTTGTCTCGATCTCAAATGGTTGTTGAAAGTTCGGTAATGTGAGAACTGGTACAGAGAAGAGGCGATGCTTCAACTTGGAAATTTCCTTATGTTGGGATCCAGACCAAAATAACTTTGCTTTCACTCCTCCCTTGGTGACTTGACTCAAGGGCCAAGTGATATTAGAGAACCCCAACATGAACCTATGGTAGAAGTTGGGAAGGCCCAAAAAGCTGCGAAGATCTCTTAGATTGGTTGGGATTGGCCAATCCTGAATGACTTGTATCTTGGATGGGTGACATGCACACCCTGCTCATCAATAATATACCCCAGATATTGAACCTTGTTCATACCAAAAGTGCATTTCTCCAAATTAGTACACAACTTGTCTTGCTGTAGGGTTTGGAGGACCTGTCGAATATGGTGGAGGTTCTCTTCCAAACTCTGGATGAAGATCAGAATGTCATCCAAATACACCACCACGAATGGGTTGGTGAAGGGTCGCAAGATGTCATCCATCAGCCTCATGAAGGTTGTGAAGGAATTTGTCAACCCAAAAGGCATGACTAACCATTCTAAAATGCCCTCTTGGATTTGAAGGAAGTATTCCACACATTGGAGGATTCGATCGGTATCTAGTGATAACCAGAATTCAAGTTAATCTTGCTGAAATATTTGGCCCCCTTAAGCTGGTTAAGAAGGTCATCAATCTATGGGATTGGATACTTGTTCTGGACAATGATCTTGTTCAGCACCCGATAGTCAATACAGAGTCTCCAAGTCCCATCCTTCTTCTTATTAACATGATCATGCTCCCATAGGGTGATGAACTTAGTATAATGTGCTCTTTATTCAAAAAATCTTGAATCTTCCTCTTGATTTCATCGTTCTCTAGAATAGAGCATTGATAGATTGGTCCATTGGGTAACAGTGCACCTAAGGTTAGATCGATGGAGTGCTTGACTTTATAATGTAGTGCCCATGTGGGTGAGGTGAAGATGTCTCTGTACTCCTCCACAACCTTGTCCATATGTTGTTGTCATGTGGAGGAGCCTTGTCTAGAGGTCGTGGCCACAATCTTCTTCTTGCCCTAAGGGTGAATCATAATGAAAATAAATTTCCTAGTCTAGTAAATGATCTTACTGCTTTGCTTCGCAATGATCAAAGAAATGGCAGTAGACGGTGATACCTCTGATATCCTATACAACTTATCACTCAAAGTAATAATAACAATGTGAGGCCTAGACTCATACACAGCATTCCACTTCCACAAGTATGGTTGGCCTAATAATACATCACAAACTTCAAGAGGAGCAATGTCACACAACACCTCATCCATGAATGGCTTGATGTTGTAGGGAAGGCGACATTGTTGGCTGACATAGATATCTCTCCCTTGGTGCACGACTGCAGGTGTGGTGTGGTCAGTAGGCCCAACCACTCCATGACCTCTGCTGAAATGAGGTTCTTTTGGCTCCTACTGTCGACAATGAACTGCAATGGGGAACTCTTCACGCACATATATCAGTGGAAGAGTCGTTTCCCCTCCTCTCGATATTTGGGCTCATCCTTCTGGAACTTGGTGGTGGAAATGGTGGCACTAGGATCCACATCAATGATCTACTTCCTTTTGTCATTCCCCTAGTTAGTTTCTGACTTAGAGTCAGAACATGTATCTGATTCGGAAGCCTTCATCCTAGCCACCAATGACTGGTTGTCTCAACACTCACTTGTGTTATGAATGGGGCTCTTATGGAACTCACACCATTTCCCTATGTACTTATTTGTCTTTGTGGTGTTTATCTTCGCTTGTGGCTCTGGTAGGTTGTCCTAGGTCACTCTGCCATGGCTTTTTCCTTTGTTTTATGGCTTGGGTGAGCCTTTCCCTTGCTTTAGATTCACAGATCCAAAGTCTCTCTTCTTCTATTTAAATTTCTACTCGACCTTGACAACATATTGATAGGCGACACCAAGTGAGGAGATGTCCAGGAACTCCACCTTGTCCTAGATGTACTTGTGTAGACAACTGCAGTACTTGAGTACCAAATTCTACTCAGAATCCTTGATACCCAGCTTCGTGTGAAGGGTATGGAAAACATTTGTGAACTTCGACACATCTTGGTCCCTTCCTTTCCACAACATGGTCCACTTTATGTATTTGTCTTCATAGATCCTGATAGGGTAATATTATTCCTTGATGGTGTCTTGGAAATAATTCTAACTGGGTGTGGCTGAAAATAGCGAGGATTCCCTCTTGTCCTTTTGTTCACAGTAGGTTTCCCACCAGTCCTTGACGTGTGGGGTGGATTTGAGAAGTGCAAAAGTAGCCCTTTTCCTGATTGGAAAAGTCATGAACAGAAAAATATCCTTCCAAAAAATTTAACCATCTATCTACAACATCTGCATCTATATGGACTTCAAATATGGGAATATCAAAGTTAACTTGTACCTGAAAAGGAGTGTTGCCTCCAGAGTGGCTGTTGGACGAAGATGCGTCACATTTGGGTAGCCACTAAAGGATCTGGGCATTTAATTTATCCATCATCGCGTTCCTTTGTTGCTCAAGGGCTTCCTCGAGCAATATTTTGAAAGGATCTCCTGCCCCCTCATATTTATTTTATTCCGCCATGGGAGTCCGTCGAGATTTGTGATTCTCGTCTTGCAAATGTTCAACTAGTTCAAGCCCTAACTTCTTATACCCTGACCTCGTTGGGGACATGCAAAGAAAAATAGAGAAAGAGAAGGTCGCTCTAATGCCATGCATACAGACTTATGTAGAAACGCAACAAAACACATAAATACACATATACACAGAGATGCGGCAAAAATAAAACTTCATTTCATTAATATCAAAGAACTGAAATATGCTTACATACAAAAATGGAAATAAACTAGCTCAAGCAATGGTAGCTTATCTCTGAGAAGAGATGTGGCGGATACATGTCTCCGAACTATGTTACAATGAGGTTTGAAGGCTTATTTATTATTGAGAAACAATGGAAAACCCTAAAAATCCAAAAACCTAACCCTAGGAGATGAAGCACCAAAACTATGGGCCCCGTTTGGATAAATTGGTACATCAACTTCCCAGGTTTGTAACTTTGGCATATGATCTTCATTTGATGTGCACAATACCTCGTTAGGAATATCTATCTGAGGACTACAACATTTGGTTGAAAACATGAATTTGAAACTTATGTTTGCCCATTTTCCAAAAAGCATCATTTAGGCCCTCAAAACAGCTCCAGAATTTCAAGACTCAAAAACTGCCAAAAATAGTAAACTGTGCTACAATGAAGGAAACTGAAAAAAATGAAAGAAACAGTGGTGGGGGTCCAAGTGGAATAGGCAAGTGGCCACCAATATCCACCTGGATAAAAACACACATAAATCCTACACTCCCTATGCCATTGCCAAGCCAACTATTAATAAGAAAGGCTTGTATACTCCTCTGCCTAATCCTACCCAACCTTGGGAATCCATCTCCATGGACTCTATGTCTGACCTTCCTTCTACCAAGCATGGCAACAACTATGTATGTTTGGTCATCGACAAATTTTCTAAGATGGCCATATTGGTTGCCTATAAGAAGAGTATCACAACAGAGGCCACTTCCAAACTCTTCCTTGAATGGGTGCGGGCACATTTCGGGATCCTGCAAACCATTATATAATATCGGGATAGAAATTTCCTAAGTGAGTTTTGGTTTAATATTTGGTCATTGTTGGACACCAAGCTCACCAAGTCGATTGTTGTTCACCCCCATACTGATGTCCAGACAGAGGTTGTCAATGGGATGATCGTGCACATACTATGCATGTACAACTCTAAGCACCGACAGACATGGTATGAGATTCTTCCCTATGCGCAACACAACTATAACATAGCTCTCCATAGTTTGACATGCCACATCCCCTTTGAAGTGGACCTGGGATTTCAACCATTATGTCCCCTTGATGTTGCATTGCTTTTTGTAACTACACAAGAATAATATGCCCATGTTCAGTCTGAAGTTGATAAAGCCACCAGGTTTATTGGGTATATTCAGCACATTCACCAGTAGGTTCATGACATCCTGGAGAAATCCAATTCCAAATACAAACAATGACATGATCAACATCGAGTGCCCCATAAGTTTCAAGTGGGTAACAAAGTTTGGTTACATCTGCAGAAAGAATGCCTCATTGGAGCCCATCATAAGCTTCGACCACTCCGATAAGAGCCTTACAACATCACCAAGGTTGTTGGAGACAATTATTTTAACCTCAACATCCCCCCATTCCTTGGATTGCACCCTGTATTCAACGTGGACCGACTTCAGCATACTTTCACCATTGTTGGACACATAAGACATTGTTGATAAATTTACAACAAAAGAGCTCAACCCATACTGAATTGAACATGCTACAACTGATTGAATCATGGACACATAGATCAAGAACAATCACAAACAAAGGATCCAACGGTTTTGAGTTGTCAAAGTTGGCCAACTCTTACACCAGGGCAAGTGGCTCACTAGGAACCAAGCTCAACAAAAATTTTCCCATCTCATGGAGGCACTCAACACAATGGATACCATTGCTTCATAAGGAGGGAGGACTGATCTAGGTGGATATTGGTGGCCACCCACCTATTCCAATTGGACCCCCAACATTGTTTCTTTTAGTTTCCTTAATTGTAACACAATTTACTATTTTTGGTAATTTTTCGGGTCCTAAACTTCTAGAGCCATTTTGAGGCCCTAAACAATGTTTTCTTTGGAAAATGGGAAAACCCATAATTTGTGTTTGGTTTTTTAGTTGAAAGTTGTAGTCCTCAGACAGGTCTTTCTAACAAGGTATTGTACACATCAAATAGAGATCATATGCCAAAGTTACAATGCTGGGAAGTTGGTGTACCAACTAACCCCAATGAGGGCCACAAACTTTTGGCACTTCATCTCGTAGTGTTAGGTTTTTGGATGTTTGGGTTTTTCCCTTGTTTCTCAAAAATAAAAAGGCTTGTGATCCTCATTGTAACACAATTCATAGGCATGTAGCTACCACATCTCTTATCAGAGATAAGCTACCATTGCCCGAGCTAGTTTATTTCTATTCTACATGTAAATAGTTTCAGTATTTTGTTATCCATGAATTGAAGTTTAGTTTTGGCTACAGCTCTATGTTTCTTTTTAAATTTTTATTTCATTTTGTTCTTGCATAAATTTGGATCAGCGTTGGGAAGAAGTTTAAAGGGATTTTATTAGAGGTTTACCCAAATCTAAATGAAAGAGTGTCATTATGGTAGTAGTAGATCGACTGACAAAGCATACCCACTTTTGTTATCTTTCTCATCCTTTTAAGGCAAGTATTGTGGCAGAAGCATTCATGGAAACAATCCAAAAGCTACATGGAATATGAAAGATTATTTGTAAGTGACACAGATCCAATTTTCACTAGAAATTTTTGGATTGAATTATTTTCTTGTTTGGGTACTCAATTAGCTCATAGCTCATCTTAGCATCCTCAATTTGATGGGAACATTAAGGTTGTGAATAAGTTTTTAGAAGGATATCTATATTTACTTTCATATGATGAACAAAAACAATGGGTCAACTAGTTTCCCTTCGCATAATGGTGGTACACATCCTCCCATACTTCATAAAAAATGTCACCATTTATGGCACTTTATGAATATCATCCTCCATCCATAAAGATCGCCCTCAAAAGTGACTATAAAGGCTCAAGTAATAAAGGACCACATCCAACACCAACAAGAGGTTCTCAAACTCTTGAAGGACAAATTGGTTATGGCATAAATAGGATGAAACAACAAGCATATCAACATAACACTGAAAGGGAATTTGAAGTAGGAGATTAGGTATTTATGAGACTACAACCACATAAACAGATGTCCCTCAAGTAAAAAATGAACGAAAATAAATTAGCTCCGAGGTATTATGGCCCCTATAATGTGTTGCAGAGAATTGGAAGTATGGCTTACAAATTGGAGCTACCTCCATCTTCACATGTACATTCAATCTTCCATGTTTCTTGCTTAAATAAGGCAATAAATGATAAGATCCCAATCTAAACTATTCTACCAGAGATAAATGAAGAACATAAAATATTACTTGGACTAGGAAAAAAAATTGAAACAAGGATTAAGAAACTGAGAAATCGAGCAATTACTAACTACCTCATCAAATGGAAGAATTGACTAGTGGAAGAACTGACATGGGAAGATTAGTCATTCATGCAGAAACACCCACTGCTAGTCAAATGTTGAGGACAACATTTATTTGAACATAAGGGGAATTTTAAGCCCTATATAAGCCCCATGTTAACCCAAAGCCCCTTATTAAGCCATATATATTGAGTGATTACATTTTTATTGTTAAATTGTTATGTAGGCTAGAACCCCTCATGGTCCCATTTTATTATAATTGTATCCCTTGTCTCCTATATATACACTAAGGAGACCTAGGCTTAAGATCATAAAATATTGTCTTGTTCATTGTATTTCATTAGGGGATTTTTGAGGTCTAAAATGGGCCTCCTAAGGAAATTATAAAATAATAGTGGAAATTATAAAATAAGATTACATTATATCATCAAATTTTAGAGGGAAAAAAGACAAAACTATTTTTTCAACTCGTATTTTCAACTTATCTTTGTATGGGTTTACTCAAATTTCGAGAGGAAACACTCATTGGATGCATAGTTTGATTCCTCATCCAAGGAGTACCCATGTTGCATACTTTTGATGGACCCTACTACAAGAAAAATGAGAAATACATGAAAAAACATGATTGCAATCACGTTTTTCATGTATTTCTTATTTTTCATGTAGCAGGGTCCATCAAAAGTATGCAACATGGGTACTCCTTGGATGAGGAATTAAATTTTGCATCTAATGAGTATTCCCACTCAAAATTTGAGTAAAAACTTAGGGAGATAAGTTCAAAATACAAGTTGAAAAAGTATTTTTATTATTTTATTATTTTTAATATTTGTACTTTTTTACTCCAAAAATGGTGAATCATCCCCCATGATCATGTTTTTTCATGTATTTCTCATTTTTCTTGTAGTAGGGTCCATCAAAAGTATGCAACATGGGTACTCCTTGGATGAGGAATTAAATTTTGCATCTAATGAGTATTCCCACTCAAAATTTGAGTAAAAACTTAGGGAGATAAGTTCAAAATACAAGTTGAAAAAGTATTTTTATTATTTTATTATTTTTAATATTTGTACTTTTTTACTCCAAAAATGGTGAATCATCCCCCATGGTTGACATCATCATCTTGAATCCTATTGGTTCTTATAAAGTTTATTTTGGTTGTACATTTTTTCTTAGGAGGCCCATTTTAGACCTCAAAATTCCCCTAATATATTGTAAAATGAGGCTTCCCCCTCGAAATTGACTATAATTATTGATTTATTATTATTTTTAAGGTGCAAGGATCATAACATCTTTTCTCAAAATAGTCATATCACTTGCATCCATGCTAGCAACCTCAATTTTCTTTGCTACCCACATGGGATGATAATTTTCTTTAGCAAATGGTGTCCTTGTGATGAATTCATCATGAACAAACTCAAACATACTATCAATGTATTTTCCATCATAAATTTGATCAATAATCGATTCAACAATAGAATTATGACTAGAAATTGATTCAAATACTTTGGTTGTGTAGGAAATCAAAGTAGTTAGTTTATAAATTAGGCTATTCAATTTAAAAATTTCTAACATTTCCAATAAATTAAGACTTGAAATACTCATCTTTTCTCATCAAAGATAGCAACCCATTAGATTCATGCTATTCAGAGCATAAAGTTAAGAGGTTTTGAACTCTTAAGATTAGTTGAACATGAAGCACAAATGAATTTTAGGATCTAACTTATTTTTCTTGTCATCCAAAATATGATCCCAAGCTATGCATCCAAAAGGTTTGAGATGTTCAATCAAAAAAGTTTCCTTCAACAACATCTCTCGAGAGGAGTCATATCCTCACTATTTTTGTTAGAACCCATTCTAGAATATAATTTGAGTATGAAACAACTTTACCAAAAACTTGGTTGATATTCCCTTTCCTCGAAGAAAACAACTAGCCATCTAAAGCAAGGTCTTGTTCCTCCTCTCATTGATAGTAATATATCGAGGAGTGTAAGGTATTGTGCTTTTCCATTAGATACCATTATAATATAAGTGTCATAAACTCAAATTTATTAAATGTCATATCCTTTATCTTTAAGAATAAACCAAAGTAAAACTTAAAAAATCATGAACATAGGTTACAAGTTATGTCCCACTTGATAAATTAGGATGCCTTATTGTGAAAATATTAATGTCTGCAAGCACAAATTGTAAATGTTCCCTCCAAGACTTCCATTTCTCAATTTTTTTGTGGTGAAACTTAACAAGAACAAAATGCTCGCATATATCTACTTGAAGAATCACTCGAGAGATTCCTTGAACCATATTCAACCAAACAATCAACTTCATACTTTTTAAATTTAATTTTCCTAGATTCTCATATTAAATTTTACTTCTATAATCAATGTTGGCAACAAGTGCAAATGCTCACATTTCTTTCTTTACACCCTTAAAGTGATGAAACTTATACAATCTATTCTTATGGTTAGGAATACCCTTAGCAAGAACTACAAAAAATTGTTAATATCTTGACAAAAAACTTATAAAATAGACTTAAACTTTGTTGTCTCTTTTCTAGATAAGCTATTTTCATTCAGATGTCGTACAAATTGAACATCAATGATCACACCATTTATCACAATCAACTTTACTGTTACTAGTAATAGTAAGTACATAGGAATATGCAACAAATACCTTACAACCACCAGTGAATGCGAATGCATAGACATCTATAACAAATATCTTACCACAACGTGTAGCAACCAATGCTTAGATATCTAAAACAAATATCTTCTCTTCTTTGTCCTTAGTCAAAGAAGAAAAATAAGCATACCTAGTGATGCGATGTGAACAATGACAATCTTCTATCCATTCTTTTTTAGATCTATGACCATGTAACACCTGAGAAGAACACATAGAAAATGTATGATTTGACCACATTTATTGTCTTAAGACCATTTCTACTGCTCACCTTCAAGCCTCTTAAACTTTCCTCAAGGTCATTAGTCTTATTTCAACACGTCTTCTTAAAATTCCTTGGTTTGCCAGAATGTGTTTTCTTTTTATTGATATTCTTGGCTGATTGGTCACTATCACATCGATGATTTCTTCTTCATATTTTATTTTCATGATCCTTATCATGGTCTGCACCATGACTCCTTTCCTGATTTACATCTCGACCTCTTTCTTTGTAATTTTGTTGACCCTTTCCCTTATTGAAATGAACTTGTTGCTTATAATTAAATTTTTCTTCATAAAAAAAATTATCACATGTTCTAATCAATAGAGAGTAAAAGGAATCAAATGTATCATCCCATCTTATTTCCTTGAGGCTAGAACAAAAAAGATCATATAGCGTTTTTAGATTAGCCATAATGAATTCTATTAGTTGTCCTCCCTTTTTTAGGAATTCCTTTCAACATTCTCTTCACTTCAACTGTAATGCCTTTACATGATTTAGCTCATACTAAATATTATTAAAGGAGAGGTTCATTATAGAATCCTTCTTTCTCAAGTTGCTTAGCTTGAATTTCATTGCCCTTTTCAAATATGGCTTTCAACTTCTTTCATACTTCATTTGAGAAATTGATCCCAATGGTATGGAATCCAATCTCCCTTGAGATGTAGGTCATTATAACACTAATAATCTACCCTTTATTCCCAATAAAAATGAACTTTTGAATTTCATGCTTAGGATTAGGAAGACCAAATTTTGTCAACAATGTCTCAATGTCTTGTTTCCACTTGCCATAATTTTGCATGCTATGGTACCATAGGCACTAGATTTGAATCCATATTTCTCATTCAAACCTTGCTTCAAAAACCTATAAGCCAAAAGAAGTTGGTCATTTCTTGATCTCTAACTTTGTAGAATTGGAAATACCATTGATAATATTCATGTGATGTGACAACCTCTAAAATTCCCTGCAACAATAGAATCAATATAAGATCTTCAAAATCTGGGCTTTGATACCATGTTAGAAATCAACAGTGCATTGTATAATTACAAAATGAATCTAAATAGTGTTTAATATGTTTAAGAACATGTTATAAAATTATCACACAATACAATAACATAACACAATATTTCTTGCTTATAGTCAATCCAAATGATCATCTATTCATGCTTTAGCATGTAACCAAATTTCCTAAAATTAAACTTGGTACAATAAACATTGATCACCCAAGGTAGTGCAAATAAGCTATATAAGTTACATTTCTTGGTCCTTTTTGCATGGATTTGATGACGGCTGACTTAGTGTGGATCACTTAGTTGGACCTATGTGATAATTGAACCTCTTAGTCAACTACTCAAACTGACAATGGATCCATTGAATTTCATCCAAGAGTTAGGGTTAATCACATAAAAAATGGGTTCAATCATCTAAAGTTGTTTGCTTGGTCATTGTCCAAAACATATGTTGTTTTCTTGGTCATTGCCCAAAACATATATATTTTTTAGTGTAATTTTGGATGCCTTTTTAAAAATCTACTCTACAATGACTTTCTTCGTAAGTGATCTTTGAATAGATTAGGTTTGATATATCATATAAAATCCATGTAGGACTTTAGTTGAAGGATTTCAAGACTAGTAGCCTAGTTGTGTTCTGTATTTGCACCAATTCACTATTCCAATATCCTCTTCATTTCATAAATATTGATGGGTTGGACCACATATATATACAAAATAGCTTTAATTTTTTTTTAAACACTTGGTTGAAATAAAAATAATTTTCATCACATATATTTTTTCAAATGTAAATAAAAAATGTGGAAGAAGTATTATAATTTTTCACATTGATAATAATAATAATAATATAAAAAAAAACTTAGTTAGAAAAGGGTTGTTGACCTAAACTCTACCTTGGAAAGGTGGAAGAGCATCCTCAATGCTACTTGAGCAGTATTATCGATGAAGTTTCCTAAGATTCTCACCATCGATGGTACTCAAGTATCGTCAACAATAAGTCTTCTCAACAACTCTCATTAGAATTATATTGACAAGCATCGTTAGTGGATGGTAGCCTCCCCAGTGGTAATTTCACTACCATGAGAGAATAATAGCAATACTAGTTATTGTTACCACTCATAATATACTAAGGGAAGTGCTATGCAAATAGAGGGTGATACTAAGTGTTTCTTTGTGTAAGTCACCATTGGAGTTGTTTGAGCAACATAAAGAAGCATCTACCTATAGAGTGTCTAGGTGGGAGTTGTGCTCCGTAGATTAGTTGGATAGTGAAAATAACTCCAAACATAGGCCATGATATATAGTATAATGCCCTTTCTTCTTGATTTGTTGAAAGTAAATCTATGATGTAGAGGGTGACACTCAATGTTTCTATTTTCTTCCAAGAAGTTGAACAAATTTCATTAAGATGTTAATAAAATTAAAACCTTATTTACAATACATTAGGAACCCTTCCATATAAAATTTTAATTTGAAACAAAAGTATTTGTCTAACCTTCAATGTATCATTATTCCTATATCAATGGGGGTATTTACAAACTTGTTTGTCTCTCTAGTAACATAATGGTTGATTGGTTATAGGGTGATTATGTTTTCTTACTTTCCATTCCTCTCCCTCATGTGAGTGGCATGTATGAATACTAACATTCAAATACATTGATCTTGTGTCTCCTTGAAATAAATTGCATGACTTTTGAATCTTCTTCCCTTACATTTGAGATTGATAGATAAATTTATATGTTATTAAAATCTTGTACCTATTTTTAAAATTGGGGATAAGAACAATCCGTCTTGTTATAGGACCATTATGATTAACCCCCATTTAGTGGAGCTATATGGAATTATTTTGGAAAATAACATCAGTGCATGGCTAGAAAACCATTGAAAAATAGCTAAATGCTAGGTTGGATTTAAAAGCTATCATGAAACTATGGACCACCTTGTTACACTTAGAATCATTATGCAGGATTTTTGTAATAATAAAACCAATCCTCTGTGTTATTTCATTGACATTGGAAAAACTTTTGGCATAGTGCCAAAAACTAAATTTTGGAATAGAGTCACATAGCTAAAGGTTCCTTTCAAGTTAAGAGTTTTTGTGACAATGTTGTATGCGGATATCATTGAACTTTTAGGAACAATGAGGGTTAATTGGAAGAAATTATTTGTAGTATATTAGTTAAGAAAGGTTTTCCTCCATCCCCTGCCCTTTTTGGCATATAAATTGATAAATTAGAAGTTTGTTTAAGCCCTACTTTAGTTCATATAGTTGTCATCAATTTTATTTACACTAATGATATTGTTGTTATGGAGAGGAATCCCTATAATCTCTACAAACAATTAAAAATTCTAAGGATTTTTTCTAAAGTATGATATTATTATTAACAATGAAAAAGTGAACGTTATCATAATTAAATCCAAAAAATATCACTTACATTAGTTACGTGTATGACAACAACTCAAAGAAAGTGACTTCATAAAAATATCTCAAAATCATTTTTTATCATAAGCTTAATTGAAACTATAACATTGAGAAAATGATAAGTGGAAGAAGGAAAGCTTATTAGGGGATTGAAAATAGTTGCAAATAAATGGACCTTTGGCTATGGGATAAGAAGAAACTTTTATTTGATACCCTTATCACTTTTTTCATCTTATGTGGTTGTGAATTTTGGGGTTGCAATATTGATGAGCACCAATATTGCAGCAAGAATGCTGCAACCCTTTGGCTACCAACTTTACTTTATCAACCTGGGGTTCATACAAACTTGGGGGTGACAGTGTTGTATACACAAGTAAAAGTGATGCTTTTTCCTTTTGTCACTGTTCAGCTTGCGAGGGACCACTATGATTTGCAAGCCAGACTTCTATGGATTCATAAGAAGCTTGGTTCCTTGATGAAAGAAATAGAAATCTACTCTAAGAGAGAACTGATCTACTGCAATAATGAAAAAGACTGAAATTCAATGCTAAGGCACACCATTTCCTAATTAATTGCTAAGAGCTATGCTTTGAAATGATGCTAAATTAACATGAACAAAATGCTACTATCATAAGCATGGAAGTTGAAAACATCAAACACAACTATTATGCATGTAAAGGACTGTAATAAATCCATTTTGTCTTTTTATGCTTTTCATGAAAAATCAAATGTGCAAACTAATCTCTTTTGGTGATGTGGCAGGTGGTTTAGGGATGTTGATGGATGGTCGGAAGGTTCAGGAGATGCTTGGAAGGTTTGGGGGATCCTTGGGTGACCTTGGGAGGCTTCTTAGAGGTTTTCCCTCAATTCAGCCTCAAAACAGGCCACTACAGGAAAACCTACAGGATTCCCTGTATTTCCACTAGATGCCACCGTGAGAAAAACGATGGGTGTTGGAGGTGATGGAAAGCTTAGGGAAGGTGATTGATGGGTGGAATGGAGTGAGAAGAGTCCTAGGATCACTCATAACCCAAAACCAAGTTTAGGAGATGGTTGGATTCGCTCAAAATGCTTGAGGAAATTTCTATGTAAAATGATGAAATTGGTGAAGGTTTTGATGAAAACAAGGAATGCCTATGGGTGGATGAAATTGGAAGGTGGTTGCTGGCTATGAGATTTTTGTCTACTTCTAAAGTACCTTCTCTACTCAAACATGTGTAATTTCCAAAAAAATTCATGTAAACAAGAAGGATACTCATGAGCTAGAAAGGAAGAATTTAATGAACTAATTGTCTACATTATGCATGAAGAAATTGTTGACTAACATGGAATCATGGATAATATCTACTGCAAGAATGAAGATAGAAGAGATGGCAATGAAATCCTACTTTACAAAACTGATCAAATGCTAATTTAAGTACAACAAACTCTAAATATCATAAAAGAAATGGAAATTTGTCTTTTTGGGCTGCATAAGGGTATTTTCCTCAAATCATGATCCCGGAAGGAAGAAGTGAGGCCAAGACACCTATTGACAGCTTTGTGGTTCCTCTTTTATCCCCTCTAACCTAATACTGAAGTAAGGCACAAATGGAAGCAACTAATATGCAATTAATAAAATCTACACTACTTGCAATGAAAGACTTCTAAAAACAGTTAACCATGAATCTATAAAACTAAGCTAAGCATAAAGATACAATAAGAGGAGCCTTTGTTTCTATGGTTGGACCCTAACCCAAGAGCTTCAGTCCTCTGAGTTAACTCAATATTGAATCAAGAACAAACTCATTCTTATTACCAAAACATAAAATTACATGGAAAAGTCTTCCACAAGTCTGGAGCTCGAAAATAGCTAGAGTTTTACAACAAAAATTCGAATCTTAATGAGGATTTAGGCCTCTCTACTTATACAACTGAAGTCTCCAACGACTTCCTTAAATTTAGGGAGGCTCGGCTCCCAAACTCGAGATGAAATAACTCTTTGTCTATCACTTGCTCGACTGCCTTCTAATCTTCATGACTTGGTTGCTTGCACTCCGAGATGGTGGGATTAATGGAGGAATATTCAAATGGGGAAGGAGTAAATGAGGAGGATTTACCTCCTACAATCTCTCTCCCTTGTCCCATTCAAGTTTCAAACCTTAGTCTTTGCCAAAATTCCTTGATTTTCTCTTCCAAACCTGCATTCAATGCATATTAGTCCACTAGGCATAATATCTCACTCTAACTCATCTCATTAAACAAAATATAATCAAAACATGTAATAAGTTGTGAGAAAAGTTGGTTTGACTAAGATAGGAGGTGAATTAAGGCCCATATAATTACCCAATGATGAGGCTCATCATCACCCCCTACTAAAAGTGTTGCTCATCCTCTGAGCAACTCAATCAATATCCATGTCTTTCATAGCTCTAGTGGCCTCCCTGACATCCCATGCCTCTGTTGTGGTTTCCTCTTCTTGTTCATAGAAACCTACTTTCTTTTCTACCTCCTCCCACTGCCTCTTTTATTCTTCTTCCTTCCTTCCTTCTAGCATTCCTAAGAGCAGTGGTGGACTGAGTTTCAAGCCAATCAAATTGACTTTGAGCCTTTGCATAGATTGCTTTTACATGGGTGTCCTGTTTAGTGCTTCTCTCATTCTTTGAGGAGAGTGGTACTCTCTTATCTTTAAACTATATGGAAATGTGTTCCATATCCTCAGGAAAGCTTGTATGTTTTCATCCCCTAACAACCTAAACATGTCCTCAAAATGTGTAATTGCTTTCTCTTGGGCAGAAAGATACCTAGGTGCAATCTAAGGATAATTTGCAATTAAATTATGTGTACTGATGAGGGCCATTGGATTGGACTGCTCAGATCTAATCATAAGAGACTCTGTTTGTTCTCTTGCCAATATCTTCTTCATTTCTTTAGCCCTTGCTTCCTCATGGTTCATCCATGATGCCAAGGCCATCAACTATAAATCTCCTAGCTTGGCATTAGGGTCCCATACATTCATGTCTGTTAAGGCCATGTTATGCAAATAAAACTCAGAAATTTTGGCCCTATCTTCCAATGTACTTTGATCACAAAGATCAATGAACTGTTTATAATCCTAAAATGGCATAGTGCATCTCTGTGCTAGGGTTTTGATTTGGAATTGCAACCACTGTTCCTTATTGTATAGGGCATAGGATTTAGCTAGAATCCTACACTGGATTGCTTCCAAAGAGAGACTGGCCATTCAGGCCAATTGGTTCTCTCTTTCTTGTAGCTGTCCTTTCAACCATGCATTTTCTGTCTCTAACTGATTTCTCATTATGGCCCCTCTATCTCTCAAGTTACTTATTTCTCTACCCATCTCCTTGAGCTTCTCCTCCATGTGACCATTGTCTTCCACCCCCTTGGATTTGGAAATCTGCATCCATCAATGAGTTCTGGCTCTCTCCTTCTCAAGCTCAGAGAATAGTGGAATATCAAATTTTTGTGGAATGACATTTCCCCCTTCAATAAATTTGTAGTAGGAGTCAAGGTTAGGTTGGGGGCTAAGTTCCCTTAGCTCTGGGTTTTCTTCTTTAGTTTCTTACTGTAGGCTTCCCTCCTTATCCAATTTTTGAGTCTCTTGTAGATTTAGCAGAGTCTCCTGTAAGATTGCTTTAGCGTCCTATAGGTCCTGTTGTTTATCTTGTAGGATTGCTTTTCCTTTTGATGAGGTGGATCTAGTTATAGGCCTTCTCACATAGGTGATAGGTGGCTTAGGAGGAGGCATTTTCTCCTGTTGTTTAGGTGAGTCCTCAATTACAATGGGGATTTTGGTTGGAGTTTGGGGTTTCCCCTGCCTTATTCTTGTGCTTTTCCTTGTCCTGAAATATAAGGGTGTTTGCCTCTGTCTTTTTCCTTTCTATTTGATAGGGGTGCTAAGAGCAGTGAGGGTAGCTACTACTTCTCTCTCAGTGACCTATGGAGACACCCTAGGTGACTCCTCCTTGTCTTCTGCCTCCTATTTTTCATTTCCATTTTCCTCTATGTTTTTCCCCTCTTCTCCTCCTTCTATATCCTCATCTTGTTTATCAGGATCTTCTTTGTCATCTTCCTATGTTTCCTCATCACCTTCCTTCTCTTTCTCCTCTTCTTCCTCCTCATCTGTCTCATCTTCATCCCCCTCTGCTTCTTCTCCATTTGTTTCAGTTTCTTCCTCATCCTGTTCACTGACAGTAGGACTAATGTCATATGTGAGGGATTTGATATCTTCCTCTGTCTGTGTGTCTCTGAAAATTTCCCATTGGATAGGAATTCTGAGGTTGTGGAGGGCATATTTTATGTGTTGAAAATGGAAACAAGAAATGCTAAAAATAGCAGTTTGGGTACCAATGCTGGATTGGGCAATAGAGAATGAAAAATGGAAGTGCTAAAAATAGAAGTTCTATTTTTAACAGTCCAATATGGATTCCTATTTTAGTCAGTCCTTGGACTAGAAATAGGAAGTAAAATTCGAATTTGATATTAACAACAGTTTGGAAATCAATTAATTAATTCAGTTTGAGTTAATTAGTTAAGGAATTATGAACTTAAAGTCTATGTGAGGACATGCAACAGTTTCTCCTTTGATTGAGGGATTTATCCATCAGTTAAAGAGATAAGGATGAGTTGTAATATTGAGTTGTAATTAGTTGACTTAGTTTAACTTAGTCAAGTCCAGTTAGATTAATTTAACAGGTTGTTAAATTAATGAGAGTTCAGTTAGTTAATGCTTGCATGCATGTAACTACTGTATTTTAGATAACTGAAGATTCACTCATGGATAACTCATGCATGTCAATTAAGATAGAGACCCAATTGAGATCAGATGGAGGGACAGTGTACTATCAGTTGCTAGGATATTCCTTGTGAATATTCCTTGCATGTAGAAGGAATATTATTCCTTATGGATTGCATAGTTGGACCTAAGGTTACAGCGGGTATGATGTGGCCAATTCACACATGTTATGACATTAGACCCCAATCAAAACTGCGCAAGGAAATAGGGGCTTGAAGGACTTGTGCAACCTATATATGCAGGCCTAGGTAGTTCATGAGCTACATCATCAGAGTACAGAGAGAGAAGGATAGCTTTTGAGCTAATTCTTTTTGTATGTTGTTGAGGATTTCCACTTGATTGATAATACAGAGACGGGGTTTTAGGCTGGTGCTTTCCCCAGGTTATATCTTTTGTGTTATGGTTGATTACTTCTCATTCTCAGTTATATATGTTCATGCTTGATGTTGCTCATGTTCAATTAAGCTTCCGCAAAGTTTATGGTAGATGTAGATCTAGTATTATGCTTTAGTACATTGCATATATCAGTTTGATCTGTAGGTGAAATTTCTACATGATATCAGTGAGCTAGCGAGGTTTTGTAGAAAAAGTTCTACATGGTATCATAGCACAGGTGATCAAGAAAGAACAGTATACAGGAAGGGAGAAGTTGAAGTTTGTGGTTTTTTAATATTGAATTGAGTTCTTATCACATCTATTTCACCGATGGTGTTCTATGGTTTGAGGCTTGAATATGCCCTTGATGGCAGTTCGAATTATATAGCCTCGAAGGATCGCATGGAGGCAGTATTAGAAGATAATGGTATAAAGGACTTCATTGATGAGGAAGTCCAGAAGCCAACTAATGCTACTCAACTGGTGGAATGGAAGAAGTGTGTGGCTAGAGCTAGGAGAATCCTCTTGGAGGGAGTTCGAGATCACATTTTCTCGAGCCTCCATGGGAAGGAGACTCCATTTTCAATGTGGAAAACATTGAAAGATCTTTATCAGAATAGCAGTGATCAGAGGAAGCTAGCACTGAAGGACAAACTTTGAAAGATCAAGTGTGAAAAGGATGACATGATCTATATGTATCTGAACAAGCTCACCTCATGCATGGATGAGCTTGGAAGTGTAGGGATCGTGACAGCTGATGATGAAATGGTGAGTCTTGCACTCCTCGATCTTCCTAAGAGCTGGCATAGCTACCAGGAATCGGTTAATGGAAGAGAGAAACTACTAGATTGGGAATAACTTTGGTCGGATTTGATGCAAGAGGAGATAAGAAGAAGCACCAGAGATGGTTCTTCATCCATGGACAATGAAGAAAATTGTGCCTTAGTGAGTAAGGCAAAGAAGGGGAAGGAGAAGGTTTCTCTTTCCGAGTCCAGTTCTTCCCATGGTGGGAAGAAGTTTGACAAATCGAAAGTGCGATGCTTTCATTGTCATGAGGTGGGCCATTTTGTTACAAATTGTCCACTGAGGAAATCCAAGAAGGGATCCGAGGAAGGATCTGAAGGTGAGGCACTTGCTTCATAGTTCGAGTTGGATTTCACACTCTTCGCATGCATGGTTTCATCCATGGTGGGAAGTGGTTGGTTTCTTGACAGTGGAGCTTCTTTCCACATGACCGGCAACAAGAGTTTGTTCAATACTTTGGAGGAGAAAGATAGATACTCATAGCGATGGGTAATGATGAAAAGTATAGTGTCTCAGGTGTAGGCACGGTTATTTTTTAGAGGGAGCATGGAGCTCGCCTTACCTTGACCGATGTCAAGTATGTACTAGGACTGAAGAGAAATTTGTTGCCGATTGCGATGCTGGAAGAAAGAGGCTATGATGTAGTCTTCAGCAAGGGAAAGGTTTTCCTTAAACACATCATCACTAGACAGGTGAAGCAGATCGGTTCACGGGTCAAGAACCTGTATGCTCTTGAGGTTCAAGATGCATGCAAAGCCTTGAGCAGCAAGGCAACTGATGGAGACTTGGTGGTTGAGAGGAAGAGTATATTACCTCTCAACATGCAGCGCCAAAAGAAGTCTCAGACGATTGTGGAGGAGCCACGATTGGTGCAGCAGCTTCAGGAGGATGTGGAGTAGCCACAACAGGGGAAGCTGAGAAGAGATCGAGTAGAGACATCTACTCATGTAGAGACCTCTAGTAGGGGGAAACTTCGAGCCAGGTGGGCAGAGGGATCACATGCAACCATACCTCCAGGGAGGACGTGGGGTGATGTGGAGTGATCGTCCCAAGGAGGAGGGGCAGGATCCTTGAGGTACCCAACCTCTTTGATTTGACTTTGCTACAGGAGCCCCGATGAGGAGTAGCAGAACTGACTGATTGGGTAGAGACAGATGTGGATGGAGCGGCAGAGAGAGCTACAGTGTAGAGAATCCCAGGACAACACACAGCTAGTAGACTGCAGCAATGCAAGAGGCACAAGTGTGTTGCACAGTGAAAGGTAGCACAAAGAGTTGTGCAATGGTGCGAGATGCATGGAGATGTTGCAGTAGCGTAGAGGTCAGAGAGGGAACACCTGTCAGCAGTAGGTATAGCTTTCGCATTGGAGTACGTTTCTAGCCCAACAAAGAGGTTAGTTGGGAGATTTTTTTTGTTCCGAGAGTTGCTCGAGCAACCACACCTGGTAGAAGTGTTGCATGCAGAACATTCCGAAGGTACAGGATCGGGTTCGAGAGGAAGCCTTTCTTGTTGAGATGGAGTGTTGAAAATGGCAACAAGAAATGCTAAAAATAGAAGTGCTAAAAATAGCAGTTTGGGTACCAGTGCTGGATTGGGCAACAGGGAATGAAAAATGGAAGTGATAAAAATAGAAGTTCTATTTTAGTAGTTCAGGATGAATTCCTATTTTATTCAATCCCTGGACTAGAAATAGGAAGTAAAATTCGAATTTGATATTAACAGCAGTTTGGAAATTAATTAATTAATTTAGTTTGAGTTAATTAGTTAAGGAATTATGAACTTGAAGTCTATGTGAAGACATGCAACAGTTTCTCCTTTGATTGAGGGATTTACCCATCAGTTAAAGAGATAAGGATGAGTTGTAATTAGTTGACTTAGTTTAACTTAGTCAAGTCCAGTTAGATTAATTTAACAGGTTGTTAAATTAATGAGAGTTCAATTAGTTAATCCCTGCATGCATGTAACTATTGTATTTCAGATAACTGAAGATTCACTCATGGATAACTCATGCATGTCAGTTCATACAGAGACCCATTTGAGATCAGATGGAGGGACAATGTACTATCAGTTGCTAGGATATTCCTTGTGAATATTCCTTGCATGCAAAAGGAATATTATTGCTTATTGGTTGTGTAGTTGGACCTGAGGTTACAACAGGGATGATGTGGCCAATTCACACATGTTATGACATTGGACCCCAATCAAAATTGCACAAGGAAATAGCGGCTTGGAGGACTTGTGCAGCCTATATATACAGACCTAGGTAGTCCTTGAGCTACATCATCAGAGTATAAAGAGAGCAGGATAGCTTTTGAGCTAATTCTTTTTGTATGTTGTTGAGGATTTCCACTTGATTGATAATACAGAGATGGGGTTTTAGGCTAGTGCTTACCCCAGGTTATATCTTCTGTGTTATGGTTGATTACTTCTCATTCTCAGTTATATCTATTCATGCTTGATGTTGCCCATGTTCAATTAAGCTTCCGCAAAGTTTATGGTAGACGTAGATCTAGTATTATGCTTTAGTACATTGCATATATCAGTTTGATCTGTAGGTGAAATATCTACATGATATCAGTTAGCTAGCGAGGTTTTGTAGAAAACGTTCTACACTATGATGATTCTAATTAACCCATGGTGGGCTAACTGTTGGTGGTTTCCCTCCTGCACCTTTATGCTTGTGTCTATTAGTGATTGCAAAAGGAAGTATGGTATGTTGAGCCTGTTGTGAGGAGGTGTTTATGCTCCAAACCTCAATTCTTCAAGAAGCCTAAAGTGATACCCATAAACCACACTATATATACCCTCACATGATATGGATTTGATAAGGTGGTAGCTCACCTCTTTCCAGGGGTATGGTAGGCTTGCTCTCTTTACTACGTTTTTGTCCTCAATTGGCTCTTCTCCCTCTAAACAGAACTTCTTCTTGGAAATCTGGCTATCTCCATTGTCCTCCTTTCTCCAAGGCACTCCTAGGGGAAGTGTGGTAATTCTGCTTATGAGTCCAGGGGTGATCTCTCCGGAGAGGCCTCTCACCATGATAGTGGCATGAATTTTGGTTATTGGAATGACGGAGAGAGCAAAATCTCAGGCCACTTCATCATCATACCCTCTTAAATTTTCAAAATACCCCTTCCAATTATGCCTTGTGAAGATTTCTAACACCTAACAGTGTTGGTGGATTCTCACAGTATTAATGGGCTCCTTTCTGTTAAACCCCCTGTCATTTTGTTGGTGAATTTGGAGGATCTGAGATGGTTGACACAATTTTTTGAATGTCGAATTATATAACTGAAAGAATTGTGGAGACAATTCCCTTACACAACTGCCACATTCACCCACTACTAGGGGATTTTCTGTTCAAATCACTTTGAAAAATGGAAGTAATAATAAATCCTACCTCTTCAGAGCGTTTGTTGTAGCCAACCCCCTTTTTTTCCCCTCTGAAACTCCTCTCGGCCAATCTTGTAGACTGTTTGTCTATATCCTGTAGGTTTCCTGTGCAATCCTGTAGGATTTCCTGTGCAATCATGTAGGAAGTCCTGTGTAGGAGACAAATGGAATTTTCCTCTTCTGTAGGTTTCCTGGGTATGAGAGTGACTTTTGCTAGAGTGAGCCTCGAGGAAATGCATGCATGAGTGCATGGGGATCAACGAGTATTTCTTCTTATGGCCGAGTTATGTGAGGTGGTGTGCTGGCAGTGGTGGTACATTTTCTATTTTTGGACCGTTGGTCCCCACTACCACCTCATCATTCCCCTCTCCTCGTAATCAAATCCCACTTCATGCCTCCGTAGACTTAACTGTTTTTGTCCTTCTCTTCTCCTTTTTTGACTTGACTGTTGCCACGTGTGGGAGGACCAACTGTTTTGTCTTCGTCGACTGAACGAAGGTGGCCAAGTTAACTAGCCACCTTTCGCTTATAAACCAACTTACTTGTTACATTTACATCTTTTGACTACATTATGCAAATGAGAGAGTGAGCGAGATACTTACCTGTGGTGTTAATACCTTGTTGCAGTTGTTGAAGACTAGAGGTTCTTGTTGTGTGTTGGCTGCATGCTAATTTTTTCCTCTTTTTATTGCTCTCTGACGATTCATTTGATGTGCAGGTACCTGTTGTTGAAGATGATGATGGTGATGTTGCTGCTTTGGAGCTCCATCTGCTCTTGGATCATCATGCTGGAAGCTTGATGCAATCATGATTTGTATTCTGTGGGATAGGCTACTATAGGAATTCCTATTGGATGTCCTGTAGCTGCTTCTCCCTCAGAACTTGTAATCATACACTCTGCTGGGATTCTAGGATGGTGACATGGATTGAGAGGAAGACTAGGAGTGTGGAGAAATGAGACATACTTAGGTGTTGCTCCCTTCTCCTCTCAGTTTCATTTTTTTTTTTGTGTTTTCTCTTGAAGAATGTGAAAAGTATATTTTTTTTAAACTGATTTTTTTGATGGTGAATGCAGGGGTGATGAAAGTGGACATAGGTATGGTAATGAAATGGTGATGTATGGGTGTTATTTCTTTGACATAGTAGGTCATTTTTTGCCCTAGGGTCACTTCCTATAGGATTCTCGAGCCACCGTAATTCCTACAAGATCATCCTATAGGTTTTCAAGGCATCCTGTAGGTTTAGAGGGGATCCTATAGAAAACACAGTCCTCTTGTAAACTTACGCAAAGGAGTGAAAAAAATGAAAGAAATGGTGGAGTGATGAATGGAAATGAGTGGAAAATAAAAATGTGAGTGAAATAGGTCCCTTTTTTATCCTCGTTTGTTCTCTGATCGTCCTCCTTGCTGACCTACAAATAGAAATTTTCATGATTTTTTTCTTCTCTTTTTTTTCTTTTTTGAAAACAACTAGGTTGCCTCTGAGAGGTTTTCATCCTAGTTGTTTGCCCTGGGCGCCTCATGAGAGGTTTTCAACCAGGGATCTTTTTATTTCCTTTTTTTGTCTGACACCACTGGGCCACCCCAAGAGGTTTTCAACCCAATAGTGGGACTCGGGCGCCTCATGGAGGTTTCCACCTGAGTCCTTATTTTTCTTTTTCTTTTTTTTCTCTCAATGATTAGATGAGGCAGGAGCTGAAACTCGCTACACCACCATCACTGTTTTATTGATACCATCAATGAACTCTTTCTTTGACAATGGTCTTTTGTAAACTTTCAATCGATGTCCATTAACAAGTAAAGGAATGGCCTCTTCATCTATGGTTCTGATCTGCATTGAAACCTTATCATGACATCTTTATATAACATAAGCTCCTATCCATCTTGTCCTTAACTTGCCCTTAAAGTATTTATATCTAGAATCATATAACAAGGCCCAATCACCTTCTTGAAATTTCTTATCCTTGATGTTCTTATCATGCCATATCTTCCTCTGAAGTTGGGTTACCTCTATGTGTAGGAGGGCCTGCATTCTGAACTCATCTAAACCATTCAACTGAAGCAATCTCTCTTTTTCTACAATAATGAGATCTAAATCTAGTTGGGCTACCATCCTTAATGTGTTATACTCAAACTCAATGGACAACAAGGCCTTTCTCCCATAGACCATCTCATAGAGTGTGAATCCAGTGGTGGTCTTCCAAGTGGTATTATAGGCCCAGGTGGCCTCAACTAGTCTATTTTCCCAATATTTCCTGTTGTTGTTAACCACTTTGGTCAAGATGCCCTCCAGCGCTCTATTGGTCACCTCCACTTGCCCATTAGCTTGTGGTTGATAGGGAGTGGAGGCCCTATGCTTAATCTTATGCTGGTTGAGCAAGTCTTCAATCATGTTGGTGGTAAATTGGATGCCTTGATCAGTGACCAGCTCTCTTGGGTACCCAAATTTGTAAAATACATTCTCCCTTAAGAACCCAGCCACCTTCTCCTCTATTTCTACCTTAATTTCCTTGGTTTCAGCCCACTTAGTCAGATAGTCAGTGCACATAATGATGTATTGTTTTTGCTTGGAAGGAGGATCAATAGATCCAATGAAGTCCATGCCCCACTTGTCAAATGGCTCGAAAGTCACTTGAGGCTGCAGAGGCATTTCATCCCTTGGAGTAGGCTTTCTCATCCTTTGGCACCGATCACACTGACTAGTATATCTTTTCACATCCTGATGAAGAGTGGGCCAATAATAGCCTGCTTGTAACACTTTGAATTTTGTCCTCTTTTCTACAAAGTGACCTCCACAAGGCCCATCATGATAGGTCAGAAGGATGTCAAGGACTTCTTCCTCCCTGACACACCTCAAGATTTGATCTGGGCCAAGTTTGAAGAGATTGCCCCCAATCCAAGTGAAGGGGGCACTCTTCCTTATAATCTTGATTTTTTCTTTGGAGGACAAGTTCGGTGGGAACTGTGCAGATACCAAATAGTTTGCTATGTCAGCAAACCATGGAGAGAGAACTGAAATGGCGAACAAGTGCTCATCCGATAACTGGTCATCAACCATTCCCTCTTCACCTACAGGAAAAGTTAATCTGGACAAAAATTTTGCAACAACATTTTCCTTACCAGGCTTATCAACAATAGTTAGATCAAACTGTTATAATAAAAGAAACCATCTTATAATACGAGCATTCACATCGGGTTTATTCATTAAATATTTGATTGCAGCATGGTCAATATGGACAAATGTTTGATAGCCTGTAATATAATGCCTAAATTTGTTTAATGAATGCACAATAGACAGAAGCTCCTTTTCAATCACTGTGTAGTTCAATTCGGCCTTTGACAAATTCTTGTTGATAAAGTAAATGGCATAAGGCAATTTTTCATCTATCTGACCTAGGGCTGCTCCTATGGCTTTGTGTGAGGCATCAGCATGAATGTGAAAAGGAAGGGCCCAATTTGGGCCTCGGAGGATCGGAGCAGTGGTTAACTTGTTCTTCAGGATGTCCAAGGCCTCTTGACAACTTTTTGACCATATAAACTCAAAGTCTTTGGCCAACAACCCAAATAAAGGAGAGGCCAACTTGCCAAAGTCCTTTATGAACCTTCGGTAGTTCCTAGGAAACTTCTGACAACTCTCTACTTTTGAGGAGGTGGGACCCTTTAGATGATAGCTATTTTGTTGGGGTCCACCTGGAGTCCTTGTTGAGATTGAATGACCCAGCATGGTCCCTTCAGCCATCAATAATTCACATTTATCGGGACTGAGAGACAGGTTCATCTCAATGCATTTCTATAGTAACTTACCTAAGTTGGAAAAATCCTCCTAGAAATCACCCTCATAAGGTGTGCAATCATCCATATAGATTTCTACCACATCATGGACAAAATCAACAAAGATACTCAGGACTGCTCTCTGAAAATTGGTAGGAGCATTGGATAGGCCAAAAGGAAGGACCCTATAGGCAAAAGTGCCCCAAGGACAAGTGAAGGTGGTTTTATCTTGGTATTCCGGGCAAATCTAGATTTGGTTGCACTTGCTGAATCCATCTAGGAAAGAGAAAAACTTTTTCCCTGCTAAGCCATATAGCACTTGGTCGATGAAAGGTAGAGGGAAATGGTCCTTATTTGTGGCTTTGTTCAATTCCCTGTAATCGACACAAATCCTCCACTTACCATTTTTCTTGGGAACTAACACCAAAAGTGAGACCCACTCACTGTCGAAGATAGGATAAATGAATCTTGCATCTAACAATTTTTGCAGTTTGTTTTTTACTATATCTTTAAGAGTTGGATTCATCCTCCTTTGGGGTTGCCAGACTGGCTTGCAACCTTCCTTGATCTAAATATGGTGAGTACACACTGAGGGGTGTACTCCCTTCATTTCTTTGTAACTCCAAGCAAAGGCATCTAGATGTTCCTTTAGCATGTTGTACAACTTCTCCTCTTGGAGAAAAGAAAGAAATGGATTGATTTTCAAAGTTTTCTTAGGGCCAAATTCTATGGTTTTGACACTAAGAGGGTTGGAATAAGCCAAGTACAGATCAATTGGATGGTTGTTCTGGGTTTACTTTACTACTTCTTCTAGGGACAATGTACTGGAAGTTGGACTTTCGAGTAGGTGTTCAATCAAATCGTCTTCATCCTGTTGTCCTCCTCCCATGGTTGTTTCTAAGGTATACAGTTGGGTAGTATAAACTTCATCTTCTTCCTCCTCTTCCAGCCATAAAGGTAAATCATGTTCTAGAGATGGCTGAGCAGGAGGGTATAGGACTAACTGCTTGGACATATGCCCATTCTTGATGGTCATATTCCCAACTTTGCAGCTAATGTAAGCATCGACAGTCACCAACCAGGGCCTCCCAAGGATGAGAGGGTAACCAGTAAGCTTAGCCTTAGGTTGGAGAACTAGGAAATCTGCAGGGTACTCCCAAGAGTCAATGGAGACCATCACATCCTCCAAAATCCCCTCAGGGGTCACTGTGGAGCGGTCTGCAAGTTGCAGGACTATTGTGGTCTTTCTCAATGAACCTTGGAGGTTGAGCTTGAGCATGGTGTCCTTGTTCATCACAATAATGGTGTTAGGATATTCCGACACATAGGATATAGTTAAGTTCAACTTGGTCTAGTATAGAGTTAGGTTAGAGTTAGGTAAAGTGTGTTTCTTTACCGTTGTACATTTTGTAACTTACAATCCGACGGTCACGATATGTAGTGATCCGACGGTTCACTCTCACCTCGGTATTACCGACACTTGATCCGTGGCTTGACACCCGATTGGTCCATGAGTTCTATTTAAAGCGCATGGAGGGTCATTGTTCGGGTAATCCGTGCATGAGAGAAGCTTATGTAAATTTTCATTCTTTGATTAATAAATTGCCTGTAGTACCCACGTTGGGACAGGCCGTGGACTGTTTCCCTCCTTGCACTCTGAGGGTTTTAACCACGTCAAAAATAATGGTGTATTGATTTGAGATCTGGTTGTGAGCGGTGTCCTTTTGGTATTCTTTCTGTGGAACTTACCCTGTAAATTCCTACATGGTATCAGAGCTATTTGAGGGCCGCGTCCGTTGGTGATCCAAATCTGAAGCCGGTAGAACTGCATGCGGCTGTCGTTTCCTAGATCTGCTGTTTCTGACTGCTTTCGGGCCGAGAGGACTGCTCTGTTGCGTTCGGAGCATCTGTTCCAGTGAGGAACCCCTTTCGTTTCACGCGAAAAGGTTTCCGGTAGCCCTAGCTGCGTCATTTTTCAGATCGGGAGGTATACAGTGTTTTTTTTGCAGTTTACTGTTATTTTCTCTCTGCTTATTTCGGTCTCAGTTTATTTAGCCTTTTTTTAACCGGATCTATACCTTTCATTTCTGCGTATGCTCTTTGCCCTGCGACTCTGTGCGATCTGGGCAAATCAGAAACAGAAAGGAAGGATTTTTCTCATGCGTATGCTCTTTTCCCTGCACCTTAGTGTGATCTCGGAAAATCAGAAACATTGAGAAAAATATTTAGTTTTTCGGCTAAAGCTAACTTTGAGATTTTTTTTTAAAATTTCTAGTTTTTTGGCTAAAGCTAACTTCGAGCCGTAAGGTTCGTTTTTCTTTGCATATTCGTGTTGGGTTTTGTGTTTTTTGTTTTGTAGGGAAAAAGAGCTTTCTCAAGGCAAGCACGCAAACCAAGGCCCCCCCCCCCCTCTCTCTCTCTCTCTCTCTCTCTCTCTCTCTCTCAAATTTTTTGTATAGATCAATTGGTTCAAAGCTATTTTAAGAGAGTAGAGGTCTTGGGTTCAAGTCTCCATTTTGTGGGGGCGGATTTTTTTCATTCCCGCACATTCGCGCACTTTGCCGGCAACGTCAACATTTTTTTTCAAAAAGCCATAACTTCTTCATCCGGAAGCCTTTTTCAGAGCCGTTTTTTTTAAAACCGCCTATTTTTTCGAGATCTATCCATTGGAACACTTACTTTCAGCATCTTCAGCTTCAGTTTTTTTTAAAATGGAAAGTCCATGCCAAGTCATTCTTGACAGCACTAACTACTTCCAATGGGTAGCCTACATGGGAGATTTACTTAGAAGTAAAGGTCTCTACAGAATAGCCACAGACCAAGAGAAGAAACCAAAAGATGAAGACAAGGCGGCAAAATGGGAAAATAGACAAGATCAAGCACGTGGTTTGATAGGGATGTCTGTTTCTCCTGATCTTAGATTCCACATTGCAGAACTTGAGACTCCTCATGAAGCATTAGAAAAACTTGCTAAAGTTTTTGGAATTAAAAATGAAATTAGAGCCCATCAACTTGAAAATGAGCTGCTTACTTTGGATCCTAATAATTTTTCTTGCATTGAAGATTTCTTGTCCAAATTCAAGACCCTTAGATATCTCTTGGAAGGTGTTAAAGTTAAGAAAGAAGATGGTAACCTTATTTATTCCATCCTTACTAAGTTGGGACCAGCCTACTCTGTATTTGTTTCCACTTTCCATTCTACAAGGGAAGCTTTCATTTGTCAAGGACAAGACTACAAGGCCCCTTCCTTTGACTCCTTTTGTGATTCCTTAATAAGAGAACAAGAAAAACTCTTACACCTTGGTCTTCTTAATCTTGGAAACTCTTCCACGAAAGCGTTAGCCGCCCAGCAGCAACCAAATTCAAAGAATCCTAAGAAGTCATATCCTCAAAAGAATGGTCCTAAACCATCTCAGCCTCAAAATGAAAGATCATTTCAGCAAAATGATAAGACCAATAAAAACAAATGGAAGAAGACTGATAGACATTGTAACTTTTGTAATCGAGATGGCCACTTAGAATCTAAATGCTTTAAGAAGATGGAAGCCTTGGAAGCCGCAATGAAGAAACATAACATCCATGTGGAGCCTACTTCAACTTCAACTTCCGGAATGGCACTTTCTGCATGTCATTGTCAATCATCTCAGTCTGGTTATGCATTAAATGTATCTTCTTCTTCTTCTCATTCTCATGAGTGGCTCATTGATTCTGGAGCCTCTTGTCACATGGCCAAAAACCAAGCCATGTTTTCTTCTTTAAATGATTGTAACACCAAAAATATATATATTGGTGATGATAGATCTCTTAATGTTGTAGGGACTGGAACTGTTCATCTAGACAATGGTCAGTTTAATGATGTATTATGTGTTCCAACCTTATCCTGCAACCTTCTATCTGTCTATCAGATAACTCATTCAGGTGAAGGTAAAATTGTTGAATTTTCACCTCATGATGTTGTAATCAAGGATCTAAAAGATCCTAAACAGATTCTAGCTACTGGTCTTGCTGATGATTCCAAAAGGTTGTATAAGTTTCACAACTTTGGGTCATCCAATCTTCCCTCAGTATTTGTTGCTCATAATGATGAAGTGAGCAAACTTTGGCATGAGCGATTTGGTCACTTAAACTATCGCTCCCTTCAGCATCTATGTAAAGAAAATATGGTGACAGGTCTTCCTATGGTATCTTGCAGAGATGGTGTTTGTTCCGGATGTGTACTCGGAAAACATCATCGGGACAGTTTTGACAAACGTGCCTCTTGGCACGCCTCAGCCCCTTTACAGCTTGTGCACAGTGATTTATGTGGTCCTCTTCCTGTTGCTTCATTCTCTGGCTGCAAGTACTTCTTAACTTTCATTGATGATTTCTCCAGACGCACTTGGGTATACTTCTTAAAACTCAAGAGCGAAGTATTTAACACTTTTTTGGCCTTCAAAGCCTTTGTTGAAAAACAATCTGGACATCAAATTCTTAAGCTAAGAACTGATAATGGTGGAGAATATGTTAAAAACACATTCATCAACTTTTGCACCGAAAATGGAATTCAAATGCAACATACTGTTCCATACACTCCACAACAAAATGGTGTAGCTGAAAGGAAAAATCGCACCTTAAAGGAAATGGCTAATTGTATGCTGCAATCTAAAGGACTCAGTCTTAGTTTTTGGGCCGAAGCAATTAATTGTGCAAATTATATAATCAATCGCACTCCTACTAAGGTTCTAGAGAATATCACTCCAGAAGAAGCTTGGAGTTCCATTAAACCAGATGTAAGTCACTTTCGTGTGTTTGGAAGTGAAGCATGGGCCCATATTCCAGATGAAAAGCATAAAGCTTTAGAACCTAAGAGTGAGAAATGTACTTTTGTTGGATATTCTGAAGATGTAAAAGGTTATAGACTTATTCCATTTAAGTCCAAAAATGTTATCATTAGAAGAGATGTAAAATTTGATGAAAATAAATCGGCCTGCGAGCCTAGTCCGGCGGATGTGCCACCTCTTCCTATCTCTTCTACTTTTGAAAAAATTTCTTCTTCAGATGATGAAAGCGAGGATGATAATCCTCCCCCACCTTCTCAGGATCCTCAACTTCCAAGATGGGTCCGTGCTACTCGGGATGCAGCAGGTGATCTTGCCGGTGATCCTACAGATCAGCGACGTACACGTTCTCAGTTTGAAAGAGCCTCTTCTTTACTGGCTCAAGCTCCAGTAAATCATGATCCTGACACTTTTGCAGAAGCTTCAGGCCATCCACATTGGGAAGCAGCTATGAATGAAGAATATCATTCATTGATGACAAATGATACATGGGATCTTGTTCCTCTACCAAAGGGACGCAAACTTGTTAGATGTAAATGGGTTTACAGAACCAAGTATGGACCAGATGGGAAAGTTGATAAACATAAAGCTCGTCTCGTTGCTAAGGGCTTTTCACAGGTTGAAGGCATTGACTACACTGAAACCTTCTCCCCTGTTGCCAAAATGAACTCTATCCGCCTTGTTCTTTCCCTTGCTGCCTCTTTAAAATGGGAAGTCCATCAGATGGATGTTAAATCTGCCTTCTTGCATGGGGACTTGCAGGAAGAAATCTATATGGAACAACCCATTGGCTTCATACAAACAGACTCCAGCCTTGTTTGTCGACTTAAGAAATCCCTTTATGGCCTCAAGCAAGCTCCTCGGGCTTGGTATGCCAAAATGGATAGCTTTCTTTTAGAATCTGGCTTTTCTAGGTGTCATTCTGACAATACTGTCTACACCAAGAAAGTGGGCAACTCTCTTATCATCCTTGTTCTTTATGTTGATGATCTTATTCTTACTGGTAGTGATCCCAACCTTATAAACCATGTGAAGTCAAGCCTTAAAAAGAAATTTGAAATGACAGACTTAGGACACTTACACTATTTTCTCGGTCTTCAAGTCTTGCAATCCCAAGAGGGTATTTTCCTTTCCCAGTCCAAGTATGCTTGTGATATTCTTCGTCATTTTCACATGGAAGACTGTAAGCCAGCCCCTTCTCCCTTTCAGTCTGGAGTCAAACTTTCAGTCTCTTGTACTTCTCCTGAAGTTGATGCTACCTTATACCGTCAACTTGTCGGAAAACTCTTGTATTTAACCCATACTCGTCCTGATCTTTCCTTTGCTGTTGGCCTTGTTGCTCGTTTTATGCAAAACCCCCGTGAAAGTCATTGGAAAGCAGCTAAAAGAATACTTCGTTATGTTCGAGGTACAGTACAGTTTGGGATTCATTACAGTGCCAAAGCAGCTCCTCTGTTAGTTGGTTTCACTGATTCTGATTGGGCTGGTGACCCTGATGATCGGAAGTCTACTGCCGGTTATGTCTTCACTCTTGGTTCAGGACCTATTACATGGGCTTGTAAGAAACAGGCTGCCATTTCTCTTTCGTCAGCAGAAGCAGAGTATCGTGGTGCCGTGGAAGCTAGTAAGGAAGCCTTGTGGCTTCGTCAGATCCTATCAGAGTTTGGCTTTGAGCAGCAGCATCCAACCACACTTTGGTGTGATAATCAAAGTGCCATTCAGCTATGCAAAGATCCAGTCCAGCATCAGCGCAGCAAACACATTGAACTACACATGCACTTCATCAGAAAGCTCATTCATGACCATGTTCTTGAAGTGCAATATTGTCCAACAGATGATCAAGTTGCAGACATCTTCACAAAGGCTCTCACAGAGGCGAAGTTCACTAAACTTCGATATATGCTTGGAGTTCAGGAAGTTGTCACTAAGGGGGGATAGGCTCTAGTGCCTCCTTCCTTCTCCTATTGTGTCATATTTGTAAATCCTTCAATCCTATCCCAAGTTGTTCTTAAGGGGGGATGTTAGGATATTCCGACACATAGGATATAGTTAAGTTCAACTTGGTCTAGTATAGAGTTAGGTTAGAGTTAGGTAAAGTGTGTTTCTTTACCGTTGTACATTTTGTAACTTACAATCCGACGGTCACGATATGTAGTGATCCGACGGTTCACTCTCACCTCGGTATTACCGACACTTGATCCGTGGCTTGACACCCGATTGGTCCATGAGTTCTATTTAAAGCGCATGGAGGGTCATTGTTCGGGTAATCCGTGCATGAGAGAAGCTTATGTAAATTTTCATTCTTTGATTAATAAATTGCCTGTAGTACCCACGTTGGGACAGGCCGTGGACTGTTTCCCTCCTTGCACTCTGAGGGTTTTAACCACGTCAAAAATACTGGTGTATTGATTTGAGATCTGGTTGTGAGCGGTGTCCTTTTGGTATTCTTTCTGTGGAACTTACCCTGTAAATTCCTACAAATGGTAGCCCCAAGATCTATCAAAGTGTGTGGGACAATGGTGCCATTGATGTCCATATCTACTACAGGGTCCAAATTCTTTGGAAAGATTACCTGCCCCAGCATTAAGTCGGACAGTTGTCCAATGACATTAATGGTAGGGGCATCTCTTTTTCGCCTCCCTAGATGCTTGAAACACTTCTCCTTAATCAACTTGTTGTAAATAGGTACATCCTTGATGGCTTGGAGAAGTGGAATCTTGACACATAGGTTTTTCAATTCTCCTAGAAGTTCAGTCTCTTCTAGGGTAGGCTGGAGTGGTTGAGTTAATCTCTCAGGAAAGGGTGGATTTACTTTAAGAATGCTTTCCTCTCTTTCTTCTTCAACCTCCCTAGGTGGAGGTGGAGGTTGGTTATCTAGGAGAACTCTCCCAGATCTCAGGTTAATTTCCTGGATCTCCACAGCATAAGCTGGATATGATGTCTCTCCACTGTATACTTGTTGTGCATGTCTGTTGTTCGGGTTCAGATTTGGTTGGGCAGGCATCTGGGGTTGTTTAGGTGGAGCAGAGTGTAACAACTGTGGTTGGGTAGGTGGTGAAGGCAATAAAGTTGGAACATTATTGTATTGGGGCCTCCACCCCTAGGGCGGTGCATTCCACTGAGGTTGTGGTGGAGCATATGGTTGAAATGATTGGTTGGCTGGCTGGGAATGATACTGAGATGCAAAGGACCAAGGAGGAGGTGTAGACCAGGAAGGATGAGTAGGGGGTCCCCAAGAAGGTATGGATGTGGTCTGGTTGGGGTTGTAATATGCATGGGATGACCCTTGCATGCCCTATTGGTAAGGCCTAAGCCCATGAGATCTCCTTTGGTTTATGTAGCACAGCTTCTCAGTGACCCCTTCAACTCCTTGATATACAAATTTGAGTCCAAGTAAAGAAGGGCACTTGTTTGTGGAGTGGTTTTCTTCACAGACTGAGAAAATTTCAATAGAATTCAATGAACATTCATTCCTAAGGTGCCTACTGGTGCATTTAGGACAGAAAATGGCCAAGGCTCTCTCTGTTTCCTCCTGCTTTCTCTTAATTTTCATAGTGTCCATCTATAGGCAAGAGTTTGCGGCATCTCACTCTTGAAATCTTCCAGCATGTTTCCAATTACACCCTTGATGGATGAATTGGAAGAGAATGTACTGACCATAGGTTGACTTCCCCTACCCTTTTTCCTAACTGCCCTAGAATGGTTTTTAAAGATAGTATTGATATCCTCATAGGGTAACTGGTATATATCTCCTCCTGCTAACAAGTGTAGGGTATCCAAAAGGTCTTCCCTTAATCCTCTAAGCAGGACCAGCTTCAGTGACTCAAGGTCAAGTGTGCACCTGGCCCTTTTGTAACTAAGCTGGAATCTTTCTTCATAATCCTCTAGGGATTCATCATTACCTAAGGTCATCCAAAAAAATTCTTCTTTAGTATCCTCAGACCAACAATAGTCTCGATACTTGTTGTTGAATGCTTGTTGCATCTAAGCCCAAGTTGTGATGCTATCCCCAGGTAAACCCATGAACCAGAGAAAAGATGCATCCTTGAGGGTAGATGGAAATAGTTTCAACTTCTACACATCATCTGTATAATCATAGGTTCAACATATAACAACAAACTCAAATATGAAAGTGTGGGGATATTCTATGGTCAAGGCATGGAAATGAGGAAGGGAAGAGGGGCGTATATTTTTCATCTTAGTGTCCCCATTGGTTTCCCTGATGGGGAAGGCACCCTCAACTCTCTCTCTCTATTCCCTCCGTCATTTCTGTTTTCAGCCATTGGCTCGATAGGAATGGGTTCTTCTTCTTCCCCTGTAGGTTCTTCAAATATGTGTGGTGGCTCACCTAAGGGTTCCTCCAATTCAGAGCTAATGAAGAAGAGGGAAGGTTGGTTGTTTGATGCAGTGAGCGTATTTGGAAAAAAAAATTCCTAAGTTGTCCCTATTCCTATGAGGCATGAAAGGAAATGTTTTTGGTTTGGTTTTGTGATTTTTCAAACTTTGAAAGTGCTTTGCAGAACTGAAATTGCAAATTGAATGAAAACTACTGACTGAATGAAAAACTAATTGTTGAATTGAAATATAACTTGCAGAATTAAAATTGCAGACTGAATGAGAACTACTAACTGAATGGGAACTACTTACTGAATAAAAAGATTAACTAATTTCTTGAAATCTAACTTGCAAGATGGAAAGGAAAGCAAAGAATGCAGAATGAAAAGGAAGCAAACTAAATTACTTTTGCAAAAATGAAACTAATGGCAGAATATTAGAAACAAGAAATAGAAGAAAGAAAGCAGTAATCACATATTACTCAGACACCTCCCCAGCAACGGCGCCAAAAAGTGATGAGCACCAATATTGCAGCAAGAATGTTGCAACTCTTGGGCTACCAGCTTTACTTTATCAACCCGGGGTTCGTACAAACTTGGAGGTGACAATGTTGTATACACAAGTAAAAGTGATGGTTCTTCCTTTTGTCACTGTTCAGCTGGCAAGAGACCACTAGGGTTTTCAAGCCAGACTTCTATGGATTCAGAAGAAGCTTGGTTCCTTGATGAAAGAAATAGAAATCTACTCTAAGAGAGAACTGATCTACTGCAATAATGAAAAAGATTGAAATTCAATGCTAAGGCACACCATTTCCTAATTAACTGCTAAGAGCTATGCTTTGCAATGATGCTAAATTAACATGAAAAAAATGCTACTATCCTAAGCATGGAAGTTGAAAACATCAAACACAACTGTTATGCATGTAAAGGACTGTAATAAATCTGTTTTGTCTTTTTATGCTTTTCATGAAAAATCAAATGTGCAAATTAATCTCTTTTGATGATGTGGCAGGTGATTTAGGGATGTTGATGGATGACCGAAAGGTTCAGGATATGGTTGGAAGGTCTGGGGGACCCTTGGGTGACCTTGGGAGGCTTCCTAGAGGTTTTCCTTTAATTCGGCCTCAAAATAGGCCACTGCAAGAAAACCTACAAGATGTGCTAGAAACCTACAGGATTCTTTGTATTTCTATAGGATGCAGATGTGAGAAAAATGATGGGTGTTGGAGGCAATGGAAAGATTACCTCTAGTCCTACGATCACTCAGAACCCAAAACCAAGTTTAGGAGATGGTCGGATTCGCTCAAAATGCTTGAGGAAATTTCTATGTAAAATGATGAAATTGGTGAAGGTTTTGATGAAAACAAGGAATGCCTATGGGTGGATGAAATTGGAAGGTGGTTGTTGGCTATGAGATTTCTGTCTACTTCTGAAGTACCTACTCTACATCAAACATGTGTAATTTCCAAAAAAAGTCATGTAAACAAGAAGAATTCTCATGAGCTAGAAAAGAAAAATTTAATGAACTAATTGTCTACCTTATGCATGAAGAAATTGTTGAATAACATGGAATCATGGATGAGATCTACTGCAAGAATGAAGATAGAAGAGATGGAAATGAAATCCTACTTTTCAAAATTGATCAAATGCTAGTTTAAGTACAACAAACTCTAAATATCATGAAAGAAATGGAAATCTATCTTTTTGGGCTGCATAAGGGTCTTTTCCTCAAATCATGATCCCAGAAGGAAGAAGTGAGGCCAAGACACCTACTGATAGCTTTGTGGTGCCTCTTTTATCCCCTCTAGCCTGCTATTGAAGTAAGGCACAAATGGAAGCAACTAATAAGCAATTAATCAATTCTACACTACTTGCAATGAAAGACTTCTAAAGACAGTTTAACCACGAACCTATAAAGCTAAGCTAAGCATAAAGATACAAGAAGAGGAGCCTTTGCTGCTAGGGTTGGGCCCTAACCCAAGAGCTTCAACCCTCTGAGTTAACTCAATACTAAATCAAGAACAAACTCATTCTTATTACCAAAACAGAAAATTACATCAAAAATTCTTCCACAAGTCTGGAGCTTGAAAATAGCTAGAGTTTTACAAAAAAAATTCGAATCCTAATGAGGCTCTAGGCTTATACAACCGAAGTCCCCAACGACTTCCTTAAATTTAGGGAGGCTCGACTCCCAAACTTGAGATGAACTAACTCTTTGTCTATCACTTGCTCGGCTACCTTCTAATCTTCATGACTTGGCTGCTTGCACTCCGAGTTGGTGGGATTAATGGAGGAATATTCGAATGGGGAAAGAGTAAATGAGGAGGATTTACCTCCTACAATCTCTCTCCCTTGTCCCATTCAAGTTTCAAACCTTATTCTTTGCCAAAATTCCTTGATTTTCTCTTCCAAACCTGCATTCAATGAATATTAGTTGACTAGGCATAATATCTCATTCTAACTCATCTCATTAAAAAAAATATAATCAAAACATGTCATAAGTTATGAGAAAAGTTGGTTTGACTAAGCTAGGAGGTGAATTAAGGCCCATATAATTACCTAATGATGAGGCTCATCAAATATCTCTAGAGAATGATGGAGAAGATAAAGCATATCCAAAAGTGTTTTATAACTTATACTCTCAAAATTAAAGGAAATACACACTATCATATCCTTATAGAAGTGAGTTTTCCCCCTATTGAGAGCACAACTATGACTAGATGTCGAACTATAAGAATGGGATAAACAAGATAGAAGATGAGAGGGTTTCTAATTTTGCCTCAAATTCTAGTGAAAATCACTTGTGACTTAAGCAAGGGTGGCATAAAGATGCCAAGTCTTAGATAAATTATAGGGGAATCAATAAAGACATCACTATGCAAAATAACAATATTATTATGTCTGAATTTAAGAAAAATTGCAACGCACTAAAGAATTAAATGATAAATTAAAATTAATATACTATAACAAGGTAATTAACCACAATCTTGAATATCAAAAGTGTTGTCTAGTTAATTTAGTGTCTTAAATTGCTCTACATAAATTATCAATCCGGGTATCGTAAACTGATGAAGTGTGGTGCACCATATGTGCTTAGTTAACCCTTTTTCTTACTTCGTTGTTTTAAAGTTTATGTTGTTTTTAGGGGTTTTGTTTCTTATGCTTAAGGAAATTAATCTAAGAAAGAAAAGTTATGCTTCTAGGTGAAAATCTCTAAATGTTAATGGTCAACTAAATCTAATGACTTTCAATGTTAAATCTAATTTCTAAAGAAAGGAGAAAAGGAAACCAATCAAAACTTTGAACAGTTATTAATCTAAGCTGGCAAAATGTCTATGAAATGAAAGCAAAAATGATAACAGCTAAATGAAATTGTAACAAAATTTCATCATTCTAAAAGATGTAAACATGAAAATGCAAGGAAAAACTCAGTCATTAGTAAAACATTTCACCACTTATTCTTAGGTTCAACCATCAACGAAGGGCTTTGGAAATATCTATTTAGATCATGAGTTACTAAATTGATGAAAAAATGGCATTAAGCTATCTAAGTCTAAACTAATGAATCAACAAGAAATCTCATTCATAAACACAACATTTCGCCATTTAGTTTGAGTATAAACCATTAACGAAAGGATCTGGAAATATTTGTTTATATCATGAGTGACTATTCTAATGAAATTGAAATGGAAAGCAAATACAAAACATGTATAGGAAAACTAATCTACTGTGTGCTCTAATGATGCAAGAACTAATTGGAAAATAGTTTCTTGGACTATTTTGATAAGCATAGATTACACAGTTAGATAAATCTACAATCAACCAATTGAGCACACTTGCATGAATTAAACTTGCATGAATGGAAAACCTAAACTATTAAACTTGAAAACAATAAAATGACATATTTGAATGTAATCAAAGCAAAACTACAAAATAAAATCTAATCTACCTTACATTCCAATATGCTCCATGACATCTACTTCACATCTCCTTCCATGTTGAGAACATCAAAGCTTTATTCAAATTCTTCAAAATTACAAAAGTTTACAAAGCTCTCCAAAGCTTTCCAAAACTAAAAAGCTTTCTAAGACTAAAAAGTTAAAAGCTACCAAATGAAAGAGAAAGGTCTCCTATTTATACAAAAATATGAGAAGTCATCTCATTAATGAGAGTCCATGAATCTCTCCCTATATCTCTAGAGTCCTAATCAAAATAGGAAATGATAAAACACGTCTCCTTGGAGTTTCAATACAATTAGGAAATGCAACACATATCCTCATGATCCTATGATCCTCTCCACTCAAATTCGAATTTCGCCCTAGGGTGCCACAAAAAGGTCTTCTAGAAGCCTCCTTTTGACCTACACATGTCAACAATCTCAACCCACTTGTTAAGTATAAGCATATGTACATTATTATCTAATTTTTAACCACAAATTCACTTAAAAAGGCTAAGAATTAATAAAGTTTGGAAAAACATAAATGTGACCCAATGATAAGAAAGTGGGATGAATGTAGTGACATGGTAGTGAAATGAAGGTGAAATGGTAGTGATATAATGGACATAATAGTGAAAGTGTAATGGAAATGAATGACAATTTCAAGACCCAGCATACCCCCCAACTAAAGCTATTGCATGTCCTCATGTAATATGTATTACATTAATTATTTTGATCCTTGAGTTTTGGCTTAACTTTGCATGATATCATTTGATAACTACATACTTCTGCAAAGTGTTTTACTTTGAATTGCAACATGGTTGGTTCTTGAGTTAGAACCATATTTTGTTGTTGCATTCTATTTTGATCTTTGAACTTTGCATAATGATAATTTGATTTTTGTTGCAAAGTATATCTTTATTCGATTGCATGATGGTTGGTTCTTGTGTGACAACCATGATTGTGTTTGTATCCAATTATCTTTTAAGCACTTTTGAAAAGCCATTGTATGCTCATAATAACAATGTAATACTTAATATATTTTGGAAGTGTGTAGGCTTATGAATATGATATGAACATGGAAATATATGAATATGAATGTATTCCGCCCCCCCAGCTGATGGTATTGGCAATTTTATGAAATGAGGAAGAGAAATGTTTTTCCAACAATTATCATTCTAGCTTTTTATGGAATTCTATGGTCAAAAGTTAGAAAATGACGTACCTTAACTTACCCTTTGGAAATGGATAAGTTGTATGTGTGGTGGCTACAAAAATCTGATCATAATCTTCTTCAAGTGGCTGGACAAAAAGAGTCATGGATAAAAAAGTCAAGATGATTTTTTATTGCTTCTATTAAAACTTGTTGTATCTATTGTTGAATAGTGTTGATCTATTTTATATCTGCTCCAAAAATGCTGAAAATAATAGTCTTCATGTCTTCAAAAATCATTGGCACAATTCCTACTATGTGAAGAGATGTTTTGATGTCGAACATAGCAGGAAATTGTTGACTTAGTGGCCATTAATGAATGCCACTATTCAACATGAGAACTCTCACCATTGATGACAATGAGAGTCAAGATGTCTAAACACATCTTGCTAGGTATGAATGAATTTGCCGATGTCGAGTCACCTAGAAGTTCCAATGAACAAGGGACATTAATATATTCCCATTGTTTGTCGGCATGAGGACTTTCCATTAAGGCATGCAAGCCTCAACGTGTTTTTACAAGGAACTTAGACTCAAAGGACTATGGACTCAATAATTTGCATTGAAGCAGGGTTTATTTGCAAAATGAAAATGACAGGAAAGGGAAAATTAAAATGGAAGATGGCAATGGAAAGTAGTAATGGCAATGGGCAATAAGCATGTAACTGAGCCTCTTGCTTTTATTTGTGGGTTATGAGTGGACAAAAAGTAATGGAAAGTGTATGTGAATGTAAATGGAAAATATGAAGGGAAATGAGGTGAATGGTTTATTATAAAGTATGGATGTAATGGAGACAATAGTATCTGAAAGTTTTTCAAGTGTTTGGATCTGATTTTGCATTAGCATGTTTCATCTTTGTTGTTGATCATCCTCTTATGAAACAAATTGGTCTCTTAAGAGAAACACTATTCACTTGTAGTCATTTGTCCTTCCTCTTGGAACCTACAAAAAAAACTAATACTTCTTCTGCAATGGAATGTAAGATTATCAAAGGAGAGAGATGATCAATCTCTTTAGTTGTGATATTTACACATAAAACTAAGAATTCATATTAATGAAACAAGTTCACAAAAGAAAACCAAAAGAATTTATACCTGCTTCAGAATTAGTGCCTCAAGTTAACTGTTGTATCTTTTCAGCAATTTATTTCATTATTTACTGTTTCAAACTCTGATGATGGATTTCTCATTGTGTAGATCTCGTTGATATCTTTCCAACGATACTTGAATCATCAAAATCTGATTTCATATGAGAAAGTTACGCTAATTTGAACAATAAGGTTTTTTAGCTACAAATTGATGTCTAGCTGCGGAATGGACGATTAGCTGCGGAACAGACCTGCATTCCGCAGCTAAAAGACAACAAAACAGTGCCAATAGAAGTCAGGCCGAGGTCAAATGACTGCATCTTTTATTGAATCAGTGATGACTGTTGTAATGAGCACTTCAAATAGAAGACCCAATATGGCATGGCGTAAGTCATTAAGATCTTTCTTGCGAATATAGTGAATGGAAGAAATAAGGATCGACAATATTATTGCATATATTGGCACAGCCGAAAAAGGGACAGTATTGGCTTTCAAAGGATACTTGAGATCAGTTATCATATCCTTTCCCAACAAATTGGTAAAATGGATTTGTAACATTGAGAACTATTTCAATCACCACAAGACCAAGAATCATAAGCTAGCAGCTTGCTACCATGGGACTTCACCACGTCTATCAATCGACTGTGAAAAGTTGTATCCAACTAGTTCACGTCATGTAATTAACCACTAAAACAGTGAAGTGTGAATTTATTAAAGACAGAAGGCGTGTAATCAAGTTTTGGATGCCAGCACACAGTTGATTCCCAAATCGGAATTCCCTTGCCGAATTAAATCACAGCCTGTTTATTAATTCAAACTCGTTTTTCTTCACGCGGCATGCAAAAAGAGGCTTTAGAGAACCGAGAAATTCTCCCAAACCACTGCAAATTTTTTAAAATCATTTCTGGGTTATCTAATTGACCCCGTCCTCGAAAAAACCCATGTTTTATTTTTTCTTATTCATCTTCGTTTGGCCGAATCGCGCAGTTAAAGTTTGACGTTTTTATTGTTCTGCGTTTTTGTGAATTACTGCATTTGGCTTTCTGGGTTTGATTTGCAATTTCAACTCATAGAATAAGAAATGAATGGTGATCTAAACGCTGGAACTTTTCAAGGACACCTCGAAGGGTGATCCGGATTTAAACAGGAACGCAACAAATTACAGAGATAACCATATACACAAAGATGCAGCGGAAATAATACTTCATTTCATTAATGGAAAATACTGAAATATGCTTACAACCAGAAATGGAAATAAACCAGCTAGGGCGATGGTAGCTTATCTCTGAGAAGAGATGTGGTGGCTACATGCCTCTGAACTGTGTTACAATGAGGCTCGAAGGCCTATTTATTGTTGAGAAACAATGGAAAACCCTTAACATTCCAAAACCTAACCCTAGGAGATGAAATGCCAAACTGTGGGCCCCGTTTGGGGGTAAATTGGTACATCAACTTCCCGGGGTCGTAACTTTGGCATATGATCTCCGTTTGATGCGTACAATAGCTCGTTAGAAAGATCTATCCGAGTACTACCACTTTGGGAGGCAACATGGATCGGCAACATGGGTCGATCCATGTTGCCCCAGATTCCCAAAAAAACGTCATTTAGGGCCTCAAAACGGCTCCGGAAGTTTAGGACCCGAAAAACTGCTAAAAATAGTAAACTGTGCTACAATTAAGGAAACTGAAAATGCTGAGAAAGACAATGGTGGGGGTCCAGGTGGACTTGGCAGGTGGCCACCAATATCCACCTGGATCATTCCTCCCCCCTTAGGAAGCAATGGTCCCCATTGCGTTGAGCTCCTCCATGAGATGAGGAAACTTCTGCTGAACTTGTTCCCTGGTGAGCCACTTGCCCTGCTGAAGGAGTTGGCCTGCTTTGACAACTCGATACAGTTGGATATTCTGTTGGCGAGTGTTCTTGATCTGTGTGTCCATGATCCGATCAGTTGCAGCTTGTTCCATGCAATCTGGATTTAACTCTGTGGGTTTGAGCTGTTCTGCAATGTCGGATGTGTCTAGCAATGGTGGAAAGTATGGCCGAAGGCGGTCCACATTGAACACTGGGTGCAGGCCAAGGAATGGGGGAATGCTGAGCTCAAATGCATTGTCTCCCATCGCCTTAGTAATGGTGTAAGGACCATATCGGAGTGGTCTCAATTTCCGATAGGCTCCAGTAAGGCGTTCCTTTTGCAAATGCAACCAGACTTTGTCGCCCACCTGAAACTTGTGTGGCACCCGGTGTTGATCATGTCGCTGCTTGTACTTGGCATTTGATTTCTCAAGAATGTCATGGACCTGCTGGCGAATATGTTGGATGCGCTCAATGAAGCTGGTGGCCTTATCTGTTTCGGACTGGACATGAGCTGAATTCATGTGAGTAGCTGCAAGGGGCATGGCCACATCAATGGGGCATAGTGGCTGGAATCCCAAACCCACCTGAAAAGGGCTATGGCCAGTGGAGCTGTGAAGAGCTCGGTTGTAGCTGTGCTGAACATAGGGGAGGCTCTCGTCCCATGTGCGTGGATGCTTTGAGTTATACATGCGCAAAATGTGCACAATCATCCTGTTGACAACCTCTGTCTGGCCATCAGTTTGAGGATGGAAGGCTGTGGACTTCGTGAGTTTGGTGTCCAGCATTGACCAGAGACTGGACCAAAATGTGCTGAGAAACCGACTGTCCCGATCTGAGATGATAGACTGTGGGATCCCAAAGTGCACCCACACTCGCTCAAAGAAGAGTTTAGCAGTGGCTTCTGCTGTGATATTCTTCTTGCAGGCCATCATAATGGCCATCTTCGAGAACCTGTCGACGACCACAAAAACACAGTCATTTCCATGCTTAGTGGACGGAAGGCCTGACATGTAATCCATGGAGATGGATTCCCAAGGTCGACTAGGGGTAGGCAACGGGGTATAGAGGCCGTGCTTCTTAATGGTCGGTTTGGCAATGGCACAGGCAGTACATGATCGGATGTACTTCCCAACATCCTGTCGAAGATTTGGCCAATAGAAATAATTTTGCAGTACTGCCACTGTTTTCTCGACCCCGAAATGCCCAGCAGCCCGACTGTAGTGTGCTTCCCAAATCATCTTGGCACGCTCGCTTGAAGGAACACAAAGGTGACCGAGGTGGCATAATAGGGCGTCCTGGAGGTGAAAATCTGCAACATGCCGACCTTCCAAGAGTGTCTGGTATGTGTGGCCGAATTCTGGGTCGCTTTTGTAGAGAAGTGGCCAATCAGAAGTCTCGTGCCCACAAGAGTTGAGCACGGTGGTCAGCGCCATGATCGGTGGCCGGCTGAGGCAATCTGCAACATTATTGGTGCTGCCCTTTTTATACTTGATATTCAAGTGAAACTGTTGCAGGTATGTAGACCACTTCTGATGGCGATCATTCTGCAATTTCCCTTGGGTCTGTATGAACTGCAGAGGTCGGTGGTCTGTGTGGATGACTGTTTCCTTCCCCAAAATGTAATGCTTCCATTGTCGGCAGGCCTGTACAATGGAATACATCTCTTTATCATAAGTGGGGTACTTCCGGACTGTGTCTGAAAGTGTTTCACTGTGATATGCCACTGGATGTCCATGTTGAGTAAGGACTGCCCCAATAGCATAGTCAGAGGCATCTGTCTCGACCTCAAGTGGTTGTTGTAAATCTGGTAACGCGAGCACTGGTGCTGTGCAGAGGCGATCCTTCAATTCCCTGAATGCCTTCTGTTGAGATTCAGACCAAAAGAATTTTGCTTTCGCCCCGCCCTTGGTGACTTGACTCAAGGGCCAAGAAATATGAGAAAACCCCAACACAAACCTGCGGTAGAAGTTGGCAAGACCTAGAAAGCTGCGGAGCTCTGTTAGAGTGGTTGGAGAGGGCCAATCCTGAATGACTTGGATCTTGGCCGGATCGACATGCACCCCCTGTTCATCAATGATGTATCCTAGATACTGAACCTGGGTCATGCCAAAAGTGCATTTCTCCAAATTGGCACATAGCTTGTGTTGCCGCAGTGTTTGGAGAACCTGTCGGATGTGGTGGAGGTGCTCTTCCCAACTCTGGCTGAAGATCAGAATGTCATCCAAGTATACTACTACAAAGGAGTTGGTGAATGGCCGCAAGATGTCATCCATTAGCCTCATAAAGGTTGCAGGAGCATTCGTCAATCCGAAAGGCATGACCAACCATTCGAAGAGGCCCTCCTTGGATTTGAAGACAGTCTTCCACACATCGGAGGGTTCGATTGGTACCTGGTGATATCCTGACTTCAGATCGATCTTGCTGAAATATTTCGCCCCCTTTAGTTGGTCTAGGAGGTCATCAATCCGCGGGATCGGGTACCTATTACGGACAGTGATCTTGTTCAGCGCCCGATAGTCAATACAGAGTCTCCACGTCCCATCCTTCTTCTTTACCAACACGATCGGGCTCCCACAGGGCGATGAACTCGGACGGATGTGACCTTTCTGCAGGAGCTCCTGAATCTGCCTCTTGATTTCATCGTTCTCCAAAACGGAGCGCCGATAAATTGGTCCATTGGGTAGCGGCGCACCTGGGGTCAGATCAATGGAGTGCTTGACTTGACAGTGCAGAGGAACCCCTGCCGGGGAGGTGAAGATGTCCGCGTACTCCTCCACAACCTTGTCCATCTGTAGTTGTCGTGCAGAGGGACCCCGTTTGGAGGCCGCGGCCACTGTCTTCTTCTTTCCCTGAGGGCGTATCATCAGGAAAACAAATTTCCTGGTTTTGGAAATGATCTTACTGCATTGTTTTGCAGTAATCAAAGAGAGGGCGGCAGGTGGTGCTACCTCTGGTATCCTGAACAACTTATTTCCCAATGTAATAATAACAGCACGGGGCCTTGATTCATACACAGCATGTCGCTTCCACAAGTATGGTTGTCCTAGTAATACATCACAAACTTCAAGGGGAGCAATGTCACACAATACCTCATCCGTGAAGGGCTTGATGTTGTATGGAAGGCGACACTGCTGGCTCACGCGAAGATCTCGTCCTTGGTGAAGCCACCCAATGGTGTATGGTTGTGGATGTGCTGTGGTCGGTAAGCCCAACCGCTTCACGACCTCTGCCGAAATGAGGTTCTTTTGACTCCCGCTATCAACAATGAACTGTATCGGGGAGCCCTTTACCCACCTCTGGGAGTGGAAGAGACGCTCCTCCTCCTCTGGATCTTTGGGTTCATTTTTCTGGATCTTTGCGGTAGCAATAGTGGCGCTGGGATCCGCATCAATGATCTGCTTCCCTTTTTCATACCCCTTATCAGGTTCTGACTCAGAGTCGGAACATGCATCTGATTCTGAAACCTTTAGCTCAGCCACCAGTGACTGCTTGGCCCGACACTCACTTGTGTTGTGAGTGGAGCTCTTATGGAACTCGCACCATTTTCCAGTGTCCTTTTTCGGCTTCGCGGCGCTGTTCTTTGCTTGCGGCTTCGGTTGGTTGTCTTGGGCTGCCCCGCCTTGGCTTTGTCCTTTGTTCTGTGGTTTAGGGGCACCTTTCCCCTGCTTCGAATTCGCAGATCCAAAGTCTCGCTTCTTTTGTTTAAACTTCTGCTCGACCTTGACGGCATATCGGTATGCTGCGCCGAGCGAGGGGATGTTTAGGAATTGTATTTCTTCCTGGATGTACTTGTGCAGGCAGCCACGGTATTTGAGTATCAAATGTTGCTCCGAGTCCTTGATACCCAACTTTGTGCGAAGGGTATGGAAAAGATTGGTGAACTCCGGCACGTCTTGGTCCCTTCCCTGCCGCAGCGTGGTCCACTTTATGTATTCATCCTCATAGCTTCCGACAGGGTAGTACTGTTCCTTGATGGCATCCCGGAACGAATCCCAGGTGGGTGCGGCTGAAAATAGTGAACCAGTACTTTCATCCTTCTGCTCGCAGTAGGTTTCCCACCAGTCCTTGACGTGGGGGGCTGCTTTGAGAAGAGCAAAAACAATCTTTTCCCGACTCGAAAATTCATGAACAGAAAAATAACCCTCTAGCAGATTTAACCATTTATCTATGGCATCTGCGTCTATCTGACCCTCGAATATGGGGATTTCAAAATTAACTTGTACCTTAAAGGGTGTGGCGTTTCCAGAGTAGCTGCTGGAAGCCGATGCGTTGCTTTTGGGTAGCCGCTGAAGGATGTGGGCAAAGTTGTCCATCATCGCGTTCCGTTGTCGCTCGAGGGCTTCTTCGAGCAAGATTTTGATGGGATCTCCTGCCCCCTCGTCTTTCTTCTCGTCCGCCATGGGAGGCCGTCGGGATTTGCGAGGCTGGTCTTGCAAAGGTTCAACCAGTTCAAGCCCTAACTCCTTATATCCCGACCTTGTTGGGGACATGCAAAGAAAAACAGAGAAAAAGCAGACCGCTCTGATACCACTGATCCGGATTTAAACAGGAACGAAACAAATTACAGAGATAACCATATACACAAAGATGCAGCGGAAATAATACTTCATTTCATTAATGGAAAATACTGAAATATGCTTACAACCAGAAATGGAAATAAACCAGCTAGGGCGATGGTAGCTTATCTCTGAGAAGAGATGTGGTGGCTACATGCCTCTGAACTGTGTTACAATGAGGCTCGAAGGCCTATTTATTGTTGAGAAACAATGGAAAACCCTTAACATTCCAAAACCTAACCCTAGGAGATGAAACGCCAAACTGTGGGCCCCGTTTGGGGGTAAATTGGTACATCAACTTCCCGGGGTCGTAACTTTGGCATATGATCTCCGTTTGACGCGTACAATAGCTCGTTAGAAAGATCTATCCGAGTACTACCACTTTGGGAGGCAACATGGGTCCATGGACCCATGTTGCCCCAGATTCCCAAAAAAACGTCGTTTAGGGCCTCAAAACGGCTCCGGAAGTTCAGGACCCGAAAAACTGCTAAAAATAGTAAACTGTGCTACAATTAAGGAAACTGAAAATGCTGAGAAAGACAATGGTGGGGGTCCAGGTGGACTTGGCAGGTGGCCACCAATATCCACCTGGATCAAAGGGCTACCCCAAGTCTAGTCTCCCGTAAACACATCCTTCGTTGTTGTCTGTTATGCGAATTTTTTTTATTGTATGTCAAATATTTTATGGAATTTGATTGTTGTTGCAGGGCCGAGCAGTGGCTAAAAAAATGCAGGGCGTGACGGGAAAGAATACGGGCCGGTGAATAACCCCAGACAAGGAATGCAACGATTTACTACGTCCACCATAACTTCAAGAAATGCAGAGAAATTTTTATTATTATTTTTTTTATTTATTTTGTTAATAAAATTACATATGTTATATTTTCAAAAATTAAAAATATACATATATATTTTACTAAACAAAATAATAAAATTTATTTATTTATTATTTTTTTATGTATTTTAAATTGATTTGTTACTTTCAAAAAAAATTAAAAATATACATATATATTTTATTAAACAAAACAATTTTATTGAAATTATAATTTTTCATTGAATCAAATGAAATGATGAATAAAAAAAAATAAAAATAAAAAAATTCTGATCTTCTAGATCACACAAAGTGCAAGAGGAGAGCATACTCGAGAAATTATTGATTTTTTTTTTTTTAGATGTAAGAAATAAGGTCTCCTAATTAAACTTCCCCGGCAACGATGCCAAAATGTCTAGTCAATTTAGTGTCCTAAATTGCTCTACATAAATTATCAATTTGAGTATCGTAAACTAATGAAGTGTGGTGCACCATATGTGCTTAGTTAACCATTTTTCTTACTTCGTTGTTTTATAGTTTATGTTGTTTTTAGGGGTTTTGTTTCTTATGCTTAAGGAAATTAATCTAAGAAAGAAAAGTTATGCTTCTAGGTGAAAATCTCTAAATGTTAATGGTCAACTAAATCTAATGACTTTCAATGTTGAAATCTAATTTCTAAAGAAAGGAGAAAATGAAACAAATCAAAACTTTGAACAGTTAGATTAATCTAAGCCGGCAAAATGTCTATGAAATAAAAGCAAAAATGATAACAGCTAAATGAAATTGCAACAAAATCTTCATCATTCTAAAAGAAGTAAACATGAAAATGCAAGGAAAAACTCAGTCATTAGTAAAACATTTCACCACTTAGTCTTAGGTTCAACCATCAACGAAGGGATTTGGAAATATCTATTTAGATCATGAGTTACTAAATTGATGAAAAAATGGCATTAAGCTATCTAACTCTAAACTAATGAATCAGCAAAAAATCTCATTCATAAACACAACATTTAGCCATTTAGTTTGAGGATAAACCATCAATGAAAGGCTCTGAAAATATTTGTTTATATCATAAGTGACTATTCTAATGAAATTGAAATGGAAAGCAAATACAAAACATGTAAAGGAAAACTAATCTACTATGTGCTCTAATGCTGCAAGCACCAATTGGAAAATACTTTCTTGGACTATTTTGATAAGCATAGATTACATAGTTAGATAAATCTACAATCAACCGGTTGAACACACTTGCATGAATTAAACTTGCATGAATGGAAAATCTAAAGTGTTAAACTTGAAAACAATAAAATGACATACTTGAATGAAATCAAAGCAAAACTACAAAATAAAATCTAATCTACCTTACATTCCAATATGTTCCATGACATCTACTTCACATCTCCTTCCATGTTGAGAACATCAAAGCTTTATTCAAATTTTTCAAAATTACAAAAGTTTACAAATCTCTCCAAAGCTTTCCAAAACTAAAAAGCTTTCTAAGACTAAAAAGCTAAAAAGCTACCAAATGAAGGAGAGATGTCTCCTATTTATACAAAAAGATGAGAAGTCATCTCATTAATGAGTGTCCATGAATCTCTCCCTATACCTGTAGAGTTCTAATCAAAATAGGATTTGATAAGACATATGTCTTCTTAGAGTTTCAATACAATTAGGAAATGTGACACACATCCTTATGATCCCATTATCCTCTCCACTCAAATTCGAATTTGGCCTTAGGGTGCCACATAAAGGTCTTCTAGAAACCTCCTTTTGACCTACACATGTCAACAATCTCAACCCACTTGTTAGGTATAAGCATATGCACATTATTTTCTAATTTTTAACCACAAATTCACTTTAAAAGGCTAAGAATTGATAAAGTTTGGAAAAACATAAATGTGACCTAATGATAATGAAAGTGAGATGAATGTAGTGACATGGTAGTGAAATGAATGTGAAATGGGAGTGATATAATAGACATAATAGTGAAAGTGTAATGGAAATAAATGACAATTTCAAGACCCAACAAGTGTCTCTCTGTCTAACTAGCTTAAATAAGAAATCTACATTGCTAAAATAATTACAAACTCTAATGAGATCCATAATCAAACATGTAGTTGGACAATTCTTAAAGTGTTGTCAGTTGAAAGAATTCGTCACCTTTGTGTTACTAAGAAGGTTGAAGATTAAAAGTAGATTTACTTAAAATTCCTTATATATACCCACATTAGATCATAGTTTCAAAATATTGGTTACAATACCAACCTTTCTAACTTTTTACTCTAACAAAAATTATGTTGATTTATGAATGCTTCTCTTCAAGCTTTTCAAGCACATAAACAAAAAGTCAAAACAAACCAAATACTCCTTACCTTTATTAAAGTTTGAAAAAGCTGAATTTGGTCTTATTGAAAGTTAAGCCTCTGTAATGTCTCCTTTCCCGGACATTGGGAAAGGAGAGTGTCTCATTAGCCTAGGTTACAAATTAAAATTAATTAAGGGCTATGGGATAATTAATTAATTAAAAGTGACTAAAGAATAGGAAATATTTATAAGTCACTAAAAAGACTCATGGAATTCAGATGACCCATGGTATTTATCCATAATATTCTAATAGCCCGTGACTATTAAATGAGATGATAGCTCACTTCTTAGGCATGCGCTTGGGATTATTGTTTTTTTGTTGTTGCATTGAGCTCTTGGAGGTTTTCTAGGTGAGAGCCCATATTATGTAGAGGGTTAGTTTCAGTGGACACTAATCCACCCTAGCTTATCCAATTAGTTGGGGTTTTAGTATTGAGAGATATATGCTAGCCACTCAAAGAGGAGGGATCCAATCGGATTCCTCATCGACGCTTAATAAAATCGAGATTTTGGAACATTGGTTGGAAGGATGAAGTAGAAAAAAATTGCAGATTGAGTAATCTAGACATAGAAGATTTCTCCAGGTTATCTATTTATCAAGTTTCTATGAATTTTGATGGAATTTTATTCTTAATAATAAATAAATAAACAACCGAGGTTTTACAATGGAATTTTTCTACAAAATTTGCAATTATTGATTTTAAATTAATCAAATTCTCGACAAGAATTATTGTGTGCTTCTCCTAAAGAAATTTCATAGGATAATTTCTGGGAAATTAAAATAAATTTAAAAAGAGATATTACAATGGTATCATAGCTAGTTTTCCTGCCATCCTGAGGGTTTAAAGGGTAATTTGATCAATGCTTGGATTTGTTAGTATTTGTGGCAGTTGAATTTCTCTGGATGGGCAAACATTATTCTATTGGGTCAAATTTATCTTACTGTGTTGAATTTCTCTTGCTGGGCCATATTTATCTTGCTACATTGAATTTCTCTTGCTGAGATGAATTTATTTTGTTGGGATGCATTTATCTTGTTGTGCCAAATTTCTCTTGTTGGGTCGAAATTATTTCGCGGGGTTGAATTTATCTTGTTGTGTTGAATTTATCTATTTGTGTTAATTCTCTCTTGTTGGATTGAAATTATTTTGTTGGGTTGATTTTATATTGTTACGTTGAATTTCTCTTGCTCGACCAAAATTATTTTGCTGGGCCAAAATTATCTAGTTGGGACACGAATTATTTTGTTGGGTAAAATTTATCTGTTGTGTCGAACTTCTCTTCTTGAGCCAAAATTATTTTGCACGGTCAAATTTATCTTGTTGTTTTGAATTTCTCTTGCTAGACCGATTTTCCCTTGTTGGGTTGAATTATTTTGCTGGGTTAAATTTATTTTTGGAGAGTTTGAACTATTGTAGCAACTGAATTTTTTGATAGAGTTGAGGTTGAGTTATTGCAGTAGCTGAATTTATTGGTAAAGAGGGCATCTTATTGCAACAACTAAGTTTATTTTTGGGGAGAACGTGTTATTGCAGTAGTTGATTAAATTTTCCAAGTAAAAAATAAAACTCTTCTTATGTATTATTAATAAATTGGTTGGGTTTTTTGTTGTGCCATTTTTCAATGAAAATTTTGTAATTTACCACTATGCAATTTTTGTTGGAATTAATTAAAATTTTCAAAAAAATTAATTCTGGAGATTTTATGAAGAAATTTGATTACAAAAATTGTGAATCAAATTAAAAGAATTGCTATGTTGATTGTTTGTAAAGATGGAATTTGAAAATTTTCTCATTGACAATAGATGAAATTAGGCCTTAAAACACATTACAAATGCCATGAATAACTTGGAGAGGAGGAACCAACAATTTAGTGGTACATCAATTGGTACTTTGGACAGTGAAGCTCTTATGGAGCAAAGAATAAGACAAATTAGCAAACCTTTCTCTAAAGGAGTTCGTATTACTCTTCAACAAAAGTAGTCAAGAGATCTATAGAAAGAAAATGATGTGGGGAATTTTCTCTTTGTATTTAGATCAGATTTGAAGATGATGAGACAGGGGATGTCCTATCTAAATTAGAGGAATTAGACACATGCTTGTCCAAAGTAGCACACTATGATTAGAGGATATTAACTTGGGCAATGAAGCCATCAATGTTGGCCTTGATCTAGCACAAGTTTATGAAACATCCTTGTAAGGTGGTAAGACTTGTAGTTTCTTCTTGCCTTTGTGCAATCATAAGAATAATTGCGCCTATTCCCCCTATAACAATGGCATTCTAAGAAGGTTGTTTACATTGATTCTAGAGATATTCCAAGGGATGCAGGATATTGAGGACCTTACCTTTGGTAAGAAACTCAAGATCTTGGATATGGTGGCCAGAACAGAGTGTGTGCCATTATGTTCAATATAGATTTCAATAATTTTATTTTTCAAATATTCCATTGTTGCTTCACCAACATCAGAGAATATCATTTGGGCATTGTAAAAAATAACATGAAAAAAATTTGGTCTTTGATTTTAGGTGATGATGGTGCATTTGCAAGCAGCTGCAATCACAGGTGTTGGCTATTTGGAGAAAAGAACATGTTGCTTCACTTACTGCTCATGAGCTCTCAAAAACATTGATTGATCTTAATCTTAATGGTTCAAAAGGAAACTAATTGAACCAGAGCTAAATTCAATGGGGTTGCAGGCCACAAGATATGCCAACAAACGTAAGAACCAAAAGGGAAGGAAGAAAAATAGTCCATCACAGTAGGAAAGGAGGATAGTTGGTCACTAGCAAGGAATTGGTTAAGGAAAATAATTATTTTAGTCAAAGGGTGCTAAAGACAAAAGAGTAGGTGAAACCATGGAGCGTGGAGTCAATGCCATACCCCAAGAAGAAAATATGGAAATTGATGAGGAACTGATAGAAGAGGAAGGAGATGGTGAAGCACAACCCTCATCATCTACATAGGAGGATGACGAAAGCAGTGACACCAAAGTTGGGATGGGTGAGATGGATATGTAAAAAGAAGTTGCGGATTTGCAAGAGCTTGTAGGAGGCCTCTTAGAAATAAAAGAAAAACTCAAGGGGCTCAACTGCATAATTTTGAAGAAGGATAGTGAGCTTGAAGATTCTAGAATCAGTAATGCAAGGTCATTTATCAAGCTTCTTAGTATTGTGGAGCACTTAAAACACCTGAGAGGGAAACAACATAATCATGTCCTTAAGTTGATTTTAGTAGGATCAAAGTGAGAGATGTACAATAGCCCACTTCAAAAGTGCATAGGCAAGGCCTTCAACACATTAATTTCACCTTGCACATTATTACTAAAACCATATAGTGAGAAGACGATGGATGAATAGTACGAGGTAGCAAGGATACAAGCTTGTAGGATGTTTGAGAAAGATAGGAAGTATATCAAGATTAAAAAATAGGAGTAAGAGCTATGGCATAGTGCAATCTATGCTTTAATTAGAGTAGCACAACATCGACATGGTGGTATGTTTCATGGGTTGTTAATGAATGGTGGGAGAGACACTCTGTGGGAAGTCAAAGGCTTCAAAGGTGTTATGGTGGTAGTTGATATATGTTATGATAGAGAACCCTAACAGTTAGATTGGAGGGAGATTATGAGTTGGTACCCTATCAAATGAGAAACTTATGGGAGATTACTTCTAGCTAGAGGTACAAAACAGTTGGAGTATTCGAACTTTGGAGATGCTAGATTCCCTATTTGGCAGTGGGATCCAAGAATTGGTCTTGGAATACAGATTATGGATTCCATCTCAATGATGTAACAAATATTCTTCATATTCATTTTGTGAAAATTCCTTGAATTGCAACAATTGGAATTTATTCTTCTAACTGATTAGAAGTTTTTTTTTTTACTAAAAATAACGAATAAATCACATTACAATTATTCACAATAAAAAATATGTCGTGGAAGTAACATTAGGAACTGAGAAATAGATCCACACACATAAAAATCGACACAATTATTTTGGCTTGAAAAGTCCCCAAAAAAACCTTGAAGGGAAAACCGATGTAGCCGATGAGGGTTTATTTTACTATGCAAAAAATATAGATAATTTTACAACTAGATTCCCAACTGGAAATCCTCCGACAATATATATCAACTAGAAAACAATCTGGGGAATACTTTTCCCTCACAACAAATGGATCTAGCCCTCTCTAGTGAATTTTCACTTCCCAGTTTATTCACACTACTGGACTAGAAATGCGCACTATTTGCTGGAGAAAAATAGATCTAGCTCTAGATCACTTCCAGAATATTCATCCTTCCCTCTCTTCTCCTGGATCCAACTTGCTCTGCCTCCGGATGTAGATCTAAGATCCTTCACTTCACTCTAGATCCTGCACTCACACTTTTCAGGAAACTGGGCAACTCGCATTGCATATTTTCTTCCTCCCTGTTGGATAATTAGACCTCCCTTTCCTGGATCTGGAAACTAGAAAACCCCTTGATAATGTATTCGTAAATTATCCCTATTGTAAACCCCTACTACTCTCCTTCCTTGGCTCAAATTGCACCCTCGCTAGATCTATGGACCGGGTAGCTTGATCTACCTTGATCACTCAGATTCAAATGGTGCCATCTCTAGGCCTTTCAACTGGCTTATATAATCTCTCATTGAGTCTTCAACGACTACGATTTAATTTTTATCAATGACTAAGACTAATTAGACTTCATCAATAGAAGTCTCTAGAGAAATACTGAACACCCTTAATTAATTAGCTTTAATTTACCACTTTTCCTAAATTAGGAAATATTTTAATTTAGGAAAATTAATTTAATTAAGGTGTTTCCCAAGCTTATCTCGAGAAACCTTTTCTGGGTTTTGGAGATGTTGTGTTCCTTAGCCTATTAGCATCATCTGAGACCATACCACATGTTTGATGCTACCATAACTATCCAAAAACTAACAGTCCCTCTTAGTGAGGAAATTCTCTCTCTCCATCAACCCTCTACTCTATATTGAGCACAAGACCATCCAATAGATGAACTAACCTATGTTTTTGGTGTCTGACATCTATGACATAATGAGCTCTCACTTTCCACCACGCTATTGCACTACTCTAATTCACCTACCACATCGTGTAGCTAAATCAACCTCTTATCTCACACCATTGATGCCTCTACGTTGTTGTTGTTGTGCTGCCACTACACTGTACTACATCTACATTTATGTTATCACTGCAACTATGTACTGATTAACTGACCTCATTTCACATTGTTGATGATTTTGCATTGCCACTAAGTTGTTGTAACACTGCAACTGTGTGTTCTAATTTACTGGAATCTTTGAATCTGAAGTGTTGTATTCCATAGGGTTTCTCCCTCTGAAGACAGACTCCCTCTAAGTCTCAATATCCCATTGGAAAATCTCACTTTCCTTCCAAAAAATACTCTCCTCTGCAACTCCCACTCTTTCCTGCATGCCAAATAGGGCTGCATAGTTCTATTGCGGGAAATTCTATCTTATCTCAAGAAACCCTTTCTGGTAGTAACTATGCCTCTTGCTACTCACTGAAGCTATTCTCTCTTCCTTAAGATTACTTCCTAACACTGGCGTATGATATGTAGCCTTGCAACATAGACCAATTGATTGTCTCTAGCTAGAACTATGCCTTGCTCTCTGCAACTGGCCAATTCACACTGCCTCCCTCGACTTCATTGCTGGAATTAACCCAGCCTCCTTTCCCTCTATGAAAAATTGGAAACCTATATGGCTGGAACTGTGCCTTTCTTTCTGCAACTCGGAAACTCACACTTCTTGTGTCAATGCAAATATATCTTGAGTATTAACTGTAACTAGCTCTGCTACTATCATTTAACTACAACTTGTTGACACTGAAGCTGCTACTATCATATTGTGGGCCCTCGTAACAAAGGTGATGGTCCTTCTGCAACAACTAGACTAATTTGACTGATCTTCTTGTTACATCTGCACTAGACTCTTCCCCTCTTAACATATAGGAGTATCATACTCCTCCTCCACTTGGATCTAGTGTCATACACTTGACTTGTTTCTTTTCTCCTTTTGAGTTTTTTCCCTTGATGGGACCCTTCTTCACTTTGTAAATCACACTAGACAACTCACACTTCCTATGACACAAATCTTCAAAAACTGGAAGTTGATCCGTTTCCCATATCTACATTCTACCTAACTCGTATGACCTCTTTTGGAAATCTCGTATGACCGTCTCTAGAGTGCTGCAAAAATTGTGAAACTCAAATACTGGAGAATTTTTATTTCACACCAACTAGAAAATTGATATGGAAACTCATTACTTCCTTTGAAAAATGAACTTGGCCTCTTTTCCAAACTTGCACCCTCTTCCTGCAACTCGCACTGGATCCTACAACCTACACAGATCCTACCATTTTCACTTCTCACTGAGAAATGCTCTCAAAAATTAGATCTAGTGAATATGTTCCCTCCCTCTGTATCTGAAGTTATTTGTAACTCCTCTAGTAAATAGATTCAGTAACTAGAAATGAAATTAATCACTCATATTTTTTATTAATGCAATACAAATAGGCAGGGTTTTGAGTAGTTTCTTTCCCTAGAAAAACTTATTGTTTTATGTGCCATTGATTTGTCTTCTTCTTGTTCATATTGTTTTCATCAATCTATTGGCTTCCGTTGGGTGAAAGTAGAAGTAGATTCTTGTCTCTTGTTTTAGTAGATTACATGATCTTGTGAATCTATAGGAAAATCTACAAGGTATCGAAGTTGAACATAGTATACTAGAGGAGATTTCGAAGTTTTGAGTTATAGGTTACAGGTAAAATTCGAATTTCCAATACACACTTCACGATCGGCAAATGGCATTCTATAGTTTGTGGCTCGAGTATGCCTTGGAAGGAAGCTCAAATTATATAGTATGGAAGAAAAAAATGGAGTTTGTGTTGGAGGATAATGGCTTGAAGGAATTCATTGATCAAGACAATCCTAAGCCAGACGCATTAGATGCATATACTTTGGCCGAATGGAAAAAGTGTGTGGCGAAGGCGAGGCGAATAATCCTTAAGGGAGTTTGAGACCACATTGTCTCGAGTCTCCATGGCAAGGAAACACCATATGCTATATGGAAAGCATTGAAGACTTGTATCAGAACAACAGTGGACAAAGGAAATTGGCATTGAAGGACAAACTACGAAAAATATAAATGGAGAAAGGCGAGACTATTCCAAAATGCTTGACAAAGTTCAGTCAATGTTGTGATGAAGTTGGAAGTGTTGGAATCACGGTTTCCAAGGATGATATTGTGAGTCTTTCTCTTATGGGACTCCCAAAGAGTTAGCATAGTTATCAGGACTCTGTCAATGGTGGGAGAAGCTTCTAGATTGGGAACGAATATGGTCAAATTTGATGCAGGAGGAGATCAGGGGGGAACACTAGGGATGGATATTCAACAAAGACTAATGATGAAGAGAATTTTGCCTTCGTAATTAAGGTGAAGAAGGGGAAAGGGAAATATCCCCATTCCAAATCGGATTCTTGCCATGGAGGTAATAAGAAAGACATGACGAAAGTTAAGTGCTTTCATTGTCACGAGCTGGGCCATTTTTCTACGAATTTTCCACTCAAGAAGTCCTCAGGAGGAGCAACAGGTGAGGCTTTGGCCTCTCAATTCGAATTGGAATTTTCCCTCATTGCATGCATGGTGTCATCAATGATGGGAAGTGTATGGTACTTAGACAGTGAAGCTTCATTCCACATGACTAGCGACAAGGAGTTATTCAAAGACCTGGAGGAGAAAGTTCTCCAGATTCATGTTAAGATGGGTGACGACGGGAAGTATAGTGCTACTGGATTGGGCACGATTACTTTTAAGAGGGAGCATGGGGCTCCACTCACCTTGAAGAATGTTATGTATGTGCCTAGTCTGAAGAAAAACTTGGTATCCATTTCTGTGCTTAAGGATAGAGGCTATGATGTGATATTCTCGAACGGAAGGGCATTCCTCTAACACATAGCCACGGGTCAAGTAAAGAAGATAGGGATTCAGGTGAAGAATCTCTATAAGTTGGAGGTAGAGGATTGTGCTGCTTTGAGCATGAAAGTAGAGATGGTGCAGAGCCGAGATGTTGGTGATTTGTGGCATAGGTGATTGGGTCACTTGCATCATGGGGCTTTGAAAATCATGCAACAGATCTCCACCAGTTGGCCCAAAGGTACACTAGAGCAAGTTGATACATGCAAGGGGTGTACTTTAGGTAAATACACCAAGTCTTCCTTTCACGATAGAGATAGTCGAGTAGAGGCTATTCTAGAGTGAGTCCATTCATATGTGTTTGGACCATTCTCGATAGCATCCACGACCAAACATAGGTATTATGTTATATTTGTTGATAGATTTTCTCGAAAATGTTGTATATTTTTCATACAGAAAAAGGATCAGCCCTTCACAAAATTTTATGAGTTTAAAGCATTGGTGGAGAAAGAGTCGGGAAAGAAGGTTAAAACTATATGGAGTGATAATGGTGGTGAGTATGTCTCAAACAAGTTTAAGAACTTCTGTGTAGTGGAAGGGATTAAATGGGAGTTGATGGAACCCCACAACCCTCAACAGAATAGGGTGGCCGAGAGGAAGAACAAAAGAATTGTAGGGGCAGCACGGGTGATGTTGCATGATTAGGGCCTACCACTACACTTGTGGGCTGAGGCATGCAACACAATGGTTTACTTGCAGAACCATAGCATGCATCGAATTCTTGGGATGAAGACACCAAAGGAGGCTTCTTCCGGTAAGAGGCAAGATGTTGGTCACTTCAATATTTTTGGGTCATTGGTATATTTCCATGTGACCAAAGATGCACATAATAATCTTGAGTCGACAACAGATTTGGGAATATTTGTGGAGTACACTCATACACCTCACAACTATCAGGTGTACTTGTCGACCAGAAGGATGACAGTGGTCTGCAGAGGTCTTAGATTTGATGAGGAGAAGTCCATGCAATATTCCCTTGAGAGGGAGCTTCAGCTACCTGTGGTTGAGGAGATTTTAGCTCCTAAGGTTTAGGAGCCTCAGATTGATGTGGAGTAGCCACATGCAGAGGATACAAGTACCATCCTCCTTCCTTTAGTTACCAGCTAGAGGAGTCTCCATAGGCTTGTAACTCTCCATGCAAAACATCCTGAGTATCTTGTTGGCATACTTTCCTTGAGACACAAACATCTCCTCATCACCGTGCCATTCTTCCATGCCCAGAAAGTAATGCATGAGCCTCAGGTCCTTCATCTCAAACTCTCTTAAAAGGTCCTCCTTGCAATATTTTATCAGTTTATCATCACCTATCAGTATGATATCATCAACATAAAGTACAATGATCAGCAATTTACCTTCCACCATTATGTGGTACAGGTTCACATACGCTTCACTCTTCTTCAAGCCCAACCCATTGAAGTAGCTATCTATTTTGGTGTACCAAGCACAAGGTCCTTTCTTCAACCCATACAATGCTCTCTTGATCCAACACACATGTGACTCATGGTCGAAGGTTTCAAAACATTCAGGCTACTCTATGTACACCTCTTTCTCAATCATGCCATTAAGGAAGGTTGTCTTTACATCCATCAGATGTATGTTCCAACCCATCTGCGTTGATAGTGCCAATATAGATATGATCGATGAGTACCTTGCAAAAGGAGAAAAGGTCTCATCATAGTCAATCCCCTCTACCTCTGAAAATCCATGGGCCACAAATCAAGCCTTATGCTTCTCCACACTACCATCTACAACTTTCTTTACCTTGTAAAGCCAATGGGAGCTCACCATGGACTTATCCTCCGATTTCGTGACCACGTCCCAAACACTGTTACAAACTATGGATTCATACTCCTCCAACATGGCATCAACCCAAACCAGTTGTTGCACCGCTTCCTCAAAGGAATATGGCTTTGTCACAACATATCCACTCATAAGAGCCATGTATCTAGTGTACCTATCAGGTGACCTCCTCTGTCTGCGATGTGATGTGGGTGCTCCCACATTCTCTCTAGCATCTAAAAACAATATATCTACCTCTCTGGTGTGCTTTCTTCCATCTCTGGAGACTCTTCCTAAGTGGATGTCTCCATTCCAGGATCCTCTGCATGCGGCTGCTCCACATCAATCTGAGGCTCCTCAACCTTAGGAGCTAAAATCTCCTCAACCACATGTAGCCTAATCTCCCTCTTAAGGGAACATCACATGGCCTTCCCCTCATCAAATCTGAGATATCTACATACCACTATCATCCTGTTGGTCAACAAGTACACCTAATAGTTGTGAGGTGTATCAGTGTACCCCACAAATATCCCCAACTCTATTTTCAGCTCAAGCTTCTTCCATGCATCTTTGGTCACATGGAAATATACCAATGACCCAAAAATCCTGAAGTGACCAACATCTGGCCTCTTACCAGAATAAGCCTCCTCTCATGTCTTCATCCCAAGAATCCAATGCGGGCTACAGTTCTACAAGTAAACTATTGTGGTGCATGCCTGAGCCCACAAGTGTAGTGGTAGGCCCTGATCATGCAACATCACCCACCCATTTTGCTAAGGGTTATGGGGTGTCGTTAATCATGTAATTTCCAAGGTTGTGGGAGAAAACACAAAGGTAACCACAAAACCGCTTTGGGAGTTGGGAATCTAGCCCTTCCAACTTCAAAGAGGGATCTCTCTATTAGATTTAGCTATGTTGTTCTGAATAATATTAGGCTAGCTATTAGGTTCAGGTTTTGATTTATGAATTGGTTTGGTTGATTAAATTCCTGAAACTTCCATTGGGCTATGAAGTCTACAGCTTAATGTGGATCTATTTCACATTTTCAAAGGAGTTTCACAGGGAAAGGTAGATGAACTAATTGGATCCTTTATGTTTAAATGAAGTTTAATAGAAGAAAAGATATAAGTTCAATGGAAGTTAAAGAGAAGTTAAGAATTCTTGATCCGAATCGGATCCATAAATGACTGTCATAGAACCATGACTGTATCAGGACGAAACAAATCTCGAATGAAATCCAAAACAGCAATCGAAAACACCCTGAACCAGTGGCCACGGTAGCCGGCGTGGAATGATGAGGACCTCGGTCGAAGCGCGCTGACCGAGGCCCATGGAGACTGCGCAGGAGGTCGATGTAGCCCCAGGGAGCCTCGGAACAGAAAAAGGAGTTGATTTTCGATGCGCGATTAGCTGGGCAAACAGGGCTGAAATGGTAGAGCCTTAAGCACTCGGTCACGTTGGGAGCCAGAGGACCGTGGGCGAAGAAACGTAAAGCGCCATCATACAAAGGTGGGACCCACGACCTGGAAACCGGCGGTTTGATCGGGGCGCCCTTGAACGGTAAGAGGTTTTGGAGAAAATGGAGCGATCACACTCAGCAATCGATGCGTGGTAGCGGAGGTGAGAGAAAAACCGCCGTGATCGCGCGTTATCGGTTGAGCAAGTCAAGCGCGCTCGACGTGCGTATGACGTTGGATCTGGAGGAGCCCAGATCGGATGGCTGAGATCGCACCCGATAGACAGAAGTGGAATCGACAGGGAATTAAGTCGCGATTTAAGGAGATTTGGAATCCATTCATTGCCATGGTGGAGAAAGGACGTATCCACGACATAACCGAAGAAACAAATTGACGAACAGGCTGACGCTGTTCCGATGGAGACACGTGGCTACTTCCTGAGCATTCATGCTGACACTGAACAGGGAACTCCAAGCACGCAGGCGGTAGGTGAATCGACGCAGGTGGGAGAGGAACTGAATAGGCATGGAAAATGAATGGCTAAAGCTGTGAACAGAGATAGTTGAATAGAGATTTAGAGAGAGAGAGCGAAGAGTCCAAGTGACCAAGAGAGACAGTGAACAGTGAACCCTAAGAGGAGAACTGAAGCACATAAAGCAATAAAGCCAAGCAGAGGAGACAGAAGGCCGAGCTAACCGCAGGCAGCATCGAGCACCAGAGAGCTTGAAGAATCAAGCCTTCCCATAGAGGAATCTGTCTGGATTGAGCATCATAGTTGGCTCTTTCCACTGTAGACCGAGGGTCACAGAGCTGGTAGGAAGAACAAGAGTCTGTGTAGTCCAAGTGGTTTGGGGAATCCAAGAACCACCCTGCCAAGCAAAATCTGCTTCAGGAGAACTCATATTGAGTCCCTGTATTGTAATTTCTCTGCTCAAAGACACAATAAAACAAGGCCACCACTAAAGCTGGACCGGAGACGTAGCCCTGGAGAATAGGGTGAACTCCTTATTAAAATTGCTTGTGTCTTTGTGTTGCTTATTGTATTTCTCTGTTGTCTTTCCATTTATTTTCTATGTATTGGAAATCTGATCGATCCATTGTTTCAATAACACATAACACACACCAGCACATGGGTCTATAATACCTTTTGTTCAATAAATCTTCAACTGAGGTCACTCATAGGGTGATTATCAGATCAAGTGGTATTAGAGCTTTAGGTTGTAAGGTTAGACAAGCTTGTGTTGGTTTAGCTGTGAATGCTCACTAGATCAAAGCTCAAATTAGGAGAAGGAGAGTTGGTGGAAACTAATCCTGAAATTGGGAGAGTCTATTCTCGGAAGACAATGTCAGAAGAAGGTTCTATAGGGCCAAACCCTCAATTCATAGAAATTTTCCTAGCTATAAAGTCTATGGTAGAGGAAATGTATAGGGAATTTAGAAAGCATAAGGGTGAAGATTCATCAGGCTCTAAGCAAGATAAAGAAGAAGATGAATCTCATTCCCATGACCACTCAAAAGGAAAGGGAAAAGAAGAAAGCTTCCCTACACCTCCTAGTAGCCCTGTGCATAATAAGAAAGCATCTTTGATTAAGTTAGATGTTAAATTTGATTTGCCTATATATGATGGAGAGATAAATGCTGAAAAGTTGGACAATTGGATTAGAAAAATTGATGTGTATTACAGAGTACAAAATATAGACTCAGACAAGAGTAAGATTCAGCTGGCAAGCCTACGCCTAAGGGGCACTACCTTGGTTTGGTGGGAAGGCAGAACCCAAGCTGATATTAGGAAGCATGGTAGGACCATCTCTATCTAGAGTGAATTTGTTACTGTAATCAAAAAGCAGTTCTATCCATTGGCCTACATGCAACAAGCCATGATGAGTTGGCAAACTCTTCGGTAGTTGAAAGGGAAAAGTGTACAAGGGTATACTGAAGAGTTCCGAAAGAGAGCATTGATGTTGGGTATTTCATTAGACTCACCAGAAACTCTTTTGAAGTACATTGGTGGTCTACACAGCTACATGAGGCATACCATCCTCATGTTTAATACCACTAGTATAGATGAGGTATCTGTACAAGCTACTCATCTAGAAGCTAGAGGAAAGAATGGAAATCCAGAAGTTGGGGGACCATCCCAACCCACTGTAAGCAAGAGCAAGGAGAAAAGAAAGCAGAAGTGGAAAGCAAGGAAGGCTAACACTGCACAGAAAGGCAAAGCTTCATGCACACACTGTAAAAATGAGGGGCATGATGATGAGCATTGTTGGATTCTGCATCCAGAGCTAAGACCTAAGAAGTCCGAGGGCAAGAAGAAGAAGGCTGCTGCAGCTATTCAGAAAGATTTGGGGTCAGACTCGAGAGATGAAACAATCATTGCAGCCACAGGTATAAAAGGTAAGAATTCTAAAGCATCTACTAGTAATTCTGCTCAATCTGTTATTGATGAAGAACATGAGAGAAAAATGCATGAGCTTTTCCATATTCGAGTTGTTTCCAAAAATCAAAATATTGATACTTTGTTTGATAGTGGCTCACAAGTAAATCTAATTTCCGAAGCAATTGTAAAGAAATTGGGATTAGAAACTACACCTCATAAGAAGCCATACCCATTAGGATGGTTGAATGATAAAGCACAACTACAAGTGACTAGACAGTGCAAACTCAAGTTTTCTTTTGGGTCAGCATTTGTAGATGAGGTTGAGTTAGATATAATTCCTTTGGATATATGTGGAATTGTTTTAGGAAGTCCTTACTTGTATGATAGAAAGGCTATTTTCTATAGAGCTGAGAACAAGTATCTACTTGTTAAATATGGAATCGAATACTTTGTAAGAGCTCATAAGCTCAAAAATAATTATACTCTCATAAACTCAAGACAGATGAAAAGAATGATAAATTCATGCAAACAGTTCTTACTAATGGTTGTAAAGGAAAAGAAAACTGATAAAACCAATGTATTTGAGGGTTGTAATTCTGATCAGCAAGCTGATATAGAAAATATTGTTTCAGAGTATGATGTCTTGTTTCAAGAACCTCAAGGTCTGCCACCCAAAAATGGAATAGTACATGATATTATTTTGCAGCAAGATGTTCCTTTGCCTAACATTGGGATGTACAGGTTATCTACTTTAGAGAATGCTGAAATCAAGAAGCAGGTGCAGGAGTTGCTCGAGAAAGGGTTCATCAGGCCTAGCACATCACCATGTGGGTCACCAATCATTTTGGTGAGGAAGAAAGATGGCTCGTGGAGAATGTGCATTGATTACCGAGCACTAAATAAGATAACAATCAAAAATCGTTATCCCCTTCCTCGCATAGATGATCTTTTAGATCAATTGAAGGAAGTTGTTTATTTCACCAAGCTGGATTTGCACAGTGGATACCATCAGGTCAGAGTTGCAGAGCAAGATGCATGGAAGACTGCTTTCAAAACAAAGTAGGGATTGTATGAATGGTTGGTTATGCCTTTTGGCTTGACCAATGCCCCTGCTACTTTCATGAGATTAATGAATGATGTACTCAGACCTTTTCTTGATGATTTTGTTATTGTGTATCTGGATGACATTCTGATTTTTAGTAAAACGTGGGAAGAACATTTAAAGCATGTTAAGCAGACATTAGATGTTTTGAAAAGAGAAAAACTTTATGTTAAACTCTCCAAATGTGAATTTGGCAAAACCTCTCTAAATTATTTGGGTCATATAGTAGGGGGAGGTGAATTGAAAATAGATCCCTCTAAAGTGGCAATCATTGTAAACTGGCCTAAACCAAAGTTTGCTACAGAAGTGAGAAGCTTCTTAGGAGCAACACAGTATTGGAGGAAGTTCATTTCAAATTTTTCCTCAATTGCAGCTCCCTTACATGCTTTGACAGGATTAAACAAGGTGTTTCAGTGGGGAGGCAAACAGCAGAAAGCCTTTGACACCTTGAAAGAAAAAATTAGTACAGCACCCGTACTAGCACTCCCAGATCTACAAAGACCATTTGAGATCCAAACTGATGCCAGTGACTATGCCATGGGAGCAGTGTTGAAACAGCATGGTAAACCCATATGTTATCATTTTGAGACTTTTAATCCTATAGTAGTTAACTATCCTACCTATGATAAGGAATTGTATGCATTAGTTCAGAGTGTGAAAAAGTGGAAACATTACTTAATGGGCAAAGAAATAGTAATACATACTGATCATTAGCCACTTCAATACCTACACTCCCAAACTAAGTTGCAACAATCAAGACATTACAGATGGATGGGTTTTCTACAATAGTTTCATTTAGTCATCAGATATAAAATGGGCATACATAACAAGGTTGCAGACATGTTATCTAGACCCATTATAAATGCATCTACCATACTTAAGCATAATTCTGTGCTGCATGAAAGCTACATAGAACAGTATGCTCAGGATATGGACTTTAAGGATGTATATGCAACTTTGAGTCAAGGCAAAAGAGTATAAGAATTGGACTATCATGTGAAGGACCGACTCTTATATCATTGTGGGAAACTCTGCATTCCACAAACTGAGAGAGCAAAGATAATTAGGGAAGCACACACTTCTCTGATATCAGGTCAGTTTGGGGTAAGTAAAACAGTTTCACAGCTACAAAGGTTCTGCTATTGGCCAAGAATGAGTGAGACAGTTTCTAGATATGTAAAGGGATGTGCTATGTGTGCTAAAAGCAAGCCCAGCAACAGAAAACTAGGCTTGTACACTCCACTGCCAGTTCCTTCTCACCCTTGGGAAAGCATTTCCATGGATTTTGTTGGAGGAATACCTAAATCTAGGAAAGGTCATGATTATCTATATGTTGTTGTGGATAGGTTCAAAAAAATGTGTATTTTTATACCCTGTAGTAAACAGATTATAGCTGAACAAGCTGCAAAATTATTCTTTGAACGTGTATGGGTTCATTTTGGATTACCCACTTCTATTATATCTGATTGAGACACCCGATTTGTGGGAAAGTTTTGGTCTAGTCTGTGGAAACTAATGGACACCAAATTAAAGAAAATCACAGCTTTTCATCCACAAACAGATGGCCAGACAGAAGTAGTTAATAGGATAGTGATCCAGTTATTGAGAGGATATTGCAGCAGACACCCTAGGCTTTGGGATGAACACTTGTGTTATGTGCAGGGTGCTTACAATAGAGCCAAACACTCTTCTACCCAGAGATCTCCTTTTGAGACCTGCTTTGGTTTCATACCAAGGTCTCCCTTGGAATTTGTATTTGGTAAAGATTCCATGGTTGATGGACACAATGATGTGGACAGGGCAACTAGGTTCATTGAACAGATCCAGGGGATCCACCAAGAAGTACAGGAATAGCTGGAAAAGAGCTAGGCCAAGTACAAGGCTAGGCAAGATAAGCATCGGTTGGAGCATAGTTTTCAAGTTGGACACCAAGTCTGGCTGTATATCAGCAAGGACAGGATGTAAGGTGAAGGCAAGAAGCTAAAACCTATCAGGTATGAACCCTTCAGGATACTTGAGAAGATTGGTGAAAATGCTTTTCGCCTTGATCTGCCAGCTTACATGCACATCTACTCAGTCGTGAACGCAGATTGCTTGATTTTGTTTGAACCTTCAATGATTGAGGACCCTGAAGAGCATAATCAATTGCCTTCTGTTGATGACCTGCTACCTGAACATCTTAATGAGTTGTAGGAAGACACAGTGTTGGATAGGAAGGTAAGGACGACACACAGTGGACAGGTGGAATACCTCAGGATTGGGCTTAAAGGTTCGAAACCGAGCAGTGCAAAGTGGATTGAGATTGGACAAGTGAGAAAACAGTTTCTTCACTTAGTCAATGCTTGAAGAAAACCAACTTTTGGTGGTCCAAAAGCTTTTCAGTAGGGAGGTCGTGATCTAAATCGGATCCATAAACGACTGTCATAGAACCATGACTGTATTAGGATGAAACAAATCTTGAATGAAATCCAAAATAACAATCAAAAACACCCTGAACCAGTGGCCATGGCAGCCGGCGTGGAACGACGAGGACCTCGGTCAAAGTGCGCTAACCGAGGCCCATGGAGACTACGCAGGAGGTCGATGTAGCCCCTGGGAGCCCCGAAACGGGAAAAGGAGCTGATTTTCGATGCGCGATTAGCTGGGTGAACAGGGCTGAAATGGTAGAGCCTTAAGCACTCGGTCACGTTGGGAGCCAGAGGACCATGGGCGGAGAAACATAAAGCGCCATCGTACGAAGGTGGGACCCACAACCTGGAAATCGGCGGTTTGATTGGGGCGCCCTTGAATGGTAAGAGGTTTTGGAGAAAACGGAGCGATCACACTCAGCGATCGATGCGTGGCAGCGGAGGTGAGAGAAAAACCATCGTGATCGCGTGTTATCGGTCGAGCAAGTCAACCGCGCTCGACGTGCGTATGACATTGGATCTGGAGGAGCCCAGATCGGACGGCTGAGATCGCGCCCGATAGACAGAAGCGGAATCGACAGGGAATTAAGCCGCGATTTAAGGAGATTTGGAATCCATTGACTACCATGGTGGAGAAAGGACGTATCCACGACATAACTGAAGAAACGAATCGACGAACGGGTTGGCGTTGTTCCGATGGAGACATGTGGCTACTTACTGAGCATTCATGTTGATGCCGAACAGGGAACTCCAAGCACGCAAGCGGTAGGCGAATCGACACAGGCGGGAGAGGAATCGAACAGGCATGGAAACTGAATGGCTAAAGCCGTGAACAGAGACAGTTGAACAGAGATTCAGAGAGAGAGAGCGAAGAGTCCAAGCGACCAAGAGAGACAGTGAACAGTGAACCCTGAGAGGAGGACTGAAGCACAGAGAGCAGTAAAGCCAAGCAGATGAGACAGAGGGCCGAACTAACCGCAGGCAGCATTGAGCACCAGAGAGCTTGAAGAATCAAGCCTTCCCATAGAGGAATCTGTCCGGATTGAGAATCATAGTTGGCTCTTTCCACTGTAGACCGAGGGTCACAGAGCTTGTAGGAAGAACAAGAGTCTGTATACTCCAAGTGGTTTGGGGAATCCAAGAACCACCCTGCCAAGCAAAATATGCTTCAGGAGAACTCATATTGAGTCCCTATATTGTAATTTCTCTGCTCAAAGACACAATAAAAAAAGGCCACCACTGAAGCTAGACCGGAGACCTAGCCCTGGAGAATAGGGTGAACTCCTTATTAAAACTGCTTGTGTCTTTGTGTTGCTTACTGTATTTCTCTACTGTCTTTCCATTTATTTTCTGTGTATTGGCAATATGATAGATCCATTGTTTCAATAACACAGAACACACAATAGCACATGGGTCTGTAATACCTTTTGTTCAATAAATCTTCAACTGAGGTCACTCATAGGGTGATTATCAGATCAATTCTTTAACATGATATCAGAAGAAAACATTTAAATTATCCACAACCCAAATCAGAGTGTATCTTTCAACAAATTTTGTTCATCAACTTTCTGTAAAATAATTCAGTTTTAAGAAAATATAAGTATAGAGACAAAGTAGTAAACACATAGACAGTGAGAGAATAACCACCAAATAGTCCAACACATGAATCTTGTGAAGAATGTCCTTTTTATTACTGATCATCCCATCAAATAGAAATAGTACAATAGCTTTCTAGAACACAAAAATCAACATTTCTTACTTCAAATGATGAAGTATTTATACAAATCCTAAACTAAAATATCTTGAAAAATATCAAGATTTGTTACAAATATCTTGAAACATAATTCAAGATTTATTACAAAAAGTATAAAAGTAAACAAAATTGTTTAAAAAATATCAGTTGGTTGGTGTTTTTTTTAGGAATCCTGGTGGTGACTGACCCTCCAAATGTGCAATGTTGTTGTCTTGCTGGCAGATGTGCTTGTGTTGTCCCACTTTTCACTGCATTCTGTTTTGATGACATTTGTGATGAATGTGTAATGGTATCCTCTGTCCTTTTGCTACTTGCTAATTAAAATGTGTTGAATGTGTCCTCGCTATCCTCGTTGTCCATTTTTGTTTTTGCTGCTATTTCAGTTTCATCATTTTCCCTTTTTTTAATTAATTTATTTCCATTTATAGAAGATTGGGAAATTATGAATTATCATTACCGGGGAATTATTTTTAATAATATAATACCCGAAACAAAGGGGGAGCCAATTTTCCAGGAATCTTGTTGCATTGTTATATTTAATCTATGGAAACAAGGAGGGACCGATTCTTTCGAACCATGCATATCTATAGCGTTGAGAAAAACAGGGGCCAATTTCGCTTATAATCGTGAATCAATACACAGGAAAGGGCCACATGGACACTGGGGATTGGAGGTAACATACATACTTTTGGTATAGTAGAGGTCCATGGCTAGGTTGGCACATTGTGAATGGAGGTCAGGAGATGAAGTGAAGATGGAGTGGTTTTCGGAGGGGGGTATGAGCGGTAAGTGGTAAGTGAGGGGGGGGGTGGGGGGGGGTGGTGTGGGGGGGAATGCGAAATGTTGTGAGAGGGATACGTAGCGGTGTGGCCCGGCGGGGAAACTTATTTTTTGGATCCCCCCCCGCTGATAAAGGGAAACATGGCCGGGGGGGCAAAAAGGTCTGGGATTCATCGATCTGGGCAGAGTCAATATGGTTTGTTCAAAGATGAGGGGTCCTTAATTAATACACAACCTTTGAAAGGAGATGGACCCAAGAACCCTTTAAATATATTGTATAAAAAATCACATCCATCGGGGGCTTTCGCCTGATCACAATCGTAGAGGGGCTGGAGGAGGAGGTTCTTAAGACTCATGCAATCCTCAATTGCGATACTACAATTGACGAGAAAGGAGTTATCGCAATCGGAGAGGGGACGGAATGTACGATATCGCAATCAACATGCAGGACTTTATCGCAATCGGCGAGGGGACGGAACTTGCGATATCACAATCGGCGGGGAGTGTTAACCGTAGACCTAGACCTGAAATGTATCAAAACTTATCATATAGTATTTCGGATCCAGTAGGGCTCCACGCATATCGCAATTGAAATGGTCAGGGGAATGGGCCTTGGTTTTTGCAGGTTGCGATTGCGATTGCGCAATCGCAATCGGAAAGGAGACTAGGGAGCTGACTTATGAATACATGGCACTGTGGGGCCTAGATCTCTTGCAGCCGAGGAAGAAGTAAAAGTGTAAAGGCTTTCGGACAATGTAAGAGTGTATTAAAAAAAAGAACATAGGTATGGCTGAGGCATGAGAGTTAAAAACAATAACGCAAGGCTAGAGTTAAAATGGATTAAGGCTAGAGTTTATAATAAAACTTGGAAATGTGGCTAGAGTTGGGTTTAATACCAAACGAAGGGATAATGGAATAAATCTATGAGGTAGTGATTATGTGGGTCCCGACTAGAGTTAAAAATCATATGGCATATTCATAATGGGGAAAATATTTTTCACAAAGGATAGATGCAAATATAATTTAAAACTGTAGCAGAAATAGTTCCCGGGGCTTTATCTGCTTTTGAAGTTCAACTTCGTTCTGGCCTATCTTTCAATCCAGGAATCGGATTTGAGCGCAGGATATACCATTGGAAAGCTGCTTCTAAGAAATTTTTGATGAAAACAACTGCAGTCTGATCTGATCCAAAAATTTTCATGCAAAAATCTCCTTAAATCCCAATACTTGGTGTCTCTTGGGAAATAATTTGTAGGATGAAATATTATTTACAACACCTCAAACATAATAATGATCAGCTATAATCAAGCAATCCTATAAAAAATTATAGGACCCTAATAGTGGCTCCAGTTGGGGATGACACTCTCCTTGTGAGATTCCAAGAACATCGTAGACTAGTAAACTAATCCATTGGGTTGATCCCAAAACCTGCAACATGTTCTGCCATAAAATCTCTACGACTAAAACTCTTAAACTGAAACCAAAACCATTTTGCACACTGAAATCTGAAATATGCACTGAACTGAAAACTGTACCGCAAACTGAAACTAAAATTGAAAGAATGCTTGAAAAATATGCTAAGGGCACTGAACTTATTTTCATACCGCTACCTACCCTATACTACTGAAAATCATGTTCAATCAAATATACAAAAATGCCAATGAAGCCAGTCAAGTAGTTGATGAAACAAGTGGGATGCTTGATTGTTTGTTAGCAAAATCAAAATGACAGTTTGACTATTGGTCCATAAAATCAAATTTATAGAGTGCAATGGCAACTGTTGTTGGATCTAGTCATGAAAACATGATTGAACACTTGAGCTGAAAATAACCTCCATGTAGTTTGCTATAGGATCAGTAAAGACGTGATTAATTAGTTTACCTTGTAGGCCTTCATTGGCCAATTAAGCATGGAATATTTCATCAGTTGTATTCTCAAGTTTAAACCCTGATTCCAACTGTTTAGTTTCAGCCTTATGTTCAAAAACAAAACTCTCACCCCTCTGCAAATCAAAAGGAAATACAATCTCCTCTTGTTTTGGAGAAGGAAGATTTTCCAAGAATTGTTTAGGATATCAAAAATTATATGGCTGAATCTGAAAATCCAAAAGTTCAATACCCTTCTCAAATCTTTCAACAATTAACTCAAGAAAACAAATTTTACCTTAAGGAGAACATTTTCTCATTTTCAAACAATGAAACACGGTCGTTGAAAAAGCTTCATCAATTTGAAAATATGCTAACGTATCCCTGAATTCTTTTAAAACTTCACAAGACAGAGGATTTTCCACATACCCCGTCATCTCGTTTAGCAATAAATTTGATCAACTTGTAGTGGAGTCGCCATGAATGCTCTAAAATATGGATTCTTTGAGAGTGGAGTCACACTAAAAATTTTGAAGCTCTGGATACTTTGAATATGGAGTCGCTCGGTGAATGAGACAACCTTCTTGTGTCTAATCATTGTCCACCATCAGTAATCAGATCTGGAACTTGATATGCTTTTCTTAGGAATCTGAAATGTTCAGGTCCCCAGTATGGTTGCCAGAATGTTAGCACTCTGTAATTTCCGAGGTTGTGGAAGAAAACACAGAGGTAACCACAAAACCACTTTGGGAGATGGGAATCTAGCCCTTCCAACACCAAAGAGGGATCTCTCTATTAGATTTAGCTATGTTCTTCTAAATAACATTAAGCTAGCTATTAGGTTCAAGTTTTGATTTATGAATTGGTTTGGTTGATTAAATGCCTGAAACTTTCATTAGGCTATGGAGTCTACAACTTAACGTGGATCTATTTCAGATTTTCAAAGGAGTTTCATAGGGCAAGGTAGTTGAACTAACTGGATCCTTTATGTTAAATGAAGATAAAAGTTCAATTGAAGTTAAACTAAAGTTAAGAATTCTTTAACATGATATTAGAAGAAAACATTTAAATTGTCCACAGCCCGAATCAGAGTGTATCTTTCAATAAATTTTGTTCATCAACTTTCTGTAAAATAATTCAGATTTAAGAAAACATAAGTATGGAGACAAAGAAGTAAACACATAGACAGTGAGAGAAGCACTTCACCAAATATTCCAACACATGAATCCTGTGAAGAATGTCCTTTTTATTACTGATTAGCCCATCAAATTGAAATAGTACAATAGCTTTCTGGAATGCAAAAATCAACATTTCTTACTTCAAATGATGAAGTATTTATACAAATCCTAAACTAAAATATCTTGAAAAATATCAAGATTTGTTACAAATATCTTGAAACATAATTCAATATTTATTACAAAAAGTATAAAAATAGACTAAACTGTTTAAAAAATATTAGTCGGTTGAGTGCTAGTGTTGCTTTTTAGGAACCCCAGTGGTGACATTCCCTCCAATTGTGCAATGTTTTTTTCTTGCTAGCATATGTGCTTGTGTTGTCCCACATTTCACTGCATTATGTTTTGATGACTGTTGTGATGAATGTGCAATGGTGTCCTCTGTCATTTTTCTACTTGCTGATTAAAATGTGTTGAATGTGTCCTTGTTGTCCATTTGTTGTTTGCTTCTATTTCAGTTTCATCATTTTCTCTTTTTTTAATTAATTTAATTCCATATATAAAAGATTGGGAAATTTAAGAATTATCATTGTCGGGGAATGATTTTTAATAATATATAACCGCAACAAAGGGGGAGCCAATTTTCTAGCAATCTTGTTGCATTGTTATCTTTAATCCATGGAAGCCAGGGGTCGATTTCACATATAATCGTGAATCAATACACAGGAAAGGGTCATGTGGTAGCTGGGGATTGGGGGAAACATACATACTTTTGGGATAGCTGGGTTGGCACATTGTGAGGTCCATACATACATAATCGTGAGGTCCATGGCTGGGTTGGCGCATTGTGAATGGAGGTCAAGAGATGAAGTGGAGGTGGAGTGGTTTTCAGAGGGGGTATGAGCGGTAAGTGGTAAGTGATGGGGGGGGTGGGGGATGTGAAATGGTGTGAGAGGGACACGTAGCAGCGGGGCCTGGTGGGGAAACCACTTTTTCGGACACCCCCCCGGGGTCGATAAAGGGAAACATGGCCGGGGGGGCAAAAAGGCCTGGGAGCTATCGATCTGGGCGAAGTCAATCTGGGTTGTTCAAAGATGGGGGTCCTTAATTAATATGCGCCTTTGAAAAGAGACAGACCCAACAACCCTTTAAATCTATTTTATAAAATATTTCATCCGCTAGGGGCTTTCGTCTAATCGCAATCGTAGAGGGGCTGGTAGAGGAGGGACTTCAGACTCGTGCGATCCCCATTTGCGATATTGCAATCGGCTGGAAATGACTTATCGCAATCGATGAGGAGATGGAACGTGCGATATTGCAATCGGCGTGCAGGACTTTATTGCAATCGGCGAGGGGACAAAACTTGTGATATTGTAATCAGCGAGGAGTGTTAAATGTAGACCCGGACTTGAAATGTATTAAAACTTAGCATATAGTATTTCAGATCCAACAGGGCTCCACGCATATCAAAATTGCAATGGTCGAGGGAATGGGCCTTGGTTATTGCGGGTTGCAATTGTGCAATCGCAATCGGAAAGGAGACAGGGGAGCCAATTTCTGTATACGTGGCACTATGGGGCCCAGATCTCTTGCAGCCGAGGAAGAAGTAGAAGTGTAAAGGCTTTCAGGCAATGTAACAGTGTATTAACAAAAGGAACAGAGGTATGGTCAAGGCATGAGAGTTAACAACAATAACGCAAGGCTAGAGTTAAAATGGATTAAGGCTAGAGTTTATAATAAAACATGGAAACGTGGCTCAAGTTGGGTTTTATACCAAACGAAAGGATAATGGAATAAATCTATGAGATGGTGATTATGTGGGTCCCAGCTAGAGTTAAAAATCATATGGCATATTCATAATGGGGAAAATATTTTTCACAAAGGATAGATGCAAATATAATTTAAAACTGTAGCAGAAATAGTTCCCGGGCCTTTATCTTCTTTTGAAGTTCAACTTCGTTCTGGCCTATCTTTCAATCCAGGAATTGGATTTGAGCACAGGATATACCATTGGAAAGCTGCTTCTGAGCACTTTCTAATGAAAACACCTACAGTCTAATCTGATCCAAACATTTTCATGCAAAAATATCCTTAAATCCTAATACTTGGTGTCTCTTTGGAAATAATTTGTAGGATGAAATATTATTTACAACATCTCAGACATAATAATGATCAATTATAATCAAGCGATCCTATAAAAAATTATAGGACCCTAACACCATTATTCATTATTTCTAGCTTCAGAGGCCATCTCCCTCTTACTTTAATCATTAGAGGCTCATTACCTGTCAAGAATAGGCCATCAGTATATAAAACCAAAATCAAATTCATACCTTGGACCACTTTTGAAGTAGAGGTCTGGATCAACACATATTCTTGGCCTCACTAGGTAACTATCAACGCAGACATACTAGGCTCGGGGAGCTTGCTTCATACAATGATTTCTGCAAACATAACACTTTACCAAACCAACATGCTCAGCCTTCCAAAAATCAATATTGTGCAATAAAATCAGCTAACTCATTGTATCAAGCCTTAATTGCAAAATCAAAACTAATATCGAATTCATCAATATCACTGTAACAAATTCTTTGGATCAGGTGACAGGTAAAGCTCACATCCAAATATCAAGTTATAAAGTCATCCATTGACATGCAAAAAAATTGTCATAAGAAATATTAAATCAAACTTCGTCAAGTCATCCTCATGATCATAATATAAATATTTTTTGTCACTAGATGTTCCATTTATTGTGAGATTTCTTCATTCTAAATCAAAATTGTTTATACTTTAACCATTGTGCCAAGGACAATGAGGCCAATACAAAATGTATTATTCACTGAAAGTTACTAAGCTCATATAGCATTGTCATGAAGGCAACTCATCAGATATTAAGTACCAAATCAGATCAAAACTCTAACTTGTCATTACCGTGAATTAAAATAATCCATAAGCCAAAACATATCTGTGAACCATCAAGCATCATGTAAAATTTCTAAAACATCATCAACATTTCAAGCCAATATGCTCACTAAGTCAAACCAATAGGTCAAACCTTGTCAAACTCATGTAATTGTTATCATATATTGTCATACAGTAGCCTCAATGTTCAAATCAAAATAACATATTAATATGCATATTTCGGTCACTTGCAAACACAAGTTTAGTCAATACATTCACATTCTCTCAAATAAGGAAAATATTCAAAATTCCCTGCGCATGGGATATTCTATTGTCTTCTCCATGTCTGTAGGACTGTCATCCTTCAAGTGTACTTCTGATTTCATGCACAAAGCTTCACTGCTATGACCTATAGGCATAACCGCACCCATGGGCCTTCTTTCGTGCAATTGAGAGGCTACAGTCACACCCTTAAGATTGCTTTCGTGCGATTGAGTCTTAGAGTAAGGAAACATCTCTCTTCTCAAACCAGAGCTTTGTTTCATACCAAAAATATCAGATATTTTTCTATTCATTCCATAAATCATATTTCAACAATAAAGAATCTTCTATATATAATGAAAATGATAATAGGTGCAGGGATGCTCATGGAGAGTTTCTCCCTCTTAATGAGAAGCCCCTTCAGCCATAATTCATCAACCTGTATATAATACTATCATGCATAAGAAAAATTGTTAGATCATAAAGTCAAGCTATATCATGTTCTAAAACATAAATCCATCATGGTCATACCATGTCAGCATTAGTTACTTCATCATCACATCAAACATTCATCAAGGGTTAGAGTCATAAGATTAGGGAAGCTAACAAGTGTATTCTCATACTTCATGGATTATGATCACTTCATCTCTTATTTATCATTAACCATCAAGTCAAGGCATCCAATTTTACCATACGTCATAATTACCAAGCTAACCAAGGTCAATAAGAAGATCCTAAATATCAATCTTATTGTTACACTTCTATCATCAAGGTTGTCATGCTTATCATAATCATTCTCAATAGTATCAAGCTACCATATATAAGAATTAATGAGCTAGCCTTCTATATGAAATCCATCATGTCTATAATGAAAGATTTATGTCAAATATCAAGTATACCAATATATCAAAAATCAATGTAGCTTTACCATGACTAGAATGTAAGATACTTGTCCAATACCAAGTGCACCATCTCATCATAAATACCGTGAATCAAACTTACTTTCATATGCATGCATGAGCCATTTGTGAAGTGATGTCCTCACCATACCTCAGGGCTTTACCTTGCCATCCAATATTGTATTTGAAACAATACACCATACATACCTTGTAGTATTCAGATACCTATGCACCTTCTTATTTGACATTGGCAGCGGGAGCTCTTTGTCAAATTCTTTGTCATGGGCAACTATAGCTCTTCTCCTCCTACACTAGCCATCTTTTCCTGCATCTCAGATGATCCTCAAGAAGGATAAACTTATCACATATCATCAAGAAGTTAGAGGTATCCAAATACTCACATATACTTGCAGGGAGTATAAGTAATAGTAAAAAAAATAACCAGATCAATAACTCTAAATAAAATTAAGGACATAAAGGAGCACCATAAATTGAAAAGTACTTATCTTCAATGAGAGGTGATCATCTTCTTCTTGAACCAACCTTAAAGATCCATGACTATCCATTGATCATATAACATTGTTGCCCTCAATATATTTACCAACTTCATCAACAACCATGCCTAATAGAGACTATCCCATCTAGGGCTTCAACAAATTTGTCACAAGTGCTTGAACACCTTTACATTCATCATGTCAGGGTCTCTAGATTGTATGTCTCAAATATTTTCCATAAACTAGGGTTTCTTCCAAACCCTAACCTCATAATATCCATCAAACCCTAATACATAAATTGCCTAGGGTTACCTTCAAACCCTAGTATTCTTTTAGGTCTCCACCATCTTCTCTTGCTTCCATCAATGGTGTCTTCATAGGAGTGATCTTCAATGACTTTTATTCAGCCCAACTCTGATACCATGTTAATTTTTCTTAGGGATATATTGTTCTTTGCTTTGATAATTGCATTTCATTGTTTCCGTATTAAATTCACCCCATAACATCATTACATTATTTAGATTTACACCATTATTTAGAAACATATGCGACTATGTAGAAAGAACAACATCATCATCAATGCAACGAAAGATAAAGGAACAACAGAATAAAATAATTCACACATAGAGACACTGGGATTGGTCGAAGACCAGGGCAAAACCCACTATGGGGAAAACCCTTTCAAATTCTTCTTCTTATTAGATTGTCATTGAATGATTCAACAAATGAGAGTACAATAATCCATATCTTCAACCATAAAGCTATCCAGCAAAAATCAACTAAATAATATCCATGATATGAACCAACAATTCTAATACTCAAAACCCTGATTTAGAGGCATGTAATCAACTGTCACTGTCTGTAGTCAACGAGCCAAATCTGCAATCATTTGAAAAACCAAACCCTAGTTTCCAATTGCATGGAAGAAGTCATGCATGCAACTGGGAGCTTCCAATCGCTCCCTTTAGCATGTAAGCATGTGACTACATTGGAAATTTTCCTTTGTCAAGCCCGCGGCTAAGAACCAAAACCCTAGAAACGCGTGTGAGCTTCGGACCCTATAATTTCTCCTTCATGCAGACCAATTCTCTGTGGACATGCCTCTGACCTGTGTGAGCCCAAACCAAGAAATAGAATAGAAGAATGTCTCATAATGATGTCCAATTGAGGTTGAGTTCACTTGTATTTACAATCTTTCAAGGGTGTCCAAATTTCTTTTAGGGTCGACCTGATCAAATATGCACATGTGGGCTTTTAATTTAAGAAATACACTTCCCTTGTCCAAATTGAGCTCTTCAATAATCAAAATTGGTCCTCTCAAAAAGAGGAATCTCGTCCCATGGTTGGAATTTGTCACTGAGCTACCAAATTAACAAAATCTGCCTAGTACAAATATTCCATGGGCGTAGTGGTTACTAATCTACTAGTCCTTGAACCATATAGGGAGAAAAAAGAAGAAGACGAAGAAGAAGACCCATGGTATTCAGATAAACCCTGGTATTTACGCATGGTATTCTGATAGCCCATGACTATTAAAGCAGATGAGAGCTCACTCCTTAGGTACGCATTTGGGATCATTGTTTTGTTGTTGATGAGTTGAGCTCTTGGAGCTTGTGTGGGTGACAACATCTATTATATAGAGGGTTAGTTTCAGTGGAAAGAGATACACCCCAGCTTACCCAATCAGGAGGAGTTTCAGTATTGAGAGATATACCCTAGCCACTCAAAGAGGAGGGATCAAATCAGATTCCTCATTAGAGCTTAGCAAGATCGATATTTGGAACATTGGTTGGAAGGCTAAAGCAATGCATAATTGCAGATCGGGGAATCCAGCTAGAGAATATTTTTCTAGGTTATCTATTTGTCAGGTTCCTATGAATTTTGATGTAATTTCTTTCTTAATAATAAATAAATAAATAGTTGGGGTTTTACAATGGAATTTGTCTATAAACTTTGCAATTATTGATTTTAAATCAATCAAATTTTCAGCAAAAAATTATTATGTTCTTTTTCTAAAGAAATTTCATAGAATAATTTTTGAGAAATTAAAATAAATTTAAAAATAGATATTACAACATCATCATCATCAATACAATTAATCCATGACATCATGATATTGATTAATTGTCTTTTTCTATCAATTTAAAAAGATAATTAATATGGTTAAGTTAAGAACTAACTACCACAAACTTCATAGTAAAATTGATCACTAAGTACTACCTAAAATGCTATGGGAAAAAATAATTAATAATGTTTGTCACAATTGAACAAACAAACAATAAAAAATTATACACATTTTCTCTTAAAATGCCTTTACCATGTCTATATTAGAATTCAATTTTATAATATTGATAAAATCCATAAAACTTTTAATTATACTAATTAAAAAATTATCAAAATTTATTTGTGAAAAGAGTCTCTTATCTCACAAATAAAGCTCTCCTACACTATTAGTGTTTAGTTTAATCATAGTAATATTTTTTTAAAAATATTAATACAATATAATAATTCAAAATCAAATAAAATAAGAAATAATCATTCATCATTATTTTTATTCTTATTTATTTAAAATTTAAAAATAAATATACAAATAACTTTAAATTACATTTTTATATAAATTAAAATTTACCATTCCTTTTCCCTGAAATTAAAAAGGTACCCATGCATTTATATATGGTTCTATTGAAATCAACAAACATATGACCCAACACTTATATATGCCATGCATTTATATATGATTCTATTGAAATCAGCAAACCTATGACCCAACACTTAATTATGCATTAGCATTTATGAGGTTACAAATGGTTCAGGGTTACAGGGGCCTACAACATTCCAACATTATCATCAGTTTAAATAATTTATGGTTATGAGACATTAAAGTGGTCATTGGCATGATCATTTTTTTTAAAAGTAAGGAAAATGATTTTAAGAAGTTAATGATGATGTTGCTTTCCTTACCATTTATTCGATAGAAATATCAATAGATTATATATATTATTTTATTTTATTTGTAGATTTGAAAATAGTGCAGGTTATTTTTTAGATTTTTTTTTTTTTTTTAAGATATTTTGAGTTTTTTTAATATTTTTTATTGATTTTTTTAAAAATTGATAAAAATTATTTGAATTCAAGTTTCTATGATCTATATCATAATGTATAAAAAAAATTGGGAAGAAATCACATTGAAAATTTTGGTGGACGTGTTTTGAATCAACGAGTGTGATTACTGTCCTGAAGATGAACCACACTTGTTGGTTGGAAACGCGTCGACCAAAATCTTCAATATGACTTTTTCCAAAAAAATCTTATACATTATGATAAAGATTAGTTAGAATTGTACGTTTGAGTTTTCTTTGTACGGAATGTTTCAAAAGTTTTTATTATGTGAATTTTTTTTTATATATTTAAAAATTTATTTTAAATAACACAAAAATTTATTTTAAACAAAGTCTTTTGGTAGAAATCACATGAGAGAATTTTTTGGCCGACACTTTGGAACCAATCAAAACGCGTCGGCCAAAAAATTCTCTCATGTGATTTCTACCGAAACTCTTTGTTTAATTCATTATGGATCACAAAAACTTAAATACAAAATCAAAACTACCACAAAGAACTACTACAGAAACCTAAAATCTAACAAAAATATAATGTTATTCAAAATTATATTATTAAATTTTAACCTAAAAAAACATCAGTACTTTTAAAAATAATAAATTAAAATTACTAAATTTTTTATAATTTTAATAAAAAAATATAAATATAAATATAAAATAATTAAACTAATAATAAATTAAAATTACTAAATTTTTTATAATTTTAATAAAAAAATATAAATATAAATATAAAATAATTAAACTACACTTTTGAAAATAATAAAAATAAAAATATTAAATTTTTTATAATTTTAATAAAAAATAATTAAATTATAAAAATAAATAAAAAAAAATTATAATTTTAATAAAATAAAATAAAAAATAATTGAGTTATAAAAATAAGTGAAATTTTTATTAAAAATAGAGCAAATTAAAATGAAATATTCTTCACCATTAATATTCTTTCTATCACATCGTTTACTAATTTGTTCACTCCAGAGTGTTTCGACGCAATGTCAAAGCCACCATGCAGGTCATGAGCATTGATAGTATTCATTTTTCCTTAAGGTAATTTGTAATAATATTTTTTATCAAAATTTTATAATAATTCTACAATTTTAAAGCATCGACAATATTCATTTTTTCTTAAGATAAATTTGTAATAATATTTTTTTATCAAAATTTTATATTAATTTAGCAATTTTTTATTAATAAATTTATTGTTGTTTTAGGATTTATATTTAAATTCACAAGGATGTAAGATTTAAACTTATTAATATTATTAGTTTGGTGGTCATTTATATATTCAACAGTTAGGTAAGTTGTTGAATTTTTAACACAACCTTTCTTGAACAAACTGTGGTTATTACATATATTTGACACAATAACATGACCGTATTCTTGCTCAACTTCGACAACTCATATTTCTATTATATAGGTAATCATAGTTCTTCTGTCCATGTTCATGTTTATTTTAATAAGTGAAATATTTATTAAAAGTTGAATATAATATATTTTATGGTTCAATAATGAATTTATACAAGTGAAGATAGTTTTAGATAGAGGAGGAATGACTTATTACAGAGTTTTATGAACCCAATGTTTTGGATTACCAAGTGAGTTCATCATCAGGAATGTGTCAATAGATTTTCTAAAAATATTAATGATGTATCCATGAGTTATATTTTAGGGTATATATAGGCTATGAAAGAAGTATTCTAAGAAACTCAATGTTTTGGATTACCAAGTGAGTTCATCATCAGGAATGTGTCAATAGATTTTCTAAAAATATTAATGATGTATCCATGAGTTATATTTTAGGGTATATATAGGCTATGAAAGAAGTATTCTAAGAAATTAGGTCGGCCATTATCCAGTTAGTTTGTTTAATATTCATTTTTTTTTAATTAATTAATTAAGTTGTTTAATTAATTAGTTGATTAGTTTAATTAATTAATTAATTGTCATAAACTAAAATCATAACTTATTAACTATAATATTATAGTAACATGCTAGTCATAATAACTCAAATTAAAACAATTAGAAATTAACAATAGGAAGTATATATAAAATTATAAGAAATTAATCAAACAAATTAATTAATTAACTAAACAACTTAATTAATTAAAAAAACAAATTAATTAGAGAATTAATTAGGAAATTAATTATTTAATTAATTAAACAAATTAAATAATTAATTAAACAATTAAGTAATCAATTAAACAAATTGATTAATTAAACAAATAAAGTAAATTAATTAATTAAACAAATTAAATAACTAATTAGATAATTAATTAATTAATTAAACTAATCAATTAATTAATTAAACAACTTAAATAATTAATTAAACCAATTAACTAAACAAATTAATTAAATAACAATAATTAATTAAATTAAAATAAATAAATAAAAATAAAAATAAAAAAATCTGAATATTAACAAACTAACTGGATAATGGCCGACCTAATTTCTTAAATTACTTCTTTTCTAACCTATATGTATACCCTAAAATATAGCTCATGGATACATCATTAATATCTTTAGAAAATCTATTGACCCATCCCCTGATGATGGACTCATTTGGTAGTCCGAAACATTGGGTTCATAAAACTCTATAACAGGCCATTCCTCCTCTATCTAAAAATATATTTTATTATTTATTATAAATTATTATAAAATATGGGTGGTGGGTACATGGGAGTAATTTTATTCTTTTAAGGAAATTATGAACATAAGGGAAATTTTGAAATTTAAAATAGGTTTTTTTAAGAAAATAATAAAATAATAATTAAAATGATGAAATAATTTTATTTTATTTTTAAATGAAGTTGTGTCTTTTTAATTGTATTTTTGGCTTATATCTTTATAGGTTTACTCAAATGTCAAGTGTAGACACTCGTTATACTCGTTTAATTGATTAATTAATTGTTTAATTAATTATTTAATTTGTTTAATTAATTAATTAATGGTCATAAACAAATTAATTAATTAATTAATTAAGTTGTTTAATTAATTAATTGATTAGTTTAATTAGTTAATTAATTGTTATAAACTAAAATCATAATTTATTAATTATAATATTATAGTAACATGTTAGTCGTAATAACTCAAATTAAAACAATTAGAAATTAACAATAAGAAGTATATATAAAATTATAAGGAATTAATCAAACAAATTAATTAATTAATTAATTAGAGAATTAATTAGGAAATTAATTAAACAAATTAAATAATTAATTAATCAATTAAACAAATTAATTAATTAATTAATTAAAGTAATCAATTAATTAATTAAACAAATTAATTAATTAATTAAAATAAAAATAAAAATAAAAAATCTGAATATTAACAAACTAACTGGATAATAGCCGACCTAATTTCTTAGATTACTTCTTTCATGACCTATATATATACCCTAAAATATAGCTCATGGATACATCATTAATATCTTTAGAAAATCTATTGACGCATCCCCTAATGATGGACTCACTTGGTAGTCCGAAACATTGGTTTCATAAAACTCTACAACAGGTCATTCCTCCTCTATCTAAAAATATATTTTATTGTTTATTATAAATTATTATAAAATATGGGTCATGGGTACATGGGAGTAATTTACTTTTTTAAGGAAATTCTGAACATAAGGGAAATTTTGAAATTTAAAATAGGCTTTTTTAAGAAAATAATAAAATAATAGTTAAAATGATGGAATAAGAATTTTTTTTTTTAAATGAAATTGTGCCTTTTTAATTGTATTTTTGGCTTATGTCTTTATAGGTTTACTCAAATGTCAAGTGTAGACACTTGTTACATGCAGAATTAAATTCCACATCCAACGAGTACCCACTTTGCATACTTCTGAGTAGACCCATATCAAAAAATTGAATATGAATGAAAATTTGTTCACACTTTTCATGTATTTTCATTTTTTTATGTAGGTCTACTAAGAAGCAAACATATGGTACTCGTATTTAATTTTGCATTCAACAGTGTCTACATTTGACAATTGAGTAAACCTATATGAAGATAAGCCAAAAATACAATTAAATAAATAGTTTTCTTCTTTTCCTTTCAAAATATCTACGCCATGACATCATCAAATTGAATCCTATTGGTTCTTTTAAAGTTAATTTTGTTAGTACATTTTTTTAGACCCATTTTTTACCTCAAAATTCCCATAATGTTTAACTATGGTTAGGAGTTAGACACATCCTCTAACAATCAAGTTGAAGCACTATTCCTACATCAAGGTTTGTTCATCCTTAAGTAGATAAGGATAAAAAACCTTATTATAATTGGCAATTCCTCTATTATAACCTATCAAGTTTAATGCTACTTATCTTTGCAAGAAACTACTCTTTCTAGATTAATTCTCTTTCTTTTAATAAATAAATAAAAAAGAAAAAAAGGCTAAAGCTAAAAGTTATAGTTAAAGAGCACAAAAACACTCATTTGCCAATTAGAGAAGGTTCAAGGGGTCTATTGAGGTTCTTAGGGAGAGCTAATAACCATATCATACAAAACTAGATGCAATATCCAAAAGAAAAGAATTGATAATGGTGACCAGAGAGACTACAACACACTGCATATACTAATTTAGACAAATATGTACTTAGTATTGGAGTGTTTTTGCTTTTAGTGTTGAATTATTTCTATCAAGCTTCTTCTTGATACACAATAGCTTATAAGAGTTTTGATTCTAATATCCAATATGGAAAATGGGATCCCAAGGTAACTGTAACAAGAGGGGACTTGTTGTGGATGAGGTTGAAGTGGATGTCCTTACTATTTTGTTGTTTTGAGCGTTTGCCCTAATGTAATTTTTAGACTACATTCTCCAATGAATTTAGCCTCTTCTTCTTCTAAATTAACATTCACATCACAATTTCATGCTTGAGATTGGAGCTAAAATCTTGTTTGTTGTATGTTTCTAGGTGTAACCAAAAAGAGGATGATAAATCATTGAGGGACAATTATAGTCACTGAAAGGAGAGGTTGAGTTCAAGGAACTCATAATGGTCCATTAGTTCTAGATTAGGAAAATTATTAAGCAATTAAAGTAGGGATGAGAATGTTATGATTGGGGGATCCTAATAAGAGGGCATGTTTTGCTAAGGATGAATCCCACACAATACCAATGTTATATTAACAATACAAAGAGATCTAGAGAGGAAATATGAATGGTGAAGGGAATTACCTTGGGAACGAAAATGAGGCTAGACTAGAATGAAAAATTTTAAATGAGAAACAATGAAGAAGGGAAGTCTAAGCCAAAAAACATGAAAACACCTAGGATTTGTCTCAAAGATATGAAGAACAACCAAGAGGGAATGATACTTGAAATCAGATGTGAGTTAGAAATTGTCTCACAATTATACCCGATAAACTACACAGGACATTTTTCAGATGGATTAGAATTGAATTGAAGTGTCCGGCATAGCCTAACTTGTCTTTTCCTCCATCTATTTGCTATGTGGGAGATGAAAGGATTATATAGCACCATCTACTAAAATGATTCAAGGGCTTGTGATACGAGTTGTAACTTATGGGATTGATTGTTCATACCACCATTCATTAATATAAAGAATCCACCCTTATTACACTAACACCTTATTGGATTTTTTGTTAGTGATTAAATTGTGCTCAAGAAGTATGTGGAACCACTCCAATGCATCAAAGTTGTTGCATTTGTATTGGATCCTAGCTAAGATAAAGGAAAGGTGAATGTTTGAAGGTGGATTTTTGGTTCCTTATCTTCAATCTAGTTATAAATTGAGACCTTGCAAAAGTGTATAAGATTTTACCTAGTTGTTAGACATGGATCCAAGAGTCCATTCATAAGTAGAACATGTTTTTCCCTAGGGTTGATAATTTCCCCTTCTATACTGACCTCCCCTCAAGATTCATTTTAAGAGTACAAGTTGTGACAAATTTTCCACTTTTATTGATTTTTATCAAGTATTTCAATCAAGATGATTTTTAGTTTAACAAGCAACTCACAATCTTGGGTCATCTTACCAAGGGATTTTATTAGGCCAACTAGAGTACTCGTTGAAGATAAAAAAAAAAAAAAAAAAAAACTAATCCAACAATTTCTAGGAGAAAATGCATTTTAAATCATAAATCTGGACTTTAGCCTTCAAGTGAATGTTGAGCAAGAAGCCCTCAATGGACATTCTTTTTTTCAAATTTCCAAATTTTCATGCAATGCAATGGTTGTTGTGCGTTTGGTTCAACTCATTAAGACATGTAATAGTATGTTCTTTAGATAATTTAATAGGGTTACAACAATAGCATAATTATTTCGATAGATGTGTCTATTTTGGTATGGGGCTTCCATAATTTTAATTTAATTATCAATAATTATTAGGTGTATGATTTGGCTTTAACCTCCATAGAATATTCATAGTATTATACACAAATCAAAGATTGAGATTTATCTCCAAAGTATTTATAGCCTTTTTGTCCTTTCAATTAATTGATTAATTAAAAAATGTCATATGAACAACTTTCATATAAAGTGAGTTATGGTTTTTTGGGCATGTGGTATTGATAAGCCATGATATTGGCCAATTGTATTACAACAAAGTCTATTTACAAATAAAGAATCTCCATAGTGAAGTCAAGGTAAATCTCCATGGTTAAGAATCTTGTTCGATGCTTTTTTTTAATGTATATATGTTTAACTTATATATTAATTGTTTTTATAATTAATGATAATAATAGTAATTTAAAAGGTGGTGGGAGGGGTGCTTTATGAGCCCAAGGAAGTCAAATTTATAGAGTATTCATGGGGTTTAGGACATTTGACTAATAACCAAGTTGAAGTCTATGGTATTTATTAAGGTCTTTTATTTGCTAAATAAAATCATGTCAATGTACTTATTGTTTTAGGGTATATTCTCCTAATTCTTCAACATTTGGTTAAAGGCCCCTCCTTGACGAAAAAAATCCCTAGGATCCCTAATGAAAAGAATATGAAAAGTTGCAGAAGGAATCCCCTCAATAGAATTCTTCCATATCCTAAGAAACTTCAATAAAGAAGCAAGCCATTATGCTAATGAGGGGCGCCAATTTCATATGAGTGAATTGAAAGTTAATGGATAAATAAAGCCTTCTCTAATCCCTTAGAAATGGATGGAGTGAAACTTAAAAATAAAAATAAAAAATTGTTAAAAAAAAACACATAAAAATGTCAGTGGACCATGGAACAATGTGGCAACCCCTATGAAGATAATGCATGCAATCAAACCTAAAATCCGCTCCTATATAATTTCATAGGATGGTCATCCCTTCTAGACATCAAAATACTAATTATCTCACCTCCTAGATCATTCTCCCATGGATTGCTTTCAATTTGCATGTGGAATCAATTATGAAGAGTTATGGTGACTGGTGTGTTAGCAAATGTGGGAATATGGGGAAAGGATGGCTTGAGTCCATACCACCACCAACCCTCCTAGTGTATGATGTCCAAGCATAAATTAATTTAGCAAAGAGGAATGGGTGAAGGGATCATTCCCAATTTGGGAAAGTTTCCTCAGTAAGCAATGTTTTTTGGAGGATGGGGGGAGGGTGGGGGGGGGGGGGGTGCGGGTGGGTGGTATTTTCCCTTTGATCTGGGGACAAGATCCTATGGTGGATAGTGGAGGCCATGAAATTATCCTAAGCAAAATTTGTTGGCAATTTTAAAGCTGGGTGTCTATGTCTTCCAAGTCATTATTCAGTCTATCTTTGTGTTTGCATGTTGGCATGTAAGGTGTGTTATGATTTATCACAAGGAAATGTATTTTCGGAGTAGTTTTAAAAATTTATGGTGTAGCATCATCTCGGTTTTGCTTGATGAAGGGTGTACGTATTAGCTTGATTCAAGAAGTGTCATGTTGGTTATAGTGGATAATTACTAGAGGAAATGGCTCATATATTATGATATGAATCCTCTGATAGCTAGGTTCCTTTAAATGTCTAAAATTGGATAATTTTGTGGGTCTTTGTAGAGTATTGTGGTCCCATTCCTTTTTCTTCAGTCGCTACTGTAAGGGGCCTTCTTGACCTTGGTTTGATTCAGATTTTAGTTTTGAACAAAAAAGTACTCTCACACAACTAGTTTCTCAAGGACCTAGGTATTAGCTTAATTCCCTTTGACAATTTTAGTGTTGTGGAAATTGATAGTAAGGCATCCATGGGGTGTAATCACAAGGCAACCATTTCCCAAATTGAAGAGAAACTTGACTCACTATTATTAGATATTTTTAAGCTTAAACTAAAGCATAATGAACACATAGCTTCTACTTTTTGTGTCATGGAAAATCTCTAAGAGGTGAAAAATAAAATGAAGACAAAGTGGATGCACTTTGGAGGCAGATAAAAGAGCTCCAATCACCTGTTAACAACTTATATCTCAACATGATGGATATGACCAATTCAAGCAATTCAAACAATGTTAATTGTCTCAACTTAGATGAACCTGCCCAAGATTTGAGTAATACAACTAGTTCAAGCATTTAGAATGTCATGAATCGTCCTCACGTAAATGAACTTTCCCATGAATTAAGCATGCTGATTATTATGAAATATTATATCATAAACCAATAGTTGAATGAAATGTAGATTTTTCTTCTTAATGGGGAAATTTTGTAAAGTCTACGCCTACAAAATCCCCTTTCATGGTGTTTAGAGCAGTGTTTTTAAAACTGGCCTAGCTAACCGGTTACCGGTCTAACCGGCTGGTCAGCAGGGCCACCAGTTGGAACCAGCTGAAAAACCTGGTTAAGAAGGTAGTGTGGCGAGATTTTGGCCCTAACTGGTCCTAACTGGCCGGTTTAGGATGGAACCGGCTGGTTTGTAGCAAACGGCTGGTTACCTACCATGCCCAGTGAAGACCCGCATAGTGGATTTTCCAAGGTAGTTTAGGGGTTTTGGAGGGAAAGTAAGGGTCATTTCCCTCCAAAAACACCCTCTCCAAGCCTTTAAGAGGCCCTTCTCCCTCTCATTTGTCTCACACATCTCATTTGGAGTGTTTACGAGTGTTTGTGAGTTTGCTTGGGAGCTTGGAGAGTGTTGAGTTTTTGGTGGAGTAGTCATCTTGGAGTTTGAGTTGTAGCTATTTTGGAGATAGTTTGTAGCTATCAATGGAGTTGGCATCTTCAAGAGGAGGCTAAGGAAGCTAGTTTGCATTTCCAGGTAAAGATTTTCACTTGAAAATTCCTCATTTGACTGTTGTCCATGAATTAAAAAAATTTATGTGTTATAAATTTATAAACTCCTCACTTCGATCATTTATGCTATCAAATCTTGTAGCCTACATGTGCATTTGTTTTCCTAAATTTAGCTTTGGTTTTCCATGTTGCTTAGTGCAATTTTTTTTTAAATGGAAGATTTCTTTACAAATTGTAATTATTTCAAGAAAACATGGCTCCAAAAGGAAAGGACAGTGCATGGGCTCATTGTGATGTAATTGATGAAAAATTATATGCAAATTATGCCATAAATCTATTAGAGATGGGGGTATTCTTAGATTGAAACAATACTTGGCTGGGATAAGAGGCCAAGTAATGCCATGTGGTGCACCAAATGCAGTGTTAGGTCCTATTAGGGCAGAATACATTTCCAAGCTTGAAAAGTTTTATGAGGATAAGGCTAGGGAGAAGGCCATCCAAGATGACATTGCAAGGAAGAGGGAATTCTTAGAAGCCATGAAAGAGAATGGGTATGATGATTATGAGATTCAAGACTCGACTTCTATCCCTTCCACCAATGACCCCTCTCATTATGCTCATCCTTCTTGTGGCCAACCATCAAAAGGATTAAAGAGAACAAACATCCAAAGTTTGTTCTCATCTTCTACCAACATTGCCTCTTCTAATCCCACTTCCTCCCAGCCAAGTTGTTAACCCACTTTGGATCAACATTGGAAAAGCCAATGCAAAGAAAATTCTCATCAATACATTTCTAGATGGTGGTATGATTCAGATATCCCATTTAATGCTGCTTTCTCACCTTATTACCAAGCTATGTGGGACTCTATTATAGCTACAGGAAAGGGCTTCAAAGGCCCTAGTATGCATGACTTGAGGGGAGCTCTTTTGAAAAAAGAGATATCTTCCATTGATGAGTATTTGGTTGAGTTTAAAGATTCATGGCTCAAAACAGGTTGTTGCAACATGTCAGATGAATGGACCGATGGAAAGAACGACATTATCATTAATTTCCTTGTTTCTTGCCCTCAAGGAACCATGTTTTTGAGATCAGTTGATGCATCTGATAAGGTGAAGGATGCAACCCTTCTATTTGAGCTTTTGGATGACATTATTCAAAAAGTTGGGGAGCAGAATGTTGTGCATGTCATCACCGATAATGCCTCAAACTATGTTCTTGCCAGAAAGATGCTTGATTCCAAACATAGGACCATATTTTGGACTTCATATGCTACACATTGCATAGACCTCATGCTTGAGGACATAGGCAAAGTGGAGTGGGTAAAAAACATCGTAGAGCATGCCAAGTGCATTACAAAATACATTTACAACCACTCATGGATATTGAACCTAATGAGGAAAAACATTGGCGCAAAGAGCTTGTTAGGCCTGCAATTACGAGATTTGCAACTCACTTCCTCACGTTGCAATGTCTCAATGGTCAACATAAAAACTTGCAAAAAATGTTTTCTTCTAAAGAATGGTCTGAATCTCGGTGGGCTCATAGACAATATGGAAAAGGCACCAAAAGGAAAGTGTTTGACAATTATTTTTGGAAAAGGTCTATAGAGCTTGTGAAAATTACCGAGCCCCTTATTAAGGTTCTAAGGATGGTGGATGGGGAAAAATTGGCCATGGGCTACATTTGTGAGGTTATGGATCAGGCAAAGGAGCAGATACGGGCAGCTTACAAGGACAGGTTAGCTAAATATGGTCATCTATGGGAGATCATTGATAACAAATGGAAAAATCAACTCCATCATCCTATACATGGAGCTGGGTATTTTTTGAACCCAAAGTATCATTATAAAGATCGGCTAGGAGATCTGCATGATGGGGAGGTCAGAGCTGGATTGATTGATTGCTTGAGCACATGGTCCCTACCCATGCAAACCAGTTGGAAATACATTGACAACTTACTGTTTTCGTTATGGCAGGTGATGCCTTTAGCAAAAACTTGGCAAAGATGGCAAGAGATGTGGATCAATTAGGTAAGCAATTCCGATTTCCAATTTGTTTTTCTTTTCAAATTAAAATTGTTTACGTTCTTTACAATTCAAATTATAAACTAAGTTACTAATTAATGTCTTTTTCTTTGTAGCACATTGGTGGGAGTGTAATATCCCATTTTCGGGATATCCCTCAAACCCAAGCAAACTCCAACCAAACACGTCCAAATGATATAGTGATTGGGAAACTCAAAGTGATAAAAATAACAATGGTACAACATATAATAATGTGAACATGAAAGATAAACAGATACTCAAGAAATGCAGAGAGAAATGCTAAGCCATTTTATTATACTGAGTAATGGAATGAGTACAGGAGGTGATCAGAAAGATGGAACCTCGACTTGCACAAGGCAAGTGAAGAAATACACTCAAAATAGCAAAGGAATGGCCTCTCTCTGAACTGCGTCCAAGCTGCTAGAGAACTGTCGTGCTGATGCTACTACTGGAAATCAAATGAAGATTTGGAGATGTTCCCCTCCTTAGAAAATGCTGAAACTCTGGAATCAGACTCTACTCAAGAAACCTAGAAAAACCCAGAAAGCTTTTCTGAAATAGTTGACCTCCGAAAATCACCCCCTTGGGATATACGATGTCCCTCAAGGCTCTGCGCTGTCACTGAATAGAATCCACCAAAACTCTGCCAAAATCCTCCAATATGCAAGAGTTGATCCCTTGCTCAATCTCCCAGCTCTAATACTCCACAAACCCCCAATCCAGAACTCCCACCAAAAGAATTGCATCCCTCTCTCTCAAGACTGCACAGTCTTCAAATGCTCTTCTCCTCCACAATGCCAAAGATTAATCCTACTACAAAAGACTTCTGGAAACTACCTTGCCCAAGTAGGCACTCGAAGTCCCCCGAGGCTAAGGGTGAGATCTCCGAATGGAGACACTCAATGCACTAAACAATGCTACAGACAGGCTAAACAGCCAACGTGCTCCAAGTCGAAGTGACTAGCTCAAATGCACATAATCCAATGACAAAATGAGGAGGCTCCTCTCTCCTTTATAGTGTTGGCCTCTCTCAATCCCAAGGCCCACCTCCTCCAACGTAGTCCCTCTCTTGCCACGTGTTCCTTTCCATCTGCGCAGTCCCTCCAAGTGTCTGTGTGGGCCCCATCTCTGTGTGGTCCTTTGGCCCCCTTGGCTCCCCTTTAAGTCACAACGTTGTGCTACTAGGGAGTGACTTTATTCTAAAGGTGAGTTATGTCCCCCTTTTCCTCACCTTTTTATTTATAAATAACTATAGAAGGCAAAATTGAGCAAAATCGAATATTCCAATTAGCCATGGCTAATTAGGAATATTACAGTCTCCCCTAGCAAAATGTTTCTTGTCCTCAAGCAACTGAAGTGATGGATGCTGCAAAATTTTCTCTCTCCCAAGTGGCATCCTCATCCGGTAAATTCTTCCACCTCACCAAGAATTCCCAGACCATCCTGCTCCGCAGCTGCCTCTCCCTGGTATCAATAATAGCCTCTGACTGCAACATCAAATGCCCCTCATCATCCGTGGGTGGTAGTTCATCTGTCACTGTCACTTGCTGCCCCAATGCCTTTTTCAGGCATGATACATGAAAGATGTTATGAATCTTGCTGCCTTGGGGCAACTCTAACTCATACGCAACCTGTCCAATCCTGGGTATCACCCTGTATGGCCCATAAAAGCGGGGCTTGAGCTTCTCAGCCCCCTTTTGCTTCAGTGACGACTTTCGGTATGGTTGTAACCATAGGTAGACCAAGTCCCCTACCTCAAATTGTCTCTCCACCTGACCCCTGTCGACATACAGCTTCTGCTGGTTCTGCGTTGTAGCCATATTATCCTTGAGAGCTTGGAGAATATCCTAACTTTCTTGGATCCAAATCTTGGCTCTCCGAGCCTTGCTAGAACCAAACATCCCGTCAGCAAAATATAAGGGATGATATCCATACAAAGCATAGAATGGTAACATACCAATGGACATGTGATGTGTAGTCTTGTAGCAGTACTCCCCTAGATGCAGCCACTTCAGCCATGCTCACTGCTACCCACTGACATAATTACACAAGTAGCCCTCTAGCCACTTGTTAACTATCTTTGTCTGCCCGTCCATCTGTGGGTGATAACTAGTACTCGGTGTCAACTCCATCCCCACCAACCGGAAAAGCTCCTGCCAAAATCTGCCCATGAAACGGTTGTCCCTGTCATTGGTGATGGTCTTGGGAAGACCATGTAACCTGAAGATCTCTCTGAAGAACAGCTCAACCACCTGTGTTGTTGTGTAGTGTGCAGATATGGTGAAAAAGTGTGATCACTTCATCTGTCGATCAACGACGACAAAGATGCAATCCTTGCCCTGTACCATGGGCAACCTTGTGATGAAGTCCATCGAAATACACTCCCATTTCCCCTCCGGAATGGGAAGAGGCTGCAATAATCCTGCGGGATGGCTCATCTCCCCCTTGTTCCTCTGGCAAATGTCGCACTCCCAGACATGCTAGAGTATGTCCTCCTTGAGGCCCTTCCGTGAGAACCTCTCTCTAATGGCCCTGTAGGTTTTGGTAAACCCCTGATGACCTGTCAACGGTGAATCATGTGACGCCTGAAGTATCTTCTTCTTGAGCTGAGATCTCTTGGTCAAGAAGATCTGGTCCCTGTAGTAGATGATCTCATCGACCACCTTGTACCTGTCATCTGCCACCTGCCCATCCAGAACCTCACATGCAAATCTATCCTTGGAGTACTCTACTAAGAGTCGAGCCCTCCAGTCTGCGTCCAAGCTCATAAGAGACAACCTGGCTGGTCTACGTGAAAGGGCATCTGCTACCACGTTGTTCTTACCCTTGACATACTCAATGTCAAAGTCATGTGCTTGGATCTTACTGATCCACTTCTGCTGCCTCTCCTGTAGCTACTTCTGCTCCAAAAAGAACCTGAGGCTGTTGTGATCAATCCTCACCCTGAACCTATTACCCACTAAATACTGCCGGTACTTGGCCAATGCATGTGTGATGGCCAGCATCTCCTTGTCGTATATAAAATACAATATCTCATGCGGAAGGAGCTTCCGGCTCTCAAAGGCTATAAGGTGACCACCCTACATCAACACTGCGTTGATCCCCTCTCCCAACGCATCACACTCCAAAACAAATGGCTGCGTAAAATCCAGCAATGCAAGCACTGGGCAGCTACTCATAACCTCCTTGAGCCTGTCAAAGGCTCGCTGCGCTGTATCCAACCAACTGAATGCCCCCTTCCTCGTCAGATCTGTCAGGGGTGCAACAAGCTGTGAGAAACTCTTGACGAACTTTTGGTAGTAAGTACAAATGCCAATGAATCCTCGAAGTTCTGTCACATTTCTCGGCTCCAGCCAATCTTTGATGGCCCTGATCTTCTCCTTGTGGACCCTCACTCCGTCAACCCCTACGATGTGTCCCAAGCATAACATCTCCATCAACCCAAACTCACACTTGGAGAGTTTGGCATAGAACAGCTGCTCCTCCAAGATGCGCAATATTGTCTCAATGTGCTAGAGATTCTTCTCCCAAGTCCTACTGTAAATGAGGATATCATCAAAGAACACCAACACAAACTTCCTTAAGTGACTGTGGAAGATGTGATTCATGCAAGACTGGAATGTAGCTGGGGTGTAGGTTAGCCTGAAGGGCATCGCCAAAAACTCAAAGTGCCCATAGTGACACCTGAAGGCAGTCTTGGGAATGTCTTGCTCCCTCACGTGAATCTGATGGTACCCAGATCTCAAATAAATCTTTGAGAAGAACCGTGCTCCTCTCAATTCATCCATCAACTCATCAATCATGGGTATGGGGTAACTGTTCTTCAGTGTCTTCTTGCTCAAGGCCCTATAGTCAATGCACATCCTCAATGTGTCGTCCTTCTTCACCAACACCACGGAAGAAGCAAAAGGACTCGTGCTCGACCAAATGTGCCCAAGAGCCAGTAACTCCTGAATGGCCCACTCAATCTCATCCCGATAGGCCTTGGGATGCCTATCAGGCATAATAATAACTGCCTGTATGCCCTGCTCAAGCTCAATGGTGTGCTCAAACCCCTGGTCCGGTGGTTGTCCCAACGGAATCTCCCCAAATACTATGGCATACCAGTCAAGGATGGACTGTATCTCCGGGTGCATTGTCTGCCCTGTAGTCCCTGTCTCTGATGCACGCAGGTCTACTGCCCACTCGATGTCTCCCTTCCAGAAGACTGCCTCCATCCGATGAGTCGAAACAGTCTAAGGCGGATATGTGTGTTGTCCCCGTATCTTCTCATGCCTCCCTGTCTTCTCATCATCCCACTCCATCTCTAGGGCCTTCCAATCTGTCGTGACCTTCCCTAGAGTGATAAGCCACTTAACACCCAATACTATGTTGGTGTCTGGAATATTGACCACGAAAAAGTGGTCAATCAGTGTGTAGGTGCCCATCGTTACTGATAACTCTGGGACATAACAAGCACACACCATGGTCTGATCTCCTAGGACCAAAACTAAAAATCCATCGAAGCTTTCTATCTATATACCTCTCCGCTCAACCATTTGTGCATCAATGAAGTTGTGGGTTTCCCCACTGTCAACCAAAACTAATACTCGTTGGCCACGTACTGTCCCCCGTATGCGCAGCATCAAATACTTGGGAACTCCTCGCAATGCTACAAGGGCTCCTCCGATAGGTGAAAAAGCTGCACCACCTGCTGCTAGTGGTGGAGGCGATGAGGGACCCTGCACGACATGACTATCTCCTGCCTCCACATCATCCTCCTCATCCTCTTCCCCACTTCTCTCGGAGAAGACCTCAATAAAGTGTGCTTTGCCAGCAGCACATCTATGTCCTAGTGCCCACGGATCCTGATAGGTAAAGCACAACCGCTTCTTCTTCAACTCCCTCCTGGTGTCATCATCAATCTATGCTGGTCCTGGATTCCCTTTCGGAGGCGGAATCCTCACGTCTTTCCCCTTAGGCTGGAAGGCCTGTCTCTGGGGGTAAGGTGTCCAGGTCCTGGGTAAGGCATCCTGTAAGTCTCGGGTCCTGCTGATAACATCCTGGAGTGTGACTGGTCTAGTGGACCTGACTAGACCCCGAAGTGGCTGTGCTAACCCCTCAACAAACACATAGATCCTCCGTGCCGTGGACAGATCTGGCACCATCACTGAAATCCTCAAGAAGTCTACAATGTAGGTCTCTGGGCTCCCTGTCTACTTGAGCCTTGTCAGCTCAACGAAGTGTTGCTCAGGATCCCTCCAGTCAAACCTCTTCATAAATCTCCTGGTAAACTCGGCATATGTCGTCACTGTGGAATGTCCAAGTGCAACCATCCCATGGAACCACCAATCCTGGGCCTCACCATCCAAATGTAATGTCGCCACCTTGATGGCCTCTGCCTCCGACATCTGGTTAAGTTGGAAATAGATGTCCAGCTTCTCCACCTAAGACCTTGCCGAACTGTTTAATGAACCATCAAACATAGGCAAGTGTAATCTACTAGCTGTGCGGTGGGTGTCTCCATCGTGATAATGTCGATGTCCTCTGTGATGGTTGCGGGGTCTACTATCCCGCTGGAGCTGAACAAAGTCTTTGAATGAGAGTGCATCCCTGAACTCCTGCCTATAGGTCTGGTACTCCGTAAAATAATTTCCCATATGACCGGGCTCTACCTCCTATTATGCTCCAGCCCCTATGTCTGCTCCTAGGAAAGTGGGCATGGTAAAACGTATAGGGGCATGTGAGGCCATCTGCTGAGTAGTATCACGCTGAGTGGCACCCTGCTCTAGCAAATGGTGAGATGCACCCAATCTCTCTCTAACCTAGAAAACCCGTGGGCTCTCACGTTGTCTAGCCTCCACTGCCGTGAATCTCTGCCCCATCACCTCGATCTGCCTTGATAGATCCTGCATTGATTTGAGGAGCATGTCCGCAAATTTCTTCCTGTCATCATCTGCCATCGGATCCTCCTGCTTTGTGTCCACCACAGGCTCCTCCTGTTCTGTGTTCACCACAGGATCCTCATGTTCTGTGTCCACCACCGGAACACAGTCTCCCTCTCCATAGGTGTTCTCCAACCTACGCCCAGTGTCTCTGTATCTCCTACCTCTGTAACAGATGTAGGGCTTTTCCCCCGGTGTCATAGATTGCTAGCTCCACAGGCTGAGCCAGATCTATGCTCTGATACCACTGCAATATCTCGTTTCTGGGATATCCCTCAAACCCAAGCAAACTCCAACCAAACATGTCCAAATGATATAGTGACTGGGAAACTCAAAGTGATAAAAATAACAGTGGTACAACATATAATAATGTGAACATGAAAGATAAGAAGATACTCAAAAAGTGCAAAGAGAAATGCTAAGCCATTTTATTATACTTAGTAATGGAATGAGTATAGGAGGTGATCAGAAAGATGGCACCTCGACTTGCACAAGGCAAGTGAAGAAATACACTCAGAATAGCAAAGGAATGGCCTCTCTCTAAACTGCGTCCAAGCTGCTGGTGAACTGCCATGCTGCTACTACTGCTGGAAATCAAATGAGGATTTGGGGTTGTTCCCCTCCTCAGAAAATGCTGAAACTCTAGAATCAGACCATACTCAAGAAACCTAGAAAAACCTAGAAAGATTTTCTGAAATAGCTGACCTCCGAAAATCACCCCCTTGGGGATCTACGTTGTCCCTCAAGGATATGCACTGCCACTGAATAGAATCCACCAAAACTCAGCCCGAAACTCTGCCAAAATCCTCCAATATGCAAGAGTTGATCCCTTGCTCAATCTCCCAGCTCTAATCCTCCACAAACCCCCAATCCGAAACTCCCACCAAAAGAACTGCGTCCCTCTCTCTCAAGACTGCGCAATCCTCAAATGCTCTGCTCCTCCACAATGCCAAAGATCAATCCTACTGCAAAATACTGTTGGAAACTACCTTGCCCGAGTAGGCACTCGAAGTCCCTCGGGGCTAAGGGTGAGATCTCCAAACGGAGACATTCAATGCACTAAATAGTGCTGCAGAAAGGCTAAACAGCCAGTGTGCTCCAAGTCGAAGTGACTAGCTCAAATGCACATAATCCAATGACAAAATGAGGAGGCTCCTCTCTCCTTTATAGCATTGGCTTCTCTCAATCCCAAGGCCCACCTCCTCCAACATAGTCCCTCTTTTGCCACGTGTTCCTTTCCATCTGCGTAGTCCCTCCAAGTTTTTGCGTGGTCCTTTGGCCCCCTTGGCTCCTCTTTAAGTCACAACGTTGTGCTACTGGGAGTGACTTTATTCTAAAGGTGAGTTATGTCCCCCTTTTCGTCACCTTTTTATTTATAAATAACTATAGAAGGCAAAATTGAGCAAAATCGAATATTCCAATTAGCCATGGCTAATTAGGAATATTACAAGGAATCATTTGGTGGCTAGTGTCCTTAATTGCAAAGGTTTGCAATTAGAGTCCTCAGCCAAACTTGCAGTGCTTCAGGTTGTGAGCGCATACACACGAACAAGAGAAACCTTTTGGAACAAAAATGGTTAAATGATCTTGTTTTCGTGCAATACAACCTTCAACTGAGGAGGAACCAAATGATGAACAAAATACCTGATCTAGATCCCATTGTGTTGGATGATATTGATCCAACATCAGAATGAGTGGTGGAGGCTGAAAATCTTGTGTTTGAGTCTGATTTTGATATCGACATGGCTTTAGCGAGGGATGAAGCAGATTTTGTGGCGGCATTAGAACCAGGATCATATTAGTGGCATTAAGGAGAGGCAAAGAACCATTGGAAGGCATTAGTCGGCAGGTCATCAAACTCGTGCTTCCATTAGGTCCACTTCTATTGTTATTGGTGGCATTGCCATTGAGGTTGCAGATCAGGCTGAGGCATCCTCAGACTCTGAACTAGATGATGACGATGTAGCCCCTGATGATGATCTTGTGTCTAGTAGTGGTGATGAACTTGATGATTGGTCATATGTACACTGTAGACTTGTAGTAGGCCAGTGGCTTCATAGCTTGCAACATTGTTTTTGGACTTTATAGGTCATTTAGAGCCTCATTGCTTATGTATTTTGCTATTTTGTCTATCATATGTATTACACTCGGTGCCATTTTGATATATTCACCTTTACATGGTATATAAATGAGCAAACTTTGCATATTTTGTCTCTATTGGCTTGGAATCGTGGTTTTAAATCTTACAATAAGTTTTGTTTCATTAAAAATTAATATTTTTCTAAAACTGGTTCATTTAGACCAAACCAGTCCCAGTTTGACCAGTTCCGGTCAGTAAACAAGTTCATTAGGTGGACCGGTCTGGTCACCGGTTTCGGTTTTAAAAACATTGATTTAGAGTCATGTCCCTTGGGATAAAATTGTAACTCTAATAGATAAGAGGGAATACTATGAATTTTTGTTGACATTGATATGTAATACCTAGAGTACTCAGACTTTTATCTTAATACAAAAAATCTCATTTTGATTAATAATAATAATAATATTTTTGTTATTTTTTATGATATTTTTAATTTTAACAAAATAAGACATATCATAAAATAAGTGTTATGCATTTAGCAACCATTTAATTTATATAGTGCTAGCAAATATGGAAATTTTTAAAAATTAAAATTCTTGAATCCCAAAATTTAATCTTTTCCAATATTAATTTATATTAATTTATTAAATCATAAAAATACAACTTTTCTTTAATACAAATACTACCCATTCCAATACTTTTAAAAACACTGGCCAAAATTAAATAAATTAAATAAACAATGGTTAAACACACACTAAATTCTTTTAAATTATATTATATTTTTATTTTTCTTTGTTCTAAATTCAACCAAAAATTAGTGTAATAACAGATTTGAATCGTTAAATCTAGAATTTCTTAGAACTCTAATTTATTTATTTCTCCAGAAATGTATTAAAAAATTAAATAAAATTATATTATTAAATTTAAGTGAAAATGATAAAAAGTTTAAAACAATAAATTTATTCATAAACCAAATTTTTATAACATTTCTTTGTAAACCAATTGGTATTACCATCAATCTTTCTCTAAACACACTACACAATATTACATCAATCTCCTCAATTTTATAAAAATTTTAATATTAAAATGTTTTACAATAAATAATAAAAATAATATATTTTTCTATATAATATCTAAAAATACACCCTTGCTCTTCCTTTAAAATCACATGGATTTTATTTCTCTTTCTGATTAAAAAAAAATTAATACTAAACCTTGGAACGACAAGATTGTTCTGGTCTTTGATATTTTTAAATATACCCAATGTTTCCTATAGACCCACATGATTCCTTTTTTGTTCTCGTCCTTGACACTCCATGATTCTCGTTTTATTTTCTTGTTCTAATTTTTTAATGAATGCCATAATCCTTTGTTCTCACACGCTCTTCTTTTATAATTAAATATAAATATATGTTTTATAAATTCCAAATGTAATACTAATTTATAATTCAACGAACATATATATATTTATATTATTTTATAAGTTACTTTTGTACATATATTTTGTTAATATTTTTAATATATATTTATTATAAATATGATAATGTAATAATTATATATTATTATGAATAAATAATTATTAAGCTATATTTAATCAAAAGTATCTCTCCATTTTAACTAGCTCAAAGAAGAAAATTAATATAGCAAAGATTAGAACGAATTCTCATGAGCTCCATAGTGAAACAGGTCGTTGGGCAGTTCCTAAAACGCCATGGATGGAAGGGATCTCCCATATTTGTGAGAATAGGAGCATCGAGAATGAAAACCACTTCCTCTTAGAGTGCCCTGCGTACAACCACATTAGATCTCAATTTCACAATCTTTGTTACAAAACTAACCTTCCTAGCCTTTTACAATGTCAAAATTATAGTGAGCTTGGGAGGCTTCTCTCCAAGCTTTTTGAGCATAGGAATAAAATCTTAAATCAAAATAAATAATTTGTTTATTTAGGTCCGATAGATCATTGTTTGGTCTCAGCGGACGTTAACCACCACCATCACCATCACCATCATCAATAATTAAAATAAACTGTTGTTATATAAATTATTTAAATTTATGTGTTACATAATTTTTTTAAGTGTAATTAATGAATAGTTACCAAATTAGGAGAGTAGGGACATATATGAAAAATATCTACAAATTCATATATAATAATTATATATCTGTTATTTTGTATATATGGTTTGCGGTGTAAAGTTATGAGATATATTCAATTATAATATTTAGATAAAATTAAAAAAAAATTATTATATTAATTTATTAGATAAAATATAATAGGTTAATTATTTATATATATTTATATTTATATAAAAAGATGAAATGATTATTTTTTATGGGTGTATTTTTTCATCAATTTTATTTAAAATTTAGAAGATATTTTTAAGAATTATAAGTTTAAGTTATTTAATCTTATCAATTTTATTTAAAATTTAGAAGATATTTTTAAGAATTATAAGTTTAAGTTATTTAATCTATAGTTGTCTAGTATCTAAGAGATTTTTTAAAATGTTGAATCTATTTATGCATTTAAAAGTACATTTTAAATAATAAAAAATCACAATATTACTTAAAATTGTACTGACAAATTCCAGCTAATAAAATCATTTCATTTATTAATTTAACTACTAAAAAAATTAGAAATTTAATATATGGAAAAAAATTAATATTTATATTTAAATTAAAAATTATATATATATATATATATTATTACAATACAAACGTAAATATTTTAATATTTACTAAACATTATTAAAAAAAAAGCAAATTCTAAATAATACCCCGCTTCCTTCTGCCTTTCCTGCTGCTTTCTTCGATGCCTTGGCAGAGATGACACTGTATATGATGGCACTCAATCCGCTGGCTAAGGATCTGAAACCCGAGCAGGCTATGGCTTTCATCGATCATAAATGGATGGTTACTTCACTTTTGCTTTCACAAAAAAGCTGGTGGCAGAAGCACGTAATGATGAAAAAGACCCATGATGCCTCTTGGTCCCTTATTGGGTTATGAAAGTGGAAATGATTAGAAAGAGAAGTGATGTGGGGCCTTATTGGGTTATGAAAGTGGAAATGATTAGAAAGAGAAGCGATGTGGGGCTTTTATTAAAGGTAGCAGCATGTAAGAATGCAAAGAAATTTGGAAGTGTTTGGTAATTGAATTGATGGTGAATTCGGCCCATCATGTCCACTCAATAATATTCTACTTAGAAAATCAAATGATGCCGTTCAAGTTAGGAGAGTTACAAACATATTCTCTCTCATATTTGTAAAATGTTATAGAAAGTCCAATTTCATTGCTAGTCTATTTTTTTTTAGGAAAAAAATATTGGTTTTTTATTATGTTTAAAGTCCAGTACATATATCAGTATCAGTATAGATATTTATGTAGCAGTGATTGTCTCAATGTGTAAGGTGTCAGAAGGTAGTGTAATGCATCTATACATACACAACTATATCAAAAATCGGATAGAAATATTATATGTTGCAACACCAAAATTACGCTAGTAGGGAAAACCCATAGAATCGAAAATGCATATATCTCTGTCACAACCATGAGATAACAAAAAATCAAGCAAGATAGGAAATAATCAATATGGCAAACTGATAACTCCATCCTCGAGAATGTTTTGATCCATGATGAGTTTGTAATGCATCCACCCATATTGTCCTTGAAGGCCCATCTTAGACAGTTGGTCTGCCTCCATATTGAACTCTCTGAAGACATGTTGAATAGTATATGAGGAGAGGGAGGCCAGTGCCTGTTTGATCCTCATGATCCAGCCAGCAAGTAGAGGAGGATCGAATGAATATTGTTCCAAAATACCTCCAATGAGGCATTATGAGTCCCCATAAATATTGATATTATGCATCTTCCTTTCTCTTGCAAACTAGAGCAATCCCCAAAAATCCCCGGAAAGCCATGGTTTTTGCTATGGTATTGGTGCACGGGCCTCCATTCCAGTGAAGGGTGTATCGAGTATGATTGTCCAGCTTGAGAACTACGCCACAATCACACATTCCTCTTTGTGATGCACCATCAAACCAACCCGCTGGCAAAGTAATGGAAGGAGCAGTTCTAGTCTTACCCAAATTCCTAATTGACTGTTTAGGTGGAGGAGAGACTCCCATCCAATTGTTGACATTGTAACAGATTCTGGTTTTGTCAATAGGCATGCCTTCAAATATGTGTTTATTTCTAGCTTTCCAGATTTCCCAAGTTGTGAATAGTGGAATAGTTGCATCCTCAGTAGTGTATGCATTCCATTGTGAAATCAATTCTTGTAGATTTGAAACCAAGAAAATTGGGAAGTGCCATAAACTAGTGAGAATCCCCCATATATGAGTAGTGTAAGGGCACTGAAATAAAATGTGGTTTGCAGTTTCGAGTGAGTTTCTACAAAAAATACAAATGCCAAGTCCCTAAAATCCTCGCTTGAGTAAGTTATCCCAAGTCAATATTTTATTTTTCCAAACTAGCCAATTAAATAGAATGGTTTTAATAGGGATTCTCATTTTCCATACCTTGTAAAACCAAGAGATTTGGTTAAGATTGCCACTTTGAGATCAAAAATTTGTATGAATATGCAACCAAGGGCACCTAATTGTGCATCTTCCCTCCCCATGTGATTATATCTCCCTAAATATTATGAAATAGCATGGCCTGGCTAAGAGTGTTTGCATATTGCCTCCAATTGTTCTCCACGACATGAGGCAAGCCCATTTCTGATGCAGACTTCCAAATGGGACAGCAATGTTGTATGTTGTTGATCACTTGACTTAAAAAGAAGAATCCTTTTCTGTAGATTGAGTTCAGTGTTTGTTCTTGTAGAACCTATATGCCTTTCAAACCTTTGATATTAAGAGAGCCAATTGTAATTCCCCCCCTCCCGCGCCCATCGCCATATTCACATACCATTCTCATCCTCCACCAAGGAATTATCTTCATATGGCTTCTCCAGGTAATTGATCCATCCTTCCTGTGCAAATATATGTTCCTAAAAATATCTTCCAATGTGTTGTTTGACAAATATTTTGAATGTACAATATCTTGCTAGATTCCTCTGCCAGTTACAACTCTCTAGAAAGATTTTATGAGAGAGTTGTTCCAAAAGAGTGGTGTTCTAACAGACCCCATCCACCAATTTCCTTGGGCTTAGATAAATCTAACCATTTGCATAGGCTCATTTTGCTAGATACATCGAGTCCATGCCATAGAAAACTTGTCATGAAGGAAACTTTCTTATCTCCAGGAGGAATCCTTAAGGAATATGAGTTTAGAGAAGAGAATCAATTTAGTGTTTTTTTATAAGTCAGCAATAAAAATTTATATTACTAACAAAATCACAATACAAAATAGGTTTTCCAGGCTGGAAACCAGAACAACTGTAAAAATATATTATTTTGATACATCCTCTACCTAATATAGAGATTAAATTCTTCTATCGCGTGTTCAACACAAAATGCTTCCTATTACTACTATTATCCCTATGAAGTCTGACTAGATAATGACTGAATTTACCATACCTACAATTAAAAAAAAAAGTTGATTGTCTACATACTAAAACATAACCCTAAATATTCTACTAGCAATTCAAATTCTACAACTAGAAATGTTTCGTTCCCAGACCTCATTCAATTGTCTGCTTGTTGGGAGAAGCATCTGCGAGAGTCACACTACGGATAAGCATGAGCCTCGTGACACTCTCACCTTGAACTTTCTGAGATGCACTGGTTCCCCTTTCTCATCCCCCAGAGTAATGTTATGGGCATACTTCAAATAAATACAAAACATATCATGCAAGTCCCCTATATGGCCTTGCTGCAACTTCTTGATGTTTACCAGTATCTTCAAAAAAGTCTCCACCCCTCCAAGCTGTTGATGAGTAACTTTCAGTTGATTTATGGTGTCTTCTTATGCTTTCACCCTCTCCTCATCTCTCACTACTTGCAACTTCCCCATTAGAGTTTTAGCATGTCAGATTGTTTCCAGAGTTCAGTGGTATAGGGTCTCTCTGGTCCTTGTATTACGTGTATCATTAATCCAGTCTTCCTCCATCTCAATCTAGCTATCGGTAATAGAATCCCTTTGTTGACGTACTTCCTTTTCCCATGCCTCCACTGCATCTTTCCATTTTGGTGGAACAATGGTCCTCGTTGCTTCCCTTACATCCATCTCCATGCAAGTGTGTTTGAAACTCCCCTCCCCCTGCTCCTCCACTCTCAGCCTCCCGCAGAATATCTTACTCTTCCCATCCTTCAATCCATTACAATCATTATCTTTTGACACTCTAAACCAACCCATTTCATCTCTCCCTTTCCCCTATAGTGCACATATTCTAGACATAGTACTGTATAAAGAGAATGAACCCATGGATTTAGAACCCAAATGGATCAAATGCTTTGTCCTCCATGCTTTTTAGTAATTTCCATTGTATTCTTCGACACTGTATTACTTAGTCTTGATCTTCCTATGATAAGATCACCACCTCGTGTGAGCCTCCTTCATTCTTTCCTTTCATTCACCATTACTTGCAGATTTGACAAGATCATCAAATCTTCTTCTCGCCTCTTATACATACCCCCTGAAACTATCATAAAATTCCAACTCCCATTCCCTTTCTCATCATTTATTACCCATCTTGCATAACAAATGTTGATTTGGGTTTTCATATCATCACCGACTTAAGATGCCACCTTTTCCATCCAGTTAGTTTACATGTCCCTCCTCTTGCCTCTTTTGATGTCCCTTTCCCTTTCATGATGCATGCATTAGTTGATCGTGTGGTCAGGTGGTTCTCTACGTAAGCCCTGTCCCACCACTTCATTATTCTCCATTCTTATTACTGTGGAGTTGTCTTTTTCTGCTAACTTCTAGCAATCTTTTTTCAGTTGTCTCTCCCAGAACTTTGACCATTCCACATCCTCATACAATCATGAGATGGTAGCCCCTTCATTGTCCAGGATGTCTGTCATTGCATTAGCAGACCTCCAAACCAAACTAAATTCAAATGTCACTAATATAGCTAGGTGTTGTTGAATTCGTTTGGTTAGATGTGCCAAATTCCAATTATTTGTTACCTTGTTTACCAATGTGCCCCATTGAAGCATCCTCATCGCTTGCATGACAATCATCAAGTCCCCCTCCACCGCGACATTGAACATCTTTTCTCGGACCAAAATTTCCGTCCCTTGTTTGAGGGCATAGAATTTTACAACATTATTTGAAGCATGCCCAAGGTTGATGAAGAAAACCCTATAAATTTTCCCTTTACAATCTCTGATAACTCCTCCTGCTTCGGTATCCCTTGGGTTTCCTTTTGAATCCCCATCAAAATTTAGCTTAAAGAACCCTAGGGGAGGGGGGTGTGAACCAAAATTTCAATCCCATTTGTATCTGAGGTTTTCTGATCCGTGTCAACAACATACCAATATTTTCCAAGTTCAGTAATTTTAAGATTCTTCCCTCCTGTTTTGATGGTTTATCATCATAAGCCATTATCCTTTTACTGATTATAGTTTCCCTCAACTATCTCTGAATCATATCAACCAGTATTTCTATTGGGAACTTCTCATTCTATAGAATTCATCTATTATGTTCCTTCCATACAACTTAGATGATAAATTTCAGGGACAGTTGTGAGGTAAGATTAACCATCTCATTCTTTGTGTAATTCTCTTGCCATTTATTAATTATGCCTTTGTATATTTTCCCTGACTCTCTTAGTTCGTCTAAATACAAAGGATAACCAGTCCCAGATCACAGAAACATATCTACAAGTGTTAAGTAAATGGTTTAGATATTCATCACATTCATAGAGGTAACACCATAAGGCCCCAATAAAACCTATTTTAACCAGATTTTCCCATGTCAGGAATTTCTAATATAGAACCAGCCATAAGAAAGTTTTGATCTTGGGCCATTGAGGCGATGAACATATATTTTTCCATATTGAGTTTTTTTCCTCCCTATTATGACCTTCAATATAGGATCGAGCCTCTTTGAGGTTAAATTCTCCACCTTTCATTTTTCCCCACCTCAATTGGTCATTGTCTTCTACATAGAGGATTCTTCTCTTGCTTAATTCTCCCATTAGTTCTAGGAACCATGCATCTCTTTGATTAATCCCTCGAAAGGAATTTAGATTCCATCGCTCTCCATTTAATTCCCTCAGTCTCTTGTTTCCAATACTTGTACACCTATGTTCTTCCTTGGCCCTTAGTTTCCAACTGAATTGGGTGCTACTCCTCTTTACTTAGTCTAGGTTATTGCTACTAGGCGTACTCTCATAACAATGTAGATCTCCCATTTTTTATCTCCCAAAAGTCATGCTTTTGTATAATTTCCCTGTTGCTCCAAGCTAAATTCTAGATTGTTGATCCTTTATTTGCTCCTGACATACGAACAAGGTCCTGCAAGTGCCAATTATGGGTGTATTTCACCTTCCATAATGCGTCCCAAGGTGATGAACCTTCCTTTGACCAACGCCACTATAGTTTATCTCCCCGTGCTCTATTGACAGTCTCTAAATCTTGTATATCGAGGCCCCCTAAAAAATTTGGTTTGCATACCTTCTCCCAGGCTACCAAAGCCCATTTCCTCTTATCTTTAGCCCCTCATAAGAAATTCCTTTGAATCTCCCTTATCTTCTGTAAAACTCCTTAAGGAGATAGGATTATTGATAACATGTATCCTAGTATCGTTTGCAAAACCACTTTAGTCAAAACTAGCCCTTGAGATAAGTTTAGAGATTTATAGGTCCAATGGTTAACTCTATCTTCTAGATTTGACACAATCTTCTCCTGATTGGATTTCTTCCAAACCTTGATTATGAGAGGGATACCCAGATATTTTGATGGATGAGTCTTCCTTTGGAACCCTAAGATATCTATTAAGTTCCTTTGTACAAAAATATGTGTATTAAAAAATAAAACCATTTATTTAGATTGGTTAATCTCCATACCTGAGGTTTCCACGAAAGTGTCCAAGATGGCCTTGAACACTTTTCCTCCTTCACTATGGGAATTCCATGTAACATGGTATCATCTACAAACTGTTGATGTTTTGTTGTTGTTGGGCATCCTTTGTGCAGTTGAAGACCTCTGATATCCCCCTCCCTCGAAACAACCTTGATAGTTCTACCAAGACCTTCCATCATTATAACAAACAAAAAATGGGACATAGGTTCCCCTTGACTGAATCCACGATAAGGAAGGAAGATTTTAGCAGGAGTTTCATTTACTAATATCTCAAAACTAGGGAAGTGACCAAGGACATGATCCATCTAATCTACAGATGATTGAAACCAAAGGACTTTAGAATTTCTTCCATATACTCCTAACTAACCATATCCTATGCCTTGGATAGGTCTACCTAGATTACTATTCCCGCCTTCTCCATACTTTTAGGTGAGTGAGCCTAGATAACATTATCCAATATTTGCATACCTTCAACAAAGCTATATTTTTCTTCTGAAATCAACATAGGAAGAACCATTTATATGCAATTGGCTATAAGTTTTGATATGATATTATATACGATGTTACATAGGTATATCAAGCAAAACTTCTGAGGAGTATTATATTTCTCCTCCTTTGGGATATGAGTGATAAAATTGGATTTCATGGCTTTAAGGATAGTAGTTGAGTCACGAGAGTTGTGACAACTTAGAAAACATCATGTTTGACCACCTCCAAACAAGCTTTGAAGAAATCAATGGTAAAGCCATCTGAGCCAGGAGCCTTACCATTGGGCATTTCTTGGACAACTTGAGCAACCTCCTCCATGGAAATAAGTTTATTCAGATTCCAATTATGCTCCTCAGTTATCAGTGCAAGAATATTTCTAACAATCTTCTAGATTGCTTTTGATATGTTGACTTGGGGCTCCTCTTCTATATTCTGGAAGTGTTGCACCAACACCTCCTCGATGTCCTGGTGAGCTTCATAAGACAGTCCCACTACATCCTTAATTCAGATAATTTTGTTTGACTCATGGGGGCTTCATTGACAAAGCAATATTATATCATGTGTGTTCATATTGGGGTATAAAAAATAAAAAAATCCTAAAACAATATATTGACTATATAATAAGGGGAGAACGAGTTTTTTTATGTTAGATATGAATATATGTATTATTGGGTATTATTTATTCAAAATTTTGACCAGGCAGATCAAAAAAGGGTGGGCTAAGGAAAAAAAAGGGGCCAACAGGGAGGGTATGCGAACCACTACGAACAAGCGTGCGAATAGAGAGGGTTTGTGAACCACTATGAACTAGTGTGCAAAGGTGTAGATCAAAGGTTCCTAAACATCTAAATTTGTCTAAGAATTCAAACACGAAGGTGTAGATCATGCAAGGATTGAGGCTGAGGAAAAGGGTTTTCTTAAGTGGGATGTGAATCAAATTTAATCATTAGTAGGACTTTGGAATCAAAGTAGTTGTTTCAAAGGTTAATATACCTTACAAGTTACTTTTCACACTTTAATGTTAATCTAGATACAAACAATTTCTTTCAATCATTTTGATAGAATAAACTTGAGATAATCTCTTCTTTGGGGGCTTGGGGTTAAAAATGCAAGCTGGCTCATGGATATAAAATTACATGTACTATATTGAAATATGGCCCTCAAACATCTAGAACAACATTTGTAGGCCTAGAAACTCCACCTAGATGGACATTGGAGTTACACATCATGCTCAATTAAAGAGTTTGTAGTGCACATAGACATAACTACTAAAGTTTTATATAAATCCAAGGGCCTCAAGAGATAATGTCAACATAGTCAATTTCTTCTTTAAATGAAAAAATAAATAAATTCAAGTTATGGGTATTTATTTATATCTCTCCTTGGCCTCCCTAACCTAAACCTTAATAATGGACTTGACTGGGTTTAGTTGACAAATTTCTCAAGGTTTGAATGCCTTGTCTGTTTATAATAAGCACCAGAATATAAATATATAAAAAATTCAGAGGAGCTTCTTCAGTGAAGGATAACATTGATCGTCAACAACTCAAGGGTGTGTACAAGATTGATTGCTCTTGTGGCAAGAGTTATATTGGGGAAACAGGTCGATCTCTGAAAATAAGACTAAAGGAGCGCGTGGCTGATATAAAGAATGAGAGATCCCGTACATCGGCCCTTCCGGAACACTCGTCCAAAACCAAACATCATGTGTGTCTGGAGGACGCTAAAGTGATTGCAAGAGAGGATAATTATCACAAAAGAAAAATCAGAGAGGCCATCGAAATTATGAAATTTCCTCAAAACCTCAACAGGGACAATGGGAGTGAAATTAGTGGAAACTGGCTTCCCCTGATCAGACAAATAAACCCCTCCAGGCCTTTGGAAGCATAGTATCAGGGTCTCTTAATAAAATTTAATTAGATAAATTTAATTAAAATTTAATTAGATTAATTAAATCAAAATTAATTAATTAAATTAAATTTTATTATTTAATTAATTATATTAATTAAATAAAAATTGTAATTAATTCTAAATAAGAATTAAATAGAATTTCTCAAATAAAAAAAAATTAATAATAATAATAATAATAATAATAATAAAATAAATTAATTAATTAATTAATTAGGCAATTAAGGCTTAATAGGTTAAAATGGTAAATATCAATAATTAATTAAAAATCATTATGGTTATAATTAAATTAAATAAAGTTAATTAATCAATAAAATTAATTAATCAATAAATTTAATTTAATTAATTAATTAATTAAAATTAAAATTAATTAATCAATAAGATTAATTAATCAATTAATTTAATTTAATTAATTAATTAAATAAAAATAAAATTAATTAATCAATAAGATTAATTAATCAATAAATTTAATTTAATTAATTAATCAAATAAAAATAATAGGAAGGATTATAAATCAATTATTTAATTAATTTAAGTAGATCAATTAAATCAAAATTAATTAATTTAGTTATTCTATTCTAATTAAAATAAAATTAGTCAATTAATTAAAGAATTAATAATAACCAAGGATTAACATTGGATTAATAAATAAATAAGTAAAATTAAGATTATAAATTAATTTAATTAATTAATTAATTAATTAGAATGGTAAATAACAACAAATTAATTAATCAATTAAATTCAAATTAATTAATTAAATGAAAATAAAAACAATAAGTAAGAATTAAATTAATTAATTAATTAATCAAATAAAATTAAAATTTGTTAAATTAATAAAACCAGTTGGAAGGAAATGAAAAATTAAACTTATTCATGAATCAGATATATCAATTAAAATATTTTAGGTTCTAGGTAAATTAATAGGAATAATTAATTTGAAAATAATAATAATAATATAAATTAAAAAATAGTAATAAATGAAAATTTTATTTATATAAGTGTCGGCTTCTTAAAAATTAGGGATCTAGGTTTATTTATACCCAGGTCATTATAGCTCTTCTCTCAATAAGTTTTCATTCATATTCTTTCTGATTTAGTCCTGATGATGGACCCCCTTTGGGGTTTGAAACGTCGACGGAATGAACACAAAACTATGGATAATCCGGATCATACCACTGCAAAAAACTACCACAGAAGCTTAAAATCTAACAAGGATTTTATTACCTTCTGAAAAACCTTCAAAACAATTTTTGGTAGAGCTTCCCACCAAACTAGGTTGCAATGGCTACCTTTGTGAATAACTTGAGCAAATGTTGAGTTAGTAAAATCATTTTTCAGCCCATGTTCATCCATTTTAAGGCACTCTCAAGTCTGAGAACAAGTGGGAGCAACCCCTTACAACCATCACATGAAAACTAAGTTTTCCAATAGCCCCTTAGGGCCATCACATGAAAACTAAGTTTTTAGAAAAGAAAGTTAAGAAAAAAACTATTGGTAATAAATATGAACGACACCAAACCATCAAACCCTAATAAAATTAATTGTTTCTATTTTTTTTGTTGCTCAAATGATATATGAGTGAGTTCATCTTAGCAACCATCAAATGCCATTGATATATCTAGCAACAATATAATCACCCCCATCACTTTGTTCAGATCTTATGAACAACCTATACAATTCTTCAATGTATTTTTGTACCATCATTTCCTTTTGCTTCATGTTTTTCAACTTTCTAGACAGATTCAACAAATAGTCCACAGGAAGACTTGTATTAAACAACAGCCATGAGAACATAATATATAATGTTTCTCCAATCTGAGAACGAATCTGATTTAGACAAGTAGTAATGTTTCTCCACAAGTAGCAATGATTTATAAATGAGGACTGCTTCTCTTATTTATATGAGAGATCAAGCACTGTCCTTATCCATTGGTAGCTCCAAAAACATAAAAAATGTCTTTATCTCTCACAAGCCCTAGATACCAGCGAATAGTAAAATGAATTAAATGCATTTCATACCAACGAACAATAAAAGCTACAAGGGATTGGTTTTGACCTCTTTAGGACACAAAAAATGATGTAAATAAGGCCAAAATTGAGGCAGATCTAGGGCCTAAGCTTTGCCTATAAGTTTGTCAATGTTTGACTCAATAAATCAACTCTCAAATCTGTTTTAGTACTCTATTTTATTGTAGGTTTTAGTTCCATTTGAGGAATCCACCGATAGTACATTTTGAATCAAGGTGTTTCATCCCAATAGTAATATTTCTTCATCTTTTTTGGAGCTTTGAATTGAAAGTGCATACCTTGCTTCCTTGCTCTTTGTTTTATAATAAACCAATATGCTTGTGGAATTTTACTTACTTTTTCATTTATTTATGTGCAAAAATAGATGGAGCTATTTTATAAAATTGTTACCAATGAAGAGAAATTTGTCATTGGCATGGTCAAGTGTTGAGAAGGTTGTACATTTGATGAAATGCGTGTTGAAATTGCGAATGATGAAATCATTGAATACCATTTTTATGTTACCCAAGGTGGATTAACTTTAAATCCAAAGCAAGAGAAAAAATGGAAATTTTATACAACACTTTTAGGAATCAAGAGGAAACTAGGCACATTTGATGTGGAAACAAAGGGTTCAAATGTAGTGGAAAGAACACCAATCTTTGAAAACATTGAAGAGAATGTGGAGGGACCTATGCATAAACAACCAAGAGTTGAAAATATGTCTTTGTTAGCGGAACAAGCCATAGTTGTTGATCATAGTTTATTGGCATCTTGGGAAAAAATTTGAAAAGTTTAATGGAAGAGTTCGTCAATGAGAAATTCTCAAAGTATATTAAAAAAAGGGAGAATCTAAAATAAATATCCATTGTGAAATTTGTGGCATTGACTATGGAACAGGTGATGTATCCTTCATAGCGCAAACAATGCACAATTTAAAAAACAATCATATGAAAACAGGGGGCCATCAACAAAGCCTTTCAATGCCAAGTGGTAGTTAAATTCCTTCATGTAACAAAGTACCATAGACAACGGTGGTTGGAGATCGATTTCATATTGATCAATAAATCAAACTTTTAGATGATTTCAACACGACACAAGAGCCTAATTTGTTAAAGGTGGTGGAATAAACACTTGTAGACTATAAGGACATGAAAAAAGTGAGAGTGGAATGTATACGATACAATAAATGGCTTCGTTTATTGCAAACAAGTGCTAATATTGTCAGTTCTCTATATGAACACATGAAATCAAAGAAGCACACTACTACTACTACAAATGAGGCTTCACATGAGGAGATTGGGTTAAGGAGTGGCACGATCGGGAGACCCAAGAAGCCTACCAATGATAAGTCCCAACAAAGTTTGATGAGGTTCTTCATCCCATAAACACCATCAGTATTACATAGGGGTTTTACAATTGCAAATCCTTCTACTTCAGGTGTGTTAATTAACAGTTTAGACTAAACTTGAATACAAATTTGTATATTATTTTATTTATCTTACTTCAATTTTTTTTATTTTTTTTTATTGTGTTGTCATATTATTATAGCTCAATTATCTCCCTTGTTACTACAATGTTGGGGGTATTAGTATCCTAATATTGATAGAAATGGGGAGAGATTGGAAACAAAGGTCCTAATGGATGATCAAAGGGGTGGAAGATTATGGGCCATAGAGAAGCATACCAAGATCATGCTATGTTATGAGGGTATTGAATTTCGTATTGATGGTATATATATGCATATTCATTGCTAGAGGGATTTTGAAATAGGGATCCAATTCAATTTATTAACATTTAGATTTTGTAAGTTGGTTCCAAAATGTGATGACTTTAGGATGTGATTATATCATGAATCAAGGTGCACCAATAAAAGAAGTGAACGAGATACAGGAAAAGGTAGAAGACTGGACTATTTGACTCAAAATGAATTGAAGAATGTTGCAAGGGTTACAAATGGTAACCATAGATCAACAATGCGATCTCTTTGGTGGTAGATGACAAAGGTTGTTACACTCTCTATTAGAATGAGATCCCTAAAGGAAAAGTTGTTTGAATCGACAGAAAGGAAGGATGTATTTAGGTTTTGTAAGGATGTGTGTGAGGCGCATAAGCAAGGAAAACTACAAGGTAAAGGTTTAGTTTGGGAATTTTTCAAGGATATCTTTCAGAACTTGATGCAAGCAGAAGTAGGGAGAAGGTATAGTACATCCACAAAATCCTTTTATAAGATGATCAAGCTATGGGGAGGTCATGGATTACATAGCCTTATTAGCATGAATCTAGATGGTCTTTCAATATCTATGACTTTAAGGCAAGTTAGAAAGGCATTGGCATATATCCCAAGGGAGCAAGAGCACATTTTTTAGGCAATCGGAAAATTTTATGCTTCTTATAAAGCCAAACATGCTATAAATGGCCCAATTCATGTATACCTCACTGAAGATGAAATAGTTCTGAAAAAATATGTTAGGTGGGTAGCAAAAAGAGATACATTGGTGGGGTTTTGTGGTACAAAAGAAGAACATCAATGTCAATCACATTTATTGGTGAGAGTTAGCGAGGGAGCTATAGACTATGAGATTATAATATATTCTTTTAAGAACAATGTTATTGGCCATTATGCACGTGTTATTATTGCAAACCCTTTACATGAAAAGCTTCCTCGTTTGGTTGTGGTTGTTCATCCAACATGTAATAGGTTCAATGCAATTTTTTTTATCAACAATGGGAAAAGGTATAATCTATGTGGAAGAAACACGTGGAAAAGAATTCAGGACCTATTTTTGGTCATTCCTCAGATGGGGATAGTAGAAGAAGACAACTTATGTTGAAGGATCATTCATCAAAATCAGGTCTTCGTTATCAACTTCCTTGGGAAGGGTGGAGGCTAATTGGGTTGTAAAATGGTTGCAATTTAACAAGATTGCATTACCAAAATTACATCCACAATGATAAAAAGCTAGTGAATCCTTTGTTTGGTGGTCGACAAGAATTGGTTTTAGAAAATGAGTACATAAGTTTCGGTCATGTCAGAATGGTTTATCACACTTTTAAAGTGGATGATCACAAGCTTGAGGGTGAAGATATAGAGAGAATGGATCGCAAAAATTGGAGTTCCGCACAACACATTGCTTCAAGGCATGTTCAGAGGTGTTTGAAAGAGTTGAGAAGTACAACAAGTAGAAATTTAGAGAGGAAACTAGCTACAAAGACTTATCTAATGATCGATGTTGGCTACATTGACATATTTATGTCTCATAGTTTTATCCTTTGAGAAAGAGTGTGAAATGCTTCATGAGTTCATCATTTCTTCACATTATGGTTATTTTGGGTACAGAAACAATCTCATACTAATGTCAACACAAATTTCATCAACAGAGAGGCATATCAATATGTGAAAATTTCTTGCCAGTTTGCAGTTTTGTTGATGAGATTGTTTCGAGATCAATAATCTAACTTTCCATGTGTTTTTCACCTGACTGGGTTAGATGTATGTGAGAACTTCTTTAGCAAAGTTGGTGGGATGGTTGGAGTGGAGAGGGTCTATGATTTCACTGACTTGCTTCATGTTGTTGGAACCCTTAATAGAGTAATTGAAGAAGAATAAAATCCCCAATGGCTTCATTTTAATAAATCTCATAAGAAAAAGGAAAGCATTTGGAATAGATTGCACCAAGAAACAATACGAAACATTGACATATTGTTGCAGTATGATTCAATATCCTTAGATGCTACAATTGTAGAAGCCCTTAAGATTAGATTGAAGTATGCACAAGACATTTTATCAACTCTTGGAATGCAACCATAAAATTACACTTAATGGTCTTCGTGGGATAAACCATGGACACAGGATCAAAGTTATCCAACATTTCGAATTGTGAATGAAGTATTTGATGATTCTCCACCGAGTTGTTCCAACTCTATATTCCAATCTTCCTCTTCATCAGTACACAATGAAATTGAAATAAAAATAATGGAAAGTGAGTGGAGACATGAGTTGGATGAAATTTTATATTCCATAGATGAAAATGCAAGCAAAATTATAAAACCAGTGGTGGATCCTAATGGTAAGGATATGTTCAAAGAATGTTTGGTTAGTCAGTTGAATGGAAATTTGACATTATCCAAAGATAGATTGACGAAAGTGAGAAATGGGGTTTACTTTAGGCGAGATGGGAGGGCTCCACAAAAAGGTGTTTCAATTGGCTTTGGAATTAGATCAAATTGTGGGATGTTGTTTGAAAGCAACTCAATTCCCACCAATAAACGTACTGCAATAAAAGGTGTTCCTCAAAGTAAAAAAACAAGGTGTTTCTTGTGGAACGTGGTACATTGGAAGGGTTCAAAGGGTAAGGAAGAGAGATGGTTATAGGGTGTATGATTACCATAATGGCATTGACCTTCTAGATAGATTAGAAGACATCAAAATTCAATAATGTTGGTATAGTAGAATAAAGGGCCAACGCATGTATAAGTATGATTTGACAGATCATGCTTTTGTACAACTTGAATTTGTTATAGAAATTGCAAACTTATCATACAATGCTAGGAATGATACATACAAATTAGAAGAAAGTGATTACAAATTTTTTTCAGATTTTGTGAAAATTTTGAACAAGGTTAATTTTCAAAACATTCTACTTTCACTTTCCTTATGTATTTCCATATGTTGGATCATTTATAAATAATTATTGGTTGTATTTTTGTTGATTTGTTTGTATGAATTTGATGTTAATTTTGTACTTTTTGGCTTTAGGTCTAGTGAATAGTTCAAATGGTGAATGTTTGAGATAACTCAACCTTTTTTTGCTACCTATTTTTGGGTGTAAGTTTCTTTCACTAGCCATTCATATTTTTGTAGTTGTGTTTCATTCAAACATTAATTTGGTATTTCCTCCATAAAAACAATATAATTACATACCTATATAACTATATGTACCCCTTACCTCAACACATATATACAATTTGGAGATAAGGGTATCCCTTACCTCAACACTTGTGTTGGATGCCTTCTACTGTGGTTCCTCTGAAGTTGGTCCATTTAATCATGAAAATAAAGAAGAGTTGGTTCCTTTTTCATGAATATGTTTCCTTTGGTTCCTTCCTTTCAATATTGTGTCTGTAACACAAATATTTTGTTGATTGTAGGTTTTATTGTCAATATACTCCTTGTTGACTGATCCAAACCCTGATGATCTGCTTGTGCCCAAGATTTCTCACATGTACAAGAACAACAAGCCCAACTGCAAGAAACTGGACCCAAAAGTATGCAACTAGACCCAAAAGTATGCAATGGGTTAGACATGTTAGAAGAAACTAATAGAAATTTGTTACCTATAAAACTTCAACCCCACCTGAATTTTCTTTAAGGACATGGTTATAAAACTAGCCTCTTGTATGAAATGTTATTACAAGCTTTGTTTCCCCAAATTTGCTTAGAATGGTTACCTGGGATGAGTATTAGGCGTTATGTTATTTTTTGGAAGTGGATCTGCATATTTTAGGATGACGATCAACAATTGGTGCTCTTACTTGTTCCATTGTGTAAAGAGATGGGCATTATTCGCATTTCTAACTTTACTAGCTTTGAGTTTTGCATGTAAGGATTTTATGCAATTATATTTTGTGACCTTAATCTATCAGATATTTAGAATTGGATGTTGTTTTGAGTAATTTGGAACTTTATCCATGTTAATATATCTTTCTTGGATGAGTATTCACTTTTTTGGTATTACTTGGTGAAAGTCTGAAAGGGTTTTCTGTTGATGGTACCAATTTTTGCAATATTTTGAGAGTCAATTGATGGTTTCTCTCTCAATAACTGATACTATGATTATTTCCAATCTAATGGTGATGATTTATGGATTTTTCTGTGTGTTGTACTACCATTTCTGCTTAATCATTTTCCAATGGAGTGTCCATAGCAATAACCATCTTTATGTGGTGCCCATGGGAAAAATATGTAAATGATATTTTTTGTGTTCTATTTGAATGAAGTTATGAATCTTAATTGAAATTTACTATGACAAAGATGGCCCAATGATATGAACTGTTTATTAGCCAAAAAAAATCACAAATTCCAACCTATTATTTATACCAAGAAAAAGACACGAAAAAGATATAAATAAATGTCTTGAATCTAGTTTGAGGATGCTTATTGTAAGTTTGTTCCATTATATTTTAGTGATTTTGAATTGTGATGTGAATAATGTTATATATCTTAAAATATGTAAGTTGGTACAATGAACATCCATACTTTACTATATTCTATTTGGTATTTAGAGAGATTTGCTTGTGGCTTTGGGTCCTTGTATACAATTTTTTTATCATGTCAGGTGGCATCTCTTCAGAAGTGTCTCATTGCCTTTGGATGTTGGATTATTGTATTATTTGCTGATATTTTTCTTAAAAGTGAGTAGAATTCTCATAAGACATATACTAATCTAAGTCAAAGAGGTGTTTGGTTTTTGTACACCACACTCTCTTCTTTACGAAAATCCCTACATTAAAACAAGAATAGGGGAATAAGGAGAACTTTGAAAAGGTATTCTATTCCAAAATCAATGGACAAATGTGGCTTGACGTTGGAGTATTTACACCTAACATGGAAAACTTTGAAAAGGTGCCCTATTTCACAAGTGAGCAACGTGGTTTGACTGAATCGAGACTTCACATGGTCAATCAATTGGGAATTCCTCAAGGTGAAGATGAGATCATCACACTAGTAAGGCATAACATAGTCAAAGGAGGTTTAAGGATCATCACATTGAAAGTTTGAGTTACAAAGAAAGATATGATTGTTGAAGTTTGATTTAAAGATTTGGATCAATTTTAACAAACTCCTTTCTAGATTTCACATAAAATTAATTAAAAATTTTCAAAAAAAACAAAAACGCAAAACAATAAATTAGTAAATGTCTCATAACCTAAACCATGCCTTAAAATTAAATTATTATTATTATTCTTATTTGTTTGTTTTAAATATTAATTTTACTATTTGTCTCATGAATACTCATTCATCCTTGTCAGAAAAGAAGCCTTGAACTTAACTTGACAAAGAACACAAATTTTTAATTAATTCCATGAAAGTGTCCATGTTTATGAGATGGATATTTCATAGTCACATCATCTACAGATCGACATTAGAGCAAGCTTTCACATTGAAGAAGGAATAATCCATGCTAGAGGATTGAAGAAGGGAGGGTAATAATTGAAGGTTGAGTGTAACTTCCAGTAGGGTATTCTCTATGTGAATGCCATTTTTCATTAGAATTTGCTAGAGTTTTCATTTTTATATGTTGTTGGAGAGATTTTGCAGTAACAAGATAACATAATGAAAAAGTGGAAGATTTAAAATAGAAGGTTGTAGTAACAGAATCTCCTGTAATAAACCTTAGTAGAAACATGAAAGACTAAGAAGGTGACAATATGAAACTATGGAGCACAGTTTAAGGTTATTTTAATTAGAAATCTACAGGTACTGTGAGCTTTTTCAAGAAAAGTAAATATGTATTAATGGAAATAACCAGCAACTTCTTACACAATTTCAGAAGAAGAAAAAAAAATAATGACTTACAGTAGAAAAGAAACACATCATTTTCAAAAGGCAGTTGGAATCATCCAAAAACTTTATTAAATCTCCAAGAAAATGTTGATACATTACACCAATATTGCTCTCTGAAGCCAAAATTCAGAACCCCAAAAATGGTTCCTTTATGTCTTTTTAAAGAAACATTACATTGAGGACAGTTACAAAAATTGTTAATTGTGAATAACTAATTTTAAACTACTTTCAAAACTATCTTTAGTTCTACTCGGTCCTTATGAGGACTCAAAAATTAAACTTATAAATTAAAGTGTTTTGTCTTGAAATTACAAAATATAATATATTTTTCCAAAATATATTGTATTCTTTTTCTTCATTGGATCACTTGGGATCGTTGTGCACTCTCGCTTGGGAAATCTCTAGGTTCCACTCCTTTTGTTGGTTATATTAAATCTAGGCATTTCTTCCACACTGCCAAGTCAGGATTTGGACACTTGATCAATTTGTCATAGGCCATATTGAAATTTTTTATTCTACTGTAGGTTGGATTTTCAATGAAGAGAGTCTTAACTAACCATAATAATTGAAAATATCTCTGCAAGTGATTCACAATTGTTGACCCTTTTAAAATTGTTGTTTTTCATGGGAAGCATTGATTTTACTTTTTGCTTCCACTAATAAAGTTTCATAGGTCTCCCATGGAAGAATATTTCCTTTTTGGTCCCAACATGAAGGTAATCCTGCTCAAAATCTCTTGTCAAAGTTTGAATTAAAGGGCAACACTGATTCCTTGATCTCTCCCAATCTAGTTTCTACATTTTTCCTATAGATATTCTTTTGCACCATCTTATTTATTTCTAAAATAATGGATGTTCTTTCTTGAATATCCATTTCTCTCAACTCCAGAGAAGACTTAGCATTCAAAAAATCAATCATCCTTTTTTCCAACTGTGCACTTTGTTGTGACTTGTTTTTATTGGAACAAATAACCATTTCTAGATCCCTTACCATTGTTTTCTCTTCTGCCATGACCAACATATGATCCCAGATTACCTTTATTTGTTGGATGATATCATTCCAAATAATTTCTCTTTCTTAAATAAGACACATGTTACCGTTTATTTTTTATTTTAATTCCTTAATTTCATCACAGGCTGTTAAATAATTTTTGTGGTGTTGTGATGCATTTTCTTTAGCCATGTTCAATTGTATCTCCTTATTCTTCAATTTCTCTTTAGTATCATCCAAATTCTTCTATATTTTCCTTAACTCATCCTCTAAAATATTTAATTCAGTCATCACCCTAGTGAGCTTATCAGTAGGGTCCTCAGAGTTTGGTTGCACTACAATTGTGCAAACATGTGCATCTATCTTCTGTTGTAGTCGTGCATTGAGTTCCTTCAGAGTTTTGTACCTCCTTATTTCTTTCTAGAAGTTCATGAGTTATAAGTTATTTTTCCTTTTCAATTTGAGCTACTTTTGGAGCCAAGACATGCTCAGTAGCAGGCAATTTCAATTTTTTTCTTAGCAATTGGATCTCAGATTCTGCTCCTTGTAAAAGTTTTTGGACAGTTATTTTGTCCTTTGGATTCACCCCAAGCTTGATAATTAACTTCTTAAATTATTCATTTTGAGTGTGTAGAGCTCGTGAGTTAGCCTTTTCTAATTTCAACTGACCAATTACTTTCCCCAGCAAGGCCTCTGTCTTACTTGCTTCTAATGAAGTTTTATTGAGATCATTATAAATCAACTCTCCATTTTGCCTGTGTAGATTTATCTTTTCAAGAAAAGGAATATCTTTTGTATTCATTGATAAACTAATTGTCCTGAAATCAGCTCTAGAAGTAATTTACTGTGTAACAGGGTGTGTAAATGAAAGTTTCAATTGACTCCTCTCCAAATCCATAGTTGAAAGGAGTTTAGTTTGATAACTAGGAACAAACTATGCCTCCAACTAGGTAGCAACATTAGTCTTAATTTTTTGGTTCCTTTCCTCAATTTGTTCATATGAATATTTCAAAGCTTCTAAAGATACATGTTCTTCTCCTTTAGGAATGGGGGATGAGGGTGCACATTTAGCTCCTCCTATTTGCAATTGAAACCCAATTTCAGTGGAAGGATTTTCCCTGAAATCTTCAGCTTTTGTTCCTCCTTTCTGCACCTTTTGCCTCTTATTGCCTTGAGAACTTTCTCCTTCTAATTCCACAATGTCTAGTCCTATTTTTAACCCTTTTTCAGAAGGAAGGGGAGTTTCAACTTCCATACTGCTTGAAATTTGGACTGTACCTCCATTTGCCAATTTCTCCCATTCAGGTTTTGGTTCATGGACATAAGGAGCATAAGAATTTTCTATTCTCCTCTTAGAAATGATATGATGAGGATCATAATACCACTTCTCTCCCAGCTAGAAATTCATACTCTGTAATAGTTTTTCTACCTCCTCATATGCCTGCCTATTATTGATAATGAAAGGCCCAACAATCCTGGGTAATTTGAACAAATATCCTTTCTTGGCTGGGAAAAAATGCACTTGATCAACATTTAGGCTCTGCCTAATGAATTCCAATGCAAATATTCTCATAGGCATAAACACTAACAGTCTATATGGAGGAATATTTGTACCATATAATCTAATCTCTGTGTAATCCTCAAATGGAAACCAATCTCCAACCTTTAAATCTCTACTCATTTGCAACAAAGACTAAGCTTTTGGAAAAATTCTAGGAGGGGCAACATTGTTAACAATTTTGTAAATAATTGACATGAAGGAAGAAAGGAAATAGGAGAAACCTTGATTATTTGGTTGAGCTCTGACAACATCAGTCCAATTCACAATTGTTTGTTTATTCTTATTGGGATCTGAAACATTCAATCCTAGGTCCATAAATTTCTCAACATGTACATATAGAAAAAGATATACTAGGAGAGAGGGAAATCTGAAACATCCAGTTATGTTGAAGTTAAGGAGCTGAGAATTGATGGTTTTCTCCCAAAATGCAGGAATATCTAGCACCACATTTGACTGCATCATCAAATGAAATAATCTTATGGCTTGACCATCTATCATTGATGCATCATCCCTTCCAAGAATCCTCATGATTACTTGCAAAATGGGTCCAACACCTTCAACAAAGCAAGAAACAGGGAACTGGGTAGAATCTGAAGGTAAAACAATGTTTGGAAGCAAAATGGAAGCATACAATTTCCTAGAATCCTCTATTGATAGGTTCTAAAAAGTCGACAGAAGGGTTTCATCAGAAAATGGAAGATATTGATTAGACTATGGAAAGGCTAGGGCCTGATGGATTAGTAATGAAGAAACTTGGAAAATATTTTCCCCTAGGGAATTCATGACAAAACATCGCTGAGGGTACAGAGAGGAGGTTAACCAAGTGATAAATTCTGGAAATTGATAAGTTTGAGGGACAATTGCAGAGAACATACCAGACTTGACCATTCTATCATAAACTTTTGACTTATTTTGGTTAGCTAGGACATTTTGGAGAAATTCCATTAAGTTCATAGGGAAATTGAATAAAAAATGTCGTGTTCAATATCCATGAGGGGAATATGAGTAGCAGACCCTGAAAGGGTAACTTTCTTTGACATTTTAAACCTCTCTTCAAAAATTGACAGAGTGGAAAATGCGTTTAAATACCTGGTATACTTGGAGTACTGAGTTGGAAGCTTCATGCTGCTAGAGGGGGTTATTGTCGCCAAGAGAACACAGTGAAAATGAAACAATGTAAACTTTAAAACAGGAACTGATATGGTTACCTGTTTCATTGAGGTAGAAAAAAAATCAATCGATTTTGAAAAGTGGTGATGTAGAAAAGTGGTGATGTAGAATATATATATATATATATATATATATATATATATATATATATATATAGCAATAGCATAGTTTTTCACACTTTAAATTTTTTTATGTACATTAGTTTTTAGAATGTTAGTGATATGCATGCTAATTCTAAAAAGTGATGATTCTGCATCAGGCCCTTTTTTTAAAAGACTTTTTTTTTTACTTTAAATTTTCTAATGTATTAAATGTGAATAATTATTTTCTAAATTTAACAATTTTTGAAGTGGTCTTCTTCTTCATAAATATATATATATATATATATATATATATATATATATATATAATTTTTTTTTTTGTAGTGAGGTCTTTATTTTTTTGCATAGTTAAAGAAGAAGGTCGATATTTTAAAGTTTTGATATTCTACATATTATATATTGTTAATTAATTTTTCAATGCACATCAAATAATTGTCTCTAAGAAAATAATAATTTTGAATAATTGACATAAAAATAAACATTTTGAATATAAATATAACTAAAAATTTACACATTTTGATAATTTTTGCTATAAATGACATGTCAAAATCACAATTTTTATAAAAAAAAATTTAAAAATGGCTAAATAATAGTTTTTTTTTATGAATTTCATGTCAAAAAATAATAATAGACACAATTTTTTCAAAAAATAATTATTCACATAAAAATTAATGTGAAAATCACATAATACAAATATTGAACATATAACAACATTTATTGAATGCTTAATCTTCTCATAAAATGTCAAAGTCAAAACATTACAAGTATAACTAATTAATAATTACAAAAAATGAGCTTGATTTCCAAGCATAACTTAAATTTAATCAACAATATCACATAATCCAAACTCTTCATCCTCTAGAGTTTCATCATTGCCTTCTTCTACGATATTTTCTGCTTCATTTTTCTCATTTTCCTCTTCTAATGGATCTTTGATGTCTACGAATCTCCCAATGTATGCCTTTCCAATCATTCCATGTAATAGAGTTTGAGGTTCCTTTGCTTTTTTTGCCACACGTGATTCACTAAAATCCCCTTTCTTTAACCCAATTTCTTGCATCGCATTTGGAAGAAATTGAAGAGAATTAATTCTTTGCTGAATAAATTTGCATTGTATTGGATTTTTTTTAATGGCAATGCAATTTCTTCCTTTTTGTAGGCAACATGCTAGTGTTGTACCTAATTATCAAGCACAAAATAAATAATGAATTAAATTAGTATAATGACATATATATTAAGAAAAGAAGATATTGAAATTCAATTCTATATAATAAAACTTACTTGAGCCTGAAAATAAATTCAGAACCCAATCTCCTTCATTTGAACATAAGTCTATAAGATAGTTAATTAATGACCGTTGTTTTTTTATAAATGTTAACTATCTCTCATTTTGCTTATTTATCTTCATATGTTAGATTTTCACAACAACATCATAAACCAGTACTTGGTTATGACTCTTTCCATCTACCCGATTAAAAATCATAGACATATAGCTATCATCTTTTGTCCAACTATCAATATGTATGAACTCACAATCATTTATAATTGGTTGATTTTCACGGTTAAGAAGATTTGAGTTTTGTTTGTAACATGAAATAGTAAAAGTTCAATAATCTTGTACTTAAATGAATTTTTTAACATTAATCAAACATACAATTTCAACGTCTTACCATGTAAGTTGCATCCTTGAGTTTGTTTTCCCCTTGAAGCTTGTCAATAACATTGTCAATTGTGTGTCTGAATGAAATGTCACAAATCTCCATAATGGTGATGATGTGACTTCTACAAATCCCACAACCACTTTACTAAGAGCTTGATAAATATAAGGGTCACTATCATAGTCAATGTTTGGGATATTGAAACCATGGGGAATATCTGCAATAACTAGGGAATAATCCCTTTTAGGTATGAGTTTAGCAATGTCTTCACAGTCACCTTGTATTACTTGATATTGAATAGTGGCAAGTCCATTTCAAATGAAATGAGTAAGAATTGGATCAAGTTCAACATTCCTAAGATGTTTCTTTCTCAGCCTTTTGATCTTAATTTTTTCAATAAAACTTCTGAAACTATCTGGTGCTCCATTTGCATCCTTCCTCATGTTTAATAAAATAAATAAATATATGTATAAATTATAAAATAAAAATAGTATACAGCTGAATAAAAATAAATGTATAAATCAATATACCTTTTTAAATACAAGATAAAAATATTTTAGTGTTGATGTAGAACTTGAATCTGGGTAGTTGCGTACAACATCATCCCAACTATATTCATTCAACAATTTAACCATTTGTTCTTGTATTTTCATGTAAACTTTGTGATTGAATAGATAAAGTAAAAAAAATTAAAATAATGATATGTATAACAAATACTGCCAAGAACAATATGTTATATTTAAAACAAAATTATAATCTAGAAATAAGTAAAAATAATTCAACAAACTTACTTTTGAAATTCCTCATACATTTCCTCCAATGATAATTCCCCTAACTTCACACAAGACAATATTTCTTTGACAAGTTTTTCATCCTTCACTCCTTGCAATGATCTCCAAGGTGTGATAGTCATATCTTCTGGAAGCTGCTTCATTTCAGGAACTGATTTACGGTTGCTACATATCAATGGTTTAGACTTTTTGACCTTCTGGTTTTTAATGGCAATGTTCTCAAACATGGTAAAGTCTCATTAAACAATTCCCATATCTCTCCAGTTCTAAATTCCAACTAGAAAATGTTATCAATACTTCTGAATATATCAAAATTTACTTTACCGCTTTTTGAATTGATTTTCTTCTCAATTTGACAGTCTATTTCCATACAACATTCCTTTCCAAATTATAGAGTAACATTTATCTTATCTCCACCACATTTTTCTTTAAATTCATTATGAATAAATCTAACCCTTTGAATGAAAGTCATAGACATCCTATATTCATTATCTATATTACGATCCCATGCCAATAACTTTACTTTTGTATATGATAAACAATCATAAATGATACATTTCATTGTTTCAAAACGTGGGTGATTGGGATATTCCTCCATTAATTTCCTTTGAGCTTCTACAAAATGGTTCCCCCCAAGCACATAATTGTATTCAAAACATTTTGACTTATCAAATGCTTCTTTGTTGGGAACTTGAATTGGATCAACAAGAAGCACATAATTAACCACATGAGCATATGGATTGTACGTCATCAATGTCTTCAAGCTGTGAACATGCAGGTGGTGTGGCTTTCTGATTTGATATTTAAGTTGTCTTTCACTTGGCTTATAGATTTGTCTCACATTAAGCTGAAATGTACGACCACCCTCAATTAAGTTTGTCTTTGTCAAGTTATGTTGAATGGCATTTTGTTTGTTTTAATAATGTCATCCTCTAAATTAGCTCCTGGTGTAATGTTTTCCCTTCTTTCTTTTGAATTTTCACTAGGATCTTCACTTTTGGCATTGACTACTTGAGAATGCTCAACTTTCATTTTATTCCTCCTAACATTCTCATCATTAACTATAACAGAGACATTCCCGGGTATTTTTACTTTTGGTCTTTTATGGCTCTTATCCTTTCTAACATCAATTCTAATGTCATCCTTAGTAATGGCAACATATTCTTCAGTGTCAATTTCAACTTCCTCATCTTCAAAACTAACCTGTCTACCTTTGCTAGATTTATCCACTATAGACGTTCTTTGTTGATCCCTTGGATGTAGTTTTGTAGCATCATGAATTACTATTTTTTCCTTTTTTGTCATATCTTCTTTTGACTTTGAGTAGAAACTGCTGACAACATTCATAATATCTTTCTCTATGAAATGAATGCCTCCCAACATAATTGAAAGATTTTCAATAAAATTATGTCAAACAAAATATCATATGTCAATAAAAACTAATATATAAAAATATAATGATACAGTTACAATAACGCAAAACAAAAATATAAATAACAATACTTACCATATCTCGTGCAATGTCATTTATAATTTGTTTACGCATCTTTATAGATTCCTCTGTCGTGTCATACAATGACAATGATAACTGATATTTAATCTTTTCATGTGATTTGGGTGGTTTTGTAAGTACATAAACAACTTCAGTGTCTGGTATCAAACAGATGTCTATGACTTTTCCCAGCATCTCATAAAGTCCATTATCATTAGAGATATCAATATATAGATATATCTACAACTGTTATTCGTCTTCTCTATCTTTCACATACCATACATTTTCTGTAAGATTCACTTCTTTTTATTTCTTCCAGTATGAAATTGTCTTCTTATCATTTGAGACACTTGATAGATTTGTAGTTATTAGCTCAGGTTTGGTTCATTCAACAGTGTTTTTTGAGGATCCACCTTTAATTTTAGCAGTTTTTGGTCCAGAAAGATTCACAGAAATCTTCTTTGATGCCATTTTACTGCAAAAAATATACACAATATATAAATCAGTAAATTACAAAAAAACAATAGCTTAAATAAACAAACAAAATGAAACAAAATCTAAAAACATCAAATAATCATAAATCATAAGTAATTTTGTAAAACATAACCTTTTAAACAAAAAAAAAATTAAAAATGCAGCCCCCCCTACCCCACCTCGCAGCCCAACATGCCCATAGGGGTGGAGGCCCGATTTTCAGAATCGGGCCTCCACCCCCACAGGCCCATTAGGCCGTGGGGGTGGTGTGGGAGGGGCTAGCGCAGCCTCTTCCCTCCCCACCCACAGGATCCATCGAGCCTCCACCCCCATGGGCTCGATGGGCCACGGGGGGTGGGGCCAAGAGAATTGGACTGCCACTCCCACGGGCTCGATGGGTCGCAAGGGTGGGTGCCGCCAGCGATCATGACCGGGCCCACCACATCCACTGCAAACATAGTGGCCTTCTGCCTTCCATGGGGCTGTCGAGTAAGCCTGGCTCATCTAAATTTTTAATTTGTAAAAAAAATCTAAATTTCATTAATAAAAAATTAAGTATTATTTTATTGGAATATGTTTTTGTTCAGGTATTTTACACGAAAATAACAACTCAACTGACACATAACTACTAATAAATCTACTGAATTTTAAAACTGCACACAACAAAAGGGAAACTAACCTTTCAAATGTGATAATATTCCGTTGAATATGTTGTTGATAACAATGTAGTTTCTCCACAAAATCGCTCCAAGTCTTTTAACGAACCTCGAAAAGCCTTGATGTGATGTGAGGAATAGTGATAATGAAATTTATGATATAGCAAAAATTATGGAATTGTTTTACGGCACAGTTAATGTGGGATTTATTTGTTTTTATAAAAACATTAACATATAAATTTTGTTATGCAATATAGGGAACTATGATAAAGTGAACATTACGGAATTGTTTTACTGCATGGTGAATGTGGGATTAATTTGTTTTTATAAAAACTTTAACATATAAATCTTGTTATGGCAATATAGTAAATTATGATAAAGCGAACATTACGGAATTGTTTTACCGCATGGTGAATGCGTTATTTTATTTTTTTATATAAAAACTTAACATATAAATTGTGTTATGGCGATATAGCAATTTATTTTAAATGTGTGATAGAAGATATAATAAAAATTTAAAAAGCATTCAATTGTCTAGTAAATGTTATATAGTTTAAGTAAAAAATTAATTTAGGTAAAAGATTTAGTTTACAACTTTAGTTTAAAGATTTAGTTTAAACGATTAATTTCATAAGAAAAATTTGTTAAAATTTTTCAATAAATTGTAGAAGAAAATTATGGAGGAAAATACATAAAATGAAATTTTTGGAGGGAAAAATTTCAGCAAAAAATGTTAGAGGGAAATTTTCATTCTTTAAGCTATATATTATCATGAGGAGAGATTTCATTTGTATCATTCAATCTCTTTTGTTTTAAAGGCATGGATTCTTCTTATAATGAAGTTTCCCTTTGTGAACCATCAACATCTTCATTGCATAACAACTCTATTCATATTGATGAATATAACGGAAATTCTTCCACTATGAATAGAGAGTCAATCTTCCATTTAGTCCTAATCCTAAGGACTATGAGAGCAACACTGATGAAGGGCGGAATGAAGAATTTCAAATAAATAAAGAGTCACGGTTTCCACTTAGTCCTAATCCTATGGACTATGAGAGCAGCAGTGATGAAAAGCATGATGAATATTTTCAAATAAATAAAGAATCGTGGTTTCCACTTAGTCCTAATCCTATGGACTATGAGAGCAACAGTGATGAAGAGCATGATGAAGAATTTAAAATGAATAGAGAGTCACGGTGTTCACTTAGTCATAATTCTATGGACTATGAGAGAAACAGTGATGAAGAGCATGATGAAGAATTTCAAATGAATAGAGAGTCACAATGTCCACTTAGTCCTAATCCTATGGACTATGAGAGCAGCAGTGATGAAGAGCATGATGAAGAATTTCAAATGAATAGAGAGTCGTGGTTTCCACTTAGTCCTAATCCTATGGACTATGAGAGCAGCAGTGATGAAGAGCATGATGAAGAATTTCAAATGAATAGAGAGTCACGATGTCCACTTAGTCCTAATCCTATGGACTATGAGAGCAGCAGTGATGAAGGCCAGGATGAAGAATTTCCAATAAATCGAGAGTCACATTTTCCACCTAGTCCTAATCCTAAGGACTATGAGAGCAGTAGTGACGAAGGGTAGGATGAAGCACTTAGTCCTAATCCTAAGGACTATGAGAGCAGTAGTGACGAAGGGCAGGATGAAGAATTTCCAATAAGTAAAGAGTCACATTTTCTACGTAGTCCTAATCCTATGGACTATGAGAGCAACACTGACAATGCAATTGATGAAGAATATTCAATAAACATTGAGTCAAATTTTCCATTTAGTCCTAAGGACTATGAGGGTAGCACTGAAGAAGGGGAAGATGAAGAATATCCTCCAAGTCAGTATTTCAAAAGCACATATGATCATAGTGAGGATAATATTCCTCATAATGATGATGAAAATCATATACAGATGATGATCAAATGATGGAGATGTTGCCAGCAAATATTGTATCGAGGAGTAGGAGCAGACCCTTTTGTATCAATCCAAGATGTTCTAGTATACAAGGGGTAGAGCAGAATATCTAACGAGAAGAAGTTCTATCAGTGCTCTCATTTCAAGTGAATGTTGTCAAAAATATTGCTTGAAACATATGGATTTCAAGTTTTCATTAGAGAAAAAGAAAAGATATTGATCAATGAATAAAAACATGCAAAATTCATATTTAGCGGGGTGCATGCATTCTACATTGTTAGGTTATGATTATCAGATTGGGTCTTTATTTATCTGTAGAAAGGCTTTCAAAATGTTTCATTCAATGGGTAATTGTCATCTGTCAAGAATCCAAGAAAATATGGAAAAGGATCCCACATTTTATTCAAAAGTACATCATAAACGACAGTTTGGGCCATTATCAAATATTGCAATGTCACGAATGAAAGATTTATTTTCATAACATGGAGAGTGTATGCCAAATAGAGAGACAATACATATTCCAGATAATTTCTCAAGACAAGAAATGTACAACTTATACAAAGAATATGCAGAAGGTGCTGAAGGACATGGTCGATTTATTACATATCAATATTTTGTGAAGACATGGAAGAAAGAATTCAACAATGTTTGTATTCCTAAGAAGATAAGGATGGGCATTTGCTATACATGTGCTTATCTTAAATAAAAAATGGATAAATGTGAAGGGGCGGAAAGAGGTAAGCATCCATAACATTAATTTTTAAAATTCTATAGTCATCAACTATGAAAACGTATTTATTAATGACTTTCTTTTATGTTGTGTAGATTCCATTGTCAAGGCGCTTCAAGAGCAACGCGAACAACAAACAAGTGAAAGGAAAAAGTTGTACAAAAATCAAAATAAGTGTTACGATAATCCAAATAAATATTTGGGTTTGATAGTTGATGGTATGGAGCAGAAAACACTTCTGCCACATTTTGTTCGCACAACCAAAAATTTATAGGAGGAAAATTTTATTCAGTATCACTTGGTCAGTTGTATGGTCTTCAATGGGGAAATCTTGCCAAGGGTATACTTCACAGCGCCAAATATTCATAATGATGCAAATATGAAAATAACCATAATTCATGATGTGCTTTCTCATTGGTCTGGTAATCTTCCTAAAGTTTTCTATCTACAATTGGACAACACTTTTCGTGAAAACAAAAATCAGATTTTTTTTGGATATCTAAACATGCTTGTTGAATTGAGATTTTTTCAGAAGGTAAAGGTTGGTTTCCTTCTTGTTGGGCACACGCATGACCATTTTGATAAGATGTTCAATCATTTTTCAGTCACATTGAAGAGGAAGGAAGTTGGGAGCTTGCCATCATTAATTGAATGTATTAAGAAATCATACATGCCAAAGCCTATTTTTGATGTGTTGGAAGAAACTTTTGACATGCGAAGGTTTATTCTGGGATCGAATGGTGAGGAGAAATGCATTGAAAAACTTAATGACATTAGCTTCCAACATCAATTTTGTATCAAAAAAATTGATGGGAAAACACTAATATGGGGTAAGAAGTATTTAACTACTGTAGAATGGGTGTTGTCATCAGGTTTGGAATTTTTGAAGTTCATTCCCGATCATCCAATATTTGCATCAAATATATTGTTATTACAATTAGTTGTTGAAGTTCATAATGCACGCAGACATAATAGAGATATAAATTATTTTGAATTCCTAGAAGAAATTAAAAAATGTAGTAGATATACATATGAGTACTTTGATATTGCTGATTCAATTTCATGGGAGTCTTTTTTCAATAATCAAAGTGATATCATTTCAAGAACAACAAATGAAGATATACCTTTAAAAACTCCATTTATTTGGGCACAAAATGTGCCAAATGAACATGAAGAAACAAACATTGTTGAACATCAACAATCTCAAGGTATTATTCATTCTTCACAGGTAGAGGAAAGAGAAATGTATATTGGTTCCAGAAGATCTCGTGCATAATGTGAAGCCATGGAAGACCTTTATAGGGGTTCAATACATGATATTAAGGAGGGTTGCATGATCGCAGTGCTAGTAGATGGAGATCCCAATGGTTATCCATTATGGGTTGCTAAGGTTATAAAGGTCATTACAAAAAATGAAGATGTTGCATGTGTTGAAGTACATTGGTATGCCACAAATACACACCCATTCAATGGTGTGTACAAGCCAAAGATGGTAGTTGACAAAAAATTGGCCGAAAGAGAAAAATAAAGGGTACAAATATGAATCATCGTCGCTGTACAGACCTCTTAAAATTGGAGGATGTTGACATACTTGTTTATGACTTCAATTTAACAAAGAGAGGAACTCTTCGCTTCAAGACGATAGATATTCTAAAGAGGTTGTTACCAAAAGGAACAATGTTGAGATGGGAGTCCATTGAAACCAGTCGTAAATCCAGAAGAATTTTGAAACCTGAAATGGTGGGAATGCATGTGGACTCAGATGGGGCACTAGTTAATGAAAGAGAAAAATATGGAACATATTCATCTGCATCCAGTCATTCATCTGAAGATGTGAATTCTGATGGTGTGCAAGAAAATATGAGTGATTTTGAAGAATTGTCTAAGATAGTTTATATGATTGATGTTTGCATCATATCTTGAGCTAAAAAAAAATGATTTCCATATGGTGATAAATGAAGTTATGAGTCATTTTTTATGTTTGTTGGATTATATGTTTTAATTATGATTATTTTTACTGTTTAGAATATCTACAATGCAACAATAACTTAGAGATATAATTTATGTTTCATTCAATATACAAGCATTGACATTTTGATTAATTTAGTCATGTAATTTGTTCATAATGTCATGGTTTAAATGTGTTGAAAACTTAGAGTTTTCTAATTCTATGGTTGAAAATTTTATAATTTTTTTTGTATCTTTAATGTTATGGTTGAAAACAATTAGAATTTTAGTGATATTTAGTGTCATGTTATTATATGTTTAACAACATGGATGAAAACTAATGGAAGTTTGATGTGTTACAGATCCCATTATTTTATTTTTATCGTCATTACTAAAAATTGTTGAAATTATACCTAGAAAAGAAAATTGTTATTCTACCAAAAACATTAGTGTGTTTTTATCCTCAAAAATAATTGTTTTTTGCACAAAAAAATCGATTTTACTGCCATTTTTTAAATATGTTGAAAATTAACCCTAAAAAAAACATCGTTCCAGTATACGCACTTTTCGTTTTTAGCACTGTTTTTTATGTTTTTTTGGGGATATTTTGGCTAGAGTTCTCGTTTTGAGTTTATAGTTCATGTTTCAAAGTTTACATTGTTATGAGTAAATTAGGGGAAAAAATGAGGTGTTATTGGCGAAATGTGGGTGAAAAGGAATTAATTGAATGTGGACAAAACAATACGGACATGCGACATGGCAGATGACATGGAAATATGATGTGGAGGGATGACGTGGAAGGATGGAGGGGTGATGTAGACATGACATGGATATGTTGATTGTCGCGCTCGCCTGGATGTCATGCTCGCTTGTTGGAGATCAAAGTGAAAACCACTTACAGAGGCACCTGTGGTGGTAAGTGGGATTACCCTATAGTGATGTTGCGGATGATCTCGACCATCGATCTCTCGACAACGGTTTTCCACCGGGCCGTTTACGGGGGCACCCCCTAGCATAATGGTCAATTATGTTGTGGTGTCGGGTTCCCTGTGTGCATGGGTCTCGATGCTACTAATGTCATCGATCTTGAGAATTGTGCTCTCTTTAACTTATCCACCGTAGGAAAATGGCCCACCACCATATAAAATATTTAAAAATGTCTTCACATAGTGGACCTGTGCCACCTTGGACTAAAATTAGTTTCTCTTTTTTTTAATTAAAAAACAATCCCAATGACATTTTGGCATTTCTTTACATTTTTCCTTACTTTTTTGCTATGATTTTTAATATTTGAAACAAAATGAAAACGAGCTACAACAATATAGATCAATTATATGTCATTTTATATACATGCACATAATCAATCTTCCTAAAACATGGTTGATCTTTGTGTGCCTTAGACCATTAAATGCCACAAGTCATTGTGAGATGTGCTTGAGTGTGGGTTGAGTAATTGCATTATGGGAGAACTAATATGCATCTACAATGTATATCAAAAGAAAAAAGTTGTATTGTAGATAATTACGTTGTAAGGCGTTTCTCTTTGAAACAAATTCCCCCAGCCGCCTCCGTGTTGTATTGTTCACTGTGGATTTGTGTGTTAGACGATTAAAAGAATTTTGATCGTTGATCTAAAACCGAAATAAGTTATTGAATAACGAAAAAATAGTTTAGAATGATGACGCATTCGTAATGGTAAGACGGTTTAGAATGATCACGCTCAGATTGCTTCTTTGTATGGTAAATGATCACGCTCAGATTTAGCGTTGATAAATGGCTATGCATACCATGTTTGTTTCAATCGATAGAATAGGTAACAGACAGGTATTTCCTTTTTACTTTCTCTTCCAGGTCGCAGAGCAGAAGAATCCGAACTAAGTTGGAAGAGCAGAGAAGATTGTGAATCTGGTTTTGTCTGTGGGATCAGATCGTCGGAAAATAAGTGTATGGATCGGAATAAGGCGATTGAAGATGATGAGTAATCGGAAAATGGTGATCCCGTTGAATGTACATTGGAATCGTAGGTGTGCAATATTTTGTGGTAGTTCTATTGTAAGAATCTGAATAAATTCTGATTTCGTGGAGGATAAATGAACCAGAAAAGTTAGTTTTTGTGTTGAACATTCTCGCAACCAGAATGAAAATGCCAAGAATAGTCTCGAATTGTTATATTCACACTTTTTGTCCCTTTAGAATGGTTATGCTCATCATTTCAAAAAGCTCGTAGCCCTTCAAAATTATTGGCTAACTTTTATTTATGGCATTATGCGTTTTATATTTTATAAGGATAAATTTAAATATTCTATATGTTACATTTTTTTAATTAGTATTTTCGGAATTCCATTGTGTAATTATTCATATTATTATTTTAAATATATAAATTGATTCAATATTATTATTTTTTTATATTATATTATAAGGTTTACAATTTCAATCATATATATATATATATATATAGATAGATAGATAGATAGATATGATGATGATGATGATGGTTAACGTCCGCTGAGACCAAATAATGGTCTATCGGACCTAAAGATACAAATTATCTATTTTGATTTAAGATTTTATTCCTATGCTCAAAAAGCTTGGAGAGAAGCCTCCCGAGCTCACTATAATTTTGACATTGTAAAAGGCTAGGAAGGTCGGTATTGTAACAAAGATTGTGAAACTGAGATCTAATGTGGTTATACGTGGGGCACTCTAAGAGGAAGTGGTTTTCATCCTCGATGTTCCTATTCTCACATATATGGCAGATCCTTTCCGTCCATGGCGTTTTAGGAACTGCCCAACGACCTGTTTCACTATGGAGCTCATGAGAATTCGTTCTAATCTTTGCTATATTAATTTTCTTCTTTGAGCTAGTTAAAACAGAAAGATACTTTTGATCTTCTAGGGTGGGGTTGATGACCTTCTTATAATAACTTAATTTTCTTTTAGCCGCTAAATCTTTCTCACACCACATTTTTTCTTTGAACTTAGAAGTAACAATATCTTTAATGTTATTTATGTTATATATATATATATATATATTTTTTATTTTCTTCAGATTTTTTAATTGAATTTGGTATAAAATTAATAAAAAGAAACCTTAAAAATAATATGTTTACACTACTCAATTTTATATTTATGATGTAATTTTTGTGATGTAGTTTTTGCTTACTATATTTTACATCAATTTGGAATCATAAATGTCACCTAATTGGTCAATCAATTTCATAATGATTTATAACACATTGTGTATCTACATAGTAACCCCCTAACCTTGGAGTGTATGCACAACTTTTCATTTCCTTGGACAATAAACTAAATGTGATGCACATCTCCATCTGTGGTCAATGAACTCTGGGCTACTTGGATACATTATCTATTTTTGATGTGAGATTAAGATATTTTAGAAACCACAATATTTCCAATTTCATAACCCTATTTTCCATTCCATTACAATGAATCTTAGTTGTTCGCTTGAGTGCATTCCTTTTCACCCTTGTTTCTACTTAACTACACAATGCATCACCCCCAGCCTTTTTTCATGATGTATATCATTGCTCCATGCCAATGTACAACACATCACTCCTTATTCCAAAAGTGGGGAGATAAGCTTGCACGTTGTGGAGATGGATTGAATGGAAGTTGGCGATCAAGCCTATTGGTCGATATGAAGACTCAATTTATATTCTGTCAATACGTTTTGTGGTTTTATGTATTTTTCTTTTTAGACATGCGACTATCATTTCTAAAAGTTTAGCATTGTTCTGTGTATTTCTGTGTATTCCAGACCACCTAACGCATCTCAAATGAGTCCTTGAGTTCCACTGCTGTCGATATGACAGATAACAGTGCCTCCAATTTTGCATATGGTCATTCTTTTGTATTTTAAATCATCCTTTCCTTCCATCTTTTGCTCTGTAATCTGTTTATCACTATACAAATGAGTCCTTGAGTTCCACCATTGTCGATATGACAGATAACAGCGCCTCCAATTTTTCACATGGCCATTCTTTTGTATTTTAAATCATCCTTTCCTTCCATCTTTTGCTCTGTAATATGTTTATCATTATACAACTATAAATTATTACGTGTGGAAAATTCGTGGATTTATGTTGGTGACAAGTTTTGTTGAATTTGATAGCATCGTTGTGGTAGAAGAGGATCTTGATTTAAAGAATGCACAATCTCAACAGCTCTTGTGAAGAATATGATGCCTGAAATTAATATGTATATGGTCATCTTTTATCGTACTCCTTAAATTGATAAACTGAATTCATACAATAGAAATCTAAATACCACCCTTGTTCGTCAATTCTGTAGATATAGATTGTGGTTTTCTTATGAATATTAAGGTCTGATTATTTACAAACTGGTCACAAAAAAACACGCTGCATTGTAATCCTTGATTCCTTAAGATGCTTGTTAAGGTGGTCTGAAATAAGTAAATGATTGATTGTTTTTTGTCCCTCGTCGGCATCTTATCACAATTACCATGAATCTTTAATGGCTATTTTAACTTGAATTCTTGAAAATTATGAGACACCCTTTTCAAAATAGCAAGCTAAACTTGTATATTATCTGGCTAAACCTACTTGCCTTATAATCTTCCACTTATCTACCCTGTATAGCCTTGAAAGGCAACTCAGTTCTCTGCATATATAGCTTTTCCCGCACTTCTCATGCTGTGAATCTCGCGAGATTTTGTATTATTTGAGATTCGCTGCTACTTTTTGAATCACCGTCCATCTCATCCTATGGAATATGAATGAAAAGGCATCCAATCAAATTTCCTCTTATTACAATGAAAATTGGAAACCAAAAATTTGATATGCAGTAAACATCTTGCATCAAATTTGTCTTGTCGTGGAATACATGTTAAACCATTGAAAAAATAAAAATTAAAAAAATCTAACAATTGAATTTGAGATGGATTGTACACCGGTATTTAGAAAAGGTGGAGCTACCATAAATCAATATTTTTCATCTAAATATTTAAATGTAATTAGATTTTTTCAGGAATATATATTTATATATTTTTTGAGGAATATATATTTATATATATGAAATTACAGCTTTAAATTTAATTTAACATTTTAATTTTTCATTAGTGTTAATGCTTAATTTAATTTTTCATTAATATTAATGCTTAATTCGATCGTTAGTTTTAATTCTAATTCTAGTTTTACACACTAATTATCAAAAAAAAAATTGTTGATAATTGTTCATTAGTTTTATGAATTAATGAGTTTCATTTACTAAGTTAATGAGATTTAAAACTTAATGAGGACTTAAACTTTTATTTATTACATAGGAATTAATTTTCTATAAATTTTATCATAAGTTTGTATATTTATTTTTAAAATTCTATAAATCTTGCCATGTTGAATCTTCCACCCCATCTAAGCTGCAATGGCTATAATGATCCTCCTAGACGAATATCTAGCCACCAAGGCAAATGTCTCGTCCTAGTGAATGCCCTCTACCTGCAAGAACCCATTGGGCACACATCTTGCCTTGAATTTCTCGATTCTTCGATCAACCCCATGCTTGATCTTGACCCAGTGAGAGCCCATCACCGATTTTCCCTCAGGCCTCAACACCACCTCCTAAACATCATTTTTCGTGATGGAGGCATACTCCTCCACCATGGCATCTCTCCACACCAATTGAGTGGTTGCCTCCAAGTAGCTGGAAGGCTCGACATCCAACAACTCCTTCATGAGTGGCTATCTGCTCTATGAAATTGATGTGCTAGGAGCACCGACTCGCTCTTGCGCATCTTGGATCAAGGAAAATAAATTATTATTATTATACAAATTATAATATATAATTTGTATATTATATAAATATATACAAATTATATATTTATATAATTTGCCAAAATTTTATTATATATTTATGTTATTGTTAATTTCAATACACTTATATTTAAAAATAACATATTTCTTTTGAAGTGGAAGCTATTATCATATTTAATGGCAATTTTATCATATTCAATTGTATCTTACTTAATAAATTTTTTATTTTTAATTATAGGTTATACTAGATGAAAACATTTTTATAATTAAAAAATATAAAGAAAACAAAAAGTATATTTATATGTGAGGGAATTTAATTCCTCCTTAATTTAATTACTTGTAAGTTTTTTCTATCCTTACATAAGGAGCGAAGAAGAGAGTTGGAGGGAGAGAGAGGGATGGAGCAAGGAAGAGAGAGAAGGAGGGAGCAAAGGGGGACAAAGAGGGAAGGGAATGAGGGAGAGACATCCATAGAGGGAAGGGATAGAGTGAGGGAGGAAGTGAAAGTCAGATTGAATATTAGACTATTGAAGATTTGTGAAACGGTTAGTGGGCATTAATAGTTACCACAAAAACTACATACAAGCCTTCCTATAAGATCTACAAACCCTAGAAACTGACTTTCCTCATCTACAAACCCTAGAAACTGACTTTCCTCCTTGTGTGGCTGAAATGGGACTGTAAATTTGGTTGCTTGGGGTTCCACCCCTTCACTCACTGAAGTATTTGATGCTTAGACTCTCCACATCTCCTTTGCCTTCAAATGCCTCTCTGGGCCGAATATATACCTTCTAAGTGAAGTGGGCCAAATATATCTGAATATATACCTTCTGAGTGAAGTGGGCCGAATATATGCCTTCTGAGTGAAGTGCGTTGGAGGGAGAGAGAGAGGGATGGAGCAAGGAAGAGAGAGAAGGACGGAGCAAAGGGGGACAAAGAGGGAAGGGAATGAGGGAGAGACATCCATAGAGGGAAGGGATAGAGTGAGGGAGGAAGTGAAAGTCATATTTAATATTAGACTATTGAAGATTTGTGAAATGGTTAGTGGGAATTAATAGTTACCACAAAAAATGCATACAAGCCTTCTTGTAAGATCTACAGACCCTAGAAACTAACTTTCCTCCTTGTGTGGCTGAAATGGGACTGTAAATCTGGTTGCTTGGGGTTCCACCTATTCACTCAATGAAGTAAATGCCTCTCCAGGCATAATATATACCTTCTGAGTGAAGTGGGCCGAATATATACCTTCTGAGTGAAGTGGGCTAAATATATGCCTTGTGAGTAAAGTGTTGGTAAATTTGCATATTGTACTAGATAGAATATGGAACTGGATTTTCTGCCAGAGCTTTTGTTGTGCTTCCTCTTCCTTCTGCTACCAATGCTTTCAATGCCCTTACCTTTTACTCCACTCTTAAGTATACCCTTCCTTTTTACACCTCTTAAGTTATTTTTCTACTTGTCTTTTGGCTCTCCATACTGATCTTGGAAAAGATTAGCTTTGGTTTATCTAGCCTTATGGAAAATGATAACAATTTAAATATTTTGTTTTAGAAATTTGTTTTTATGCTCATTAATATTGGAGAGAAGTTTTCCTCAATTTTTGTACTTTTCATGAGTATTCTTAACCACATCATTATTCATCATTATTATGTGAAATTTTCTTTTGGCTCTCCATACTAATCCTGAAAAAGATTAACTTTGGTTTATCTAGCCTTATGGAAAATGATAACAAATTAATTATTTTGTTTTAGAAATTTGTTTTTATGCTCATAAATATTGGAGAGAAGTTTTCCTCAATTTTTGTACTTTTCATGAGTATTTTTAACCACATCATTATTCTGTGAAATTTAGTGATCTTTTATATCTCATGATTGAATTTATGCCTTATAGCATTTCCTTTGCAACATTTGGTGCAATTGCTAGTTGTAAAATTCACGTGTGATAATAATAGAGGCATCATGTCACTCACATATCACTATACTAGGGATATAAATTTAAATGGGTATAAAAAATGTTAATGAAAATATGGATACCTACAATATCTAGTGAAAGTAGGAGTTTTTTAAATTGGGAAGGTGTATTGGGTTCGTATTGGTAGGAGATTAAATAAAGTGATTTTTAGAGGTATTTTCCAATATGTAGTCAAATTAAGGGTATTGTTTAGTATGCCACGAACACATGTGCTATGTCAGAGGTTCATTGAGTGAAACCCTCGTGGTTTGACTTCTTGTGCTCTATTGTAGACCTATGGAAGAACTTTATATTTTTCTCCCCTTCCTGGAGCCACGAGATTCTATATTTCCACTTCCATAATATTTCCTCATGTAAGCATCTTTCCCCCCATTTATTCAACAACTCCAGTTCCTCTTTCCTTTTCTCATCTATATACCACTCTTCCATAAGCAATTTTTGTAGTTCCTCCATCTTCAAATCTATCTCATTTTTTACCTGAAAGATATTACCAAAATCAATTTTATTCCAGTTCTTGAGTTGGTTTGTAATATATCTCAACCTAGCTTGCATTATAAACATCTTGGCACCTCGGATTAGCAAGGGATCCATGTAGGAATTTACAAGGTAAGTTCCTTAGATAGAACACCAAAGCACACCACTCACAACCAGATCACAGATCAGTACACCGATATTCTTGACGTGGTTAAAACCCTCAAAGAGGGAAATAGTCCACGACATGAGCCAATGCGGACACTTCAGGCAATTATTAATGTAAAAGAAAGAAAATTTACATAATCTTCTCTCATAAACGATCACCTAAAAAATGACCCTCCATGCTCTTTAAATAGAGATCATGGACCAATCGGGTGTTAAGCCACGGATCAAGTGTCAATAATACCAAGGAGAGAATGAACCGTCGAATCACTTCATGTCTAGAACATATCATGACCATCAGATTGTAAGTTACAAAAAGTACATACTAAAGAAACACACTTTACCTAACTATACACTAGACCAAGTTGTACTTAATTATTTCCTATGTGTCAAAATATCCTAACATCCCCCCTTAAGAACAACTTGGGATAGGATTGAAGGATGTACAAAGATGACACAATAGGAAAAGGACGGAGGCATTAGAGCCTATCCCCCCTTAGTGACAACTTCCTGAACTCCAACCATAAATCGAAGTTTAGTGAAATTCGCCTCTGTGAAAGCCTTTGTAAAGATTTTTGTAACTTGATCATCGGTTGAACAATATTGCACTTGAAGAACATGGTCATGAATGAGCTTTCTGATGAAGTGCATGTGTAGTTCAATGTTTTTTTTGCGCTGATGTTGGACTGGATCTTTTCATAGTTGAATGGCACTTTTATTATCACACCAAACTGTAGTCGGATGTTGTTACTAAAAACCAAACTTTGAAAGGATCTGACAAAGCCACAGTGCTTCCTTACTAGCTTCAACAACACCATGATACTCTTCTTCTCCTGAAGAAAGAGAAATGGCACTTTATTTCTTGCAAACCCATGTAATAGGTCCAAAACCAACAGTGAATACATAACTTGCAGTAGAATTCCAATCATTAGGGTCACCAGCCCAATCAGAATCAGTGAAACCAACCAATAGAGGAGATTCTTCTGCAGTGTAATGAATCCCAAACTGAATTGTACCTCGAACAAAACGAAGTATTATTTTAGCTTCTTTCCAATGAATTTCATGTGGGTTTTTCATAAATTGAGCAATAATGCCAACAACGAAGGAAAGGTCAGGATGAGTATGGGTCAGATACAAAAGTTTTCCTAGAAGTTGATGGTATAAGGTAGCATCAACTTCAGGGAACATACAAGTGACTGAAAGTTTGGCTCCAGACTGAAAGGGAGAAGGGGTTGGCTTACAATCTTCCATGTGAAATTGGTGTAGAAGATCGCAAGCATACTTAGACTGGGAAAGGGAAATATCTTCTTTGGATTGCAAGACTTGAAGACCAAGAAAATAATGCAAGTGTCCTAAGTCTGTCATTTGAAGCTGCTTTTTAAGGTTGTACTTCACATGGTTTATAAGGTTGGGATCACTACCAGTAAGGATAATATCATCAACATAAATAACAAGAATGATAAGAGACTTACCCACTTTCTTGGTGTAGACAGTATTGTCATAGTGACACCTAGAAAAGCTGATATCTAAAAGAAATCTATCCATTTTGGCATACCAAGCTTGAGGGGCTTGCTTGAGACCATAAAGATATTTCTTAAGCCGACATACAAGGCTGGAGTCTATTTGTATAAAGCTAGGAGGTTGTTCAATATAGATTTATTCATGCAAGTCCCCATGCAAGAAGGCAGATTTAACATACATCTAATGGACTTCCCATTTGAAAGAGGAAACAAGGGAAAGAACAAGGCAGATAGAGTTCATTTTGGCAACAGGGGAGAAGGTTTTAAGTATAGTCAATGCCTTCAACTTGTGAAAAACCCTTAGCAACAAGACGAGATTTATGTTTATCAACTTTTCCATATGGTCCAAACTTGGTTCTATAAACCCATTTGCATCTAACAAGTTTTCATCCCTTTGGAAGAGGAACAAGATCCCATGTATCATTTTCCAATAATGAACAATATTCTTCATTCATATATGCGTCCCAATCTGGATGGCCTGAAGCTTCTGCAAAGGTGTGAGGATCATAATTCACTGAATCTTGAGCCAGTAAAGAAGAGGCTCTATTGAACTAAGAACATGTACGACATTGATTTGTAGGATCACCTGCAAGAGCAATTGTTGCATCACGAGTAGCGCGGACCCATTTTGGAAGTTGAGGAGCTGACGGAGGATCCCGAGAAGGTGGGGGAGAATTGTCATCCTCACTGCCATCATCTGAAGAAGGAATATTTTCAGAAGTAGAAGGGATAGAGAGAGGTGGCACATCTGCCAAACTAGGCTCGTAGGCCGATATAATTTCAGGAAACTTTACATCTCTTCTAATGATAACATTTTTGGATTTAGGTTGAGGAATTCTATATCCTTTGAAATCGTTAGAATATTCAACAAAAATACATTTTTCACTCTTAGGTTCTAAAGCTTTATGTTTCTCATCTGGAATATGGGCCCATGCTTCACTTCCAAAAACACGAAAGTGACTTACATCTGGTTTAATTGAGCTCCATGCTTCTTCTGGAATGATATTCTTTAAAACCTTAGTAGGAGTGTGGTTTACTATGTAATTTACATAGTTAATTGTTTCTGCCCAAAAATTAAGACTAAGTCCTTTAGATTGAAGCATACAATTAGTCATTTCCTTTAAGGTGTGATGCTTCCTTTCAGCTACACCATTTTTCTAGGGAGTATATGGAACAATATGTTGCAATTGAATTCCATGCTCAATGCAAAAGTTGGTGAATTTTTTGCTAACATATTCTCCGCCATTATCGGATCTTAGCTTAATAATTTTATGTCTAGATTGTTTCTCAACAAAGGCCTTAAAGGCCAAGAACATGTTAAAGACTTCATTCTTGATTTTTAAGAAGTATACCCAAGTGCGTCTAAAGAAATCATCAATGAAAGTTAGGAAATACTTGTATCCAAAGAATGAAACAACTAGAAGTGGACCACATAAATCACTATGCACAAGATGTAAAGGGGCTGAGGCGTGCTAAGAGGCACGTTTTTCAAAACTATCTCGATAATGTTTTCTGAGTACACATCTGGAACAAACACCATCTCTGCAAGATACCATAAGAAGACCTCTCACCATATTTTATTTACATAGATTTTGAAGGGAGTGATAGTTTAAGTGACAAAATCGCTCATGCCAAAGTTTGCCCACTTCATTATTATGAGCAACAAATACCGAGGGAAGAGTTGATGACCCAAAGTTGTTAAACTTATACAACCTTGTAGAATCATTAACAATTCCAGTAGCTAAAATCTATTTGGGATCTCTTAGGTCCTTAATTACAACATCATGAGGTGAAAATTCAACAGTTTTACCTTCACCTGAATGAGTTATCTGATATACAAATAGAAGGTTGTAGGATAAGGTAGGAACACATAATACATCATTAAATTGACCATTGTCTAGATGAATAGTTCCAGTCCCTACAACACTAATAGATCTATCATCACCAACATATATATTTTTGGTGTTACAATAATTTAAAGAAGAAAACATGTCTTTGTTTTTGGCCATGTTCTAAGAAGCTCCAGAATCAATGAGTCACTCATGAGAATGAGAAGAAGAAGATACATTTATTGTATAACCATATACCGAGATGCTTGACAACCACATGTAGAAAGTGTTATTTCTGGAGATGAAGTTGAAGAGTTCTCGAAATGGATGTTATGCTTCTTCATTGCTGCTTCCAAGGCTTCCATCTTCTTAAAGCATGTGGATTCTAGGTGGCCATCACAATTACAAAATTTGCAATGTCTATTAGTCTTCTTCCCTTTATTTTTAGTTGCCTTATCATTTTGTTGGGTTTATTTTTCATTTTGAGACTGAAATGGCTTAGGACCCTTGTTTGTTTTAGGACCATTCTTTTTAGTATGTTGCTTCTTAGGATTCTTTGAACTTGGATGTTGGGCTGGTAAGGCTTTCTTAGAAGAGTTTCCAGTATTAAGAAGACCAAGATGTAAGAGTTTTGCTTGTTCTCTTATTAAAGAATCACAAAAGGCATAAAAAGAGGGGGACTTGTAGTCTTGTCATTGAGAAATAAAGGCTTCTCTAGTAGAATGGAAGGTGGAAACAAACACAGAGTAGGTTAGTCCAAACTTGGTACGAATAGAATAGATAAGGCTACCATCTTCTTTCTTAACCTTAACACCTTCCAAGAGAAGTCTAAGGGTCTTGAACTTGGACAAAATATCTTCAATGGAGGAATAAATATTGGGGTCCAATGTAGGCAACTCATTTTCGAGTTGATGGGCTCTAATTTCATTTTTAATTCCAAAAACTTTATTGATTTGCTTCATTGCTTCATCAAGGGTATCAATTTCTACGATATGGAATCTACGGTATGGAGAAATAGACATCCCTATCAACCCACGTGTTTGACATTGCTTATTTTCCCATTTGGCTTGCTATCTTCATCTTTAGATTTAGACTCTTGGCATGAGGCTATTCTATAAAGACCTTTACATTTAAGTAAATCCAAAATGTAAGATAACCATTGGAAGTAGTTGGTGTTGTCAAGAATAACTAGGCACATATTTTCCATTTTAAAAGAAATTGAAGTTGTAGATGCTGAAACTAAGTGTTCTAATGGAAATATCTCGAAAAATTAGGCTGATTAAAAAAAATGGCTTCCGGATGAAGAAGTTATGGCTTTTTGAAGAAAAGTTATTGAAGATGCCGACAAACTACACAAATGTTGGGAAGTGAATGATAATGTTATATTTAAACCCACACCCCCCACCTTTCCAGATTTCATCTAATTAGCTCACTTTAAGAAAAGATTACTTTATGTGACCCACTTTTATAAATGAGTGAAAGTCACTTTTACAATGGTACTTTCTGAACTATCCACTAAATTGTAACTTAAATAAAAGATAAAGTGACTTTAGAATTATAAGTGACTCAGTTTTTATAATGGGTGAGAACATTTTTACATAAAGTATATTTAAAAAATAAGTTACATGTGCTTTTGAAAAAGTAACTCAACAAAAAAAAGACTTGAACCCAAGACTTCTATTCTCATAAAGTAACTTTGGACCAAGTGAGCTAGTTTAAAAAGCTAGTAATTTTTGGAAAGGAGGAACCTTTTTTTTTGCTCACTAAAGCTTTGGAGTGCGTGCTTACTTGAAAACCCCTTTTTTGCCTACAAAACAAAAAAACAACCACACAAACCAAAACGAACACGCAAAAGAAATCCAAGCCTTGCGGCTTAAAGTTAGATTTCGATGGAAACTATATATTTTCCTCAACGTTTCTAGTTTTCCGAGATCACACTAAGGCGCAACAGAAAAGAGCATACACATGAGAAAAATCCTTTCTTTCTGTTTCTGATTTTCCCAAATCGTACAAAGTTGTGGAGGAAAGAGCATACGCAAAAATGAAAGATATAGATCCGGTAATAGAAAAAATATAGAGGACTATATACCGAAATAAACAAAGAGATAAATAACTATAACTGCAAATAAAGATTGTATACCTCCAGATCTTAAAACTGATGTAGCTAGGGCTACTAGAAACCTTTTCACATGAAATGAAATGGGTTCCTCAGTGGAATAGGTGCTCTTAACACAATAGAGCAGCCCTCTCAACCCAAAAGCAGTCAAAAACAATATATCTATGAAAAGATAGTCGGATACAGTTGTACCGGCTTTGGATTTGGATCACCAATAGATGCAACCCTTGAACATCTCTGATATCATGTAGAAATTTATGGGGTAAGCTCCTTAGATAGAACACCAAACGACACCGCTCATAATTAGATCACAGATCAGTACCCCATTATTCTTGAAGTGATTAAAACCATCAAAGAGGGAAATAATCCACGGCCTAAGCCAATGTAGCCACTTCACAATTTATTAATGTAAAAGAAAGAAATTTACATAAGATTCTCTCATAAACGGTCACCTGACAAATGACCCTCTATGCTCTTTAAATAGAGATCATGGACCAATCGAGTGTTAAGCCATGAATCAAGTGTCGGTAATACTAAGGAGAGAATGAACCATCGGATCACTTCATGTCCAGAACATATCGTGACCATCAGATTGAAAATTTAAAAAAGTACATACTAAAGAAACAAACTTTACCTAACTATACACTAGATCAAGTTGTACTTAATTATTTCCTATGTGTCGGAATATCCTAACAATCCAACCACCATTTCTTAATGTTCTCCATAAAAGAGGGGTGATTTATTCAGAATGAATCAAAACTAAATGATCTGTTTTTAGGATTTACTAACACTACAACCGTTAACACCATCGAAAAATGATCAGAACCCCCACAGGGGAGAATAGTTTACTCTATGTCTATCCCTTACAACCGTAGATCCTCAGATATTAGGAATCTATCTAGCCTCAAGGCTACTTGATGCTCCCCTCCTCATTTGTTACTCCAGGTGAAGATCCCATTACCTGTCTCAATGTCTATCAATTTTTCTTCTTTAATGAACCTCATGAAGACCTCAAAGTCTCTGTCTATTCACCTCAAGCCCCCCTTCTTTTTTTCCAATGAGGTGAGCATATTGAAATCTCCCCCTATAATCTAGGGATGGTTCGACTTTCTTCTCCTTAGATTCTTCAAGGCCTGAATGAAGCTTAACTTTTCATCAATCCTCTGCGATCCATAGACATTTGTAAGTAGAATGGACCCGAGAGCACCTATTATCTACATCTCCAGAGAAAGGAAGAATCTAGTGGATTATGCAGCTATTAGGAGCATTATCTATGGATTCCACCGGATGACTAATCCTCCTATGCTACTTTGAGCTTTAACATCTAGGTAACTAAATATTTTGCCTAACTTCCTATCAATTTCCTTCATCTTATATGTCCTACACTTCGTTTCTTGTATGAATATCAGATCCGACTTTTCCATTTTGATCTTCTTCTTTAACAATATTTGTTTTCTCGGGCTATTCATGACTCTTGCATTCCGAGTAATAATTTTCATATTTAACTAGGGGGGTTAGGGGGTGAGCTTAAAGCTATCAGCTTACCTGAGTTAATCAAAATTTCTCCAAGCTCTTGAAAGGCCACGTTGTTTAACTTTCTTCCTCGTTTCCTTCTAGTTTTCTTCGTACCTAAGGGGGTATGGGATTCAAGCACCCTAATACCCAACTCCCTAATTTTCCCGTGTGATCACTTCAGCCCACAAATTTTTTCATCCTCTTGCATAAGGTAGAGGTATTGGATATGATCCACCCATTCCACTGGAATTACATCTAATCCCTTCTTTCTCCATTGTTATAACATATTTTTCATATCCATTCGCTCCCTTTCCACTCTTTTCTGAAGATCGGGGTCCTCAGTATGCCTCACTTGGTGTCATTTCAGAATCCCCTTCGAAGTCTTTCCCCATGTTAGGAATTTCCATACTTTTAGCAAGGTCTTCCTATACCTCCATTATGCCTTTTGTTCTGTGATACTTTAGATTTTTCATTTTATCTCCTTCGTTCTAGTCTTCCTTAGGTTCCATTTGTGAGAGAACATTGAAACTATTCTTTGACGTTACTCTCCCCCCTTGATTTCGTTGTTGTTGTCTCCTGTTAGCACGTCCTTTCGTCTTTAGTTTTACAAATCTTTCAACATCTTTCTGCTCATGTTCCTTATGTTTATCCTAGGATCCGTTCAGGGGGCAATCCTTAATCAGATGTCCATGCTAGTGGCGGTGCCTACATCTAAAGGGAATTTTTTCATAGCCAATGGGATACAACCATACTTTGTCTCGAAATTCCAACCAGATCACTTTCAATAATGCTCTGGATACATCCATCTCCATTGCAGATCCTTGCAAACGAAGTGTATCTGCGTTGTAGGGTTGCATCTGAAATATTTACAAACTTTCACAGGTTATCACCTATAAGCTTAAGAGTCAGTGGTAACCAATAATCCATGGGAAGAGAGTAAAGCCTAACCCACACAGGAAAATTTGTGAATGTCCCTTTTTCAGGGGTGAAATTCTCCTTCCATGGTCACATATACAACCCAACAGAGGCAAGGAAATAAGGCCCCCCATCAAACACTCGATCTTTGTCCTCCAAGTTTGCAAATGCCATTGTAAAAAAACCCTTTTGACCTCAAGTGCAATTCTATCTCACCACGCAACTTCCAATAATGTGTAATCCAATCGCACAAAGCTTTCTTTGTAGGCCACAATCCCATAAACTTGCAGATTGACCGCATACATATGCATACAATCTCTGAACGCTTGGGTTTGAGGGTTTGTAATAATGACCTTTGGGATTACCATCGTCTTGGGCTTGCATGGACCATTCCCATTAGCCCCTTTCATTTTTTGCTCCTTATCTGATTGGTCTTATATCATACCTTTATCCTTACCTTTTTTATGACCATTCAAACCTTGTTTACCAATCTCACCTACTCCTTGACTCGTTCCTTCTAACCCATATGTTGAAATTTTGACTCCTCCCTTGGAACCTTTTCCTTTGTCTACTATCATATTTTTGTCCCCCTCGGGACATCGTTCTCGCCATAACCCTACCTGCAAAATTTTTCTGAAAATCCCAGCTTCCCTTAGATGTAATCTCCATATATGAGAGGCATATTGAAATTTAACTCTTCCTTGAAATCATTTGACCAAATTCCTCCAATAAATTGACGTCAAAAAGTGAATGTTTATCTCTCAAATTAGTGTCGCTGAAAATGTGTTTTTTTCATATATATATATATATATTTTTCCATATTGTATCATCTTTTTTTCTAATATAATATAAATGAAGTTGTTAACAAAAAAAACTTTGGAAAGTTGAAAATATTATTATATATATATATATAATATAATATAATTTTTTTTTTCTTTTTATTTTTTGAGTGGAGTGGGATTCTAATCTAACTTAAATATAGAATACAAGTTGGTATAAGCATAATTTTTTTTAGAGTTTGTGAAGCTTATATGTTATATATGTTGGTGTACTTTTAAATAAAGAATATAATTTTTTTTTTCTTTTAGCATTTTTCTTTTAACTTTTTTTAATTGAGTATGATTTTAATCTAATTTAAATATTTTTCAAATAATTTAAAATTTGTATTTTTACATATTTATATTTTAATAAATGAAACTATAAATGTGAAATTATAATTTATATAAATTTATTATAATTAATTTTAAAAATTACAATTTTAAAAAATAAATCTTAATAAATTTGAAATTAAATAAATTTACAATAATATAATTAATTATTAAAATAATTAATTAAAATATAGATAAAGTGAGTTTTGGAAGTATGTTAGGGCAAGTACAATAATGAAAGGAATTGTGACCACTATAATAATGAAAGGAATTGTGACCACTACAATAATGAGAGGAAATGGGTCTTATCATGAATGTAATGCACCTCTCCTCTGTTTTAGTTTTCGTTTTATTAGGAAAGTGAGCTGTGGAACTATGAGAGGACAAGTACAATAATGAAAGAAGTTATAACCACATAATAATGAGAGGAATTGGGTTTTATCTCACATGTATGTAATGCAACTCCCCTCTGTGGTTTTTAAAATGTGTGTAGAGTGGACAAAAAAGGACCACACCTTGTAGATTTAAAATGTGTGTAGAGTGGACAAAAAAGGACCACACCTTGTAGACTTAATAATGGAAAAGTGACCAAAAGCAAACAACCCTCAATCATATCAGCTAAAACATTTTCTATTTGATGATGTATAAAGTTTTAAAATAATGTTATTAAAACATTTATTTAAGTTCAAAGAAAAAGTTTTTATTTTTGAAAAAAAAATATTTAAAGTTTAAATTGAAAAATACAAAATTTAAATTTTCATAAAATAAATTTTAAATATCAAATATTAAAAAATTAAACTTAATTCACTTTTTCATTTTTCATTTTTTATTTTTACTCAATTGTGTTCACAAAAAAATCTTTGACCGGACCAACCACATAAATAGAATTCGTACTAGCCAAAAAAAACTATTGTATATTTTTTATTTATTATTTTATAATTTTTAAAACTATTGCATATAAAAAATAATTTTATTTTATTTTAAATATTAAAAATTTAGTTTCCTAATATTAAATAAATAACCCATTTAAATTTAAAATAAAAATATCATAATTATTATTTATTAAATAGATAATATATCCGTATTGCTTTTAAATTTATAGTTTAACAAATATGATATATTTTTTATTTATTTAATATTTTATAATTTTTAAAATAATTCTATATTAACTTTATATTTAATTATACGTAAATAAAAAAATATCATTTCATAAATGGAATTGAAAATGATGTATTTAAATTTAATGATAAAAAAATATTAAAAATATTTATTTAATTATTTATTTTTTATTTTTTTATTTTTTATTTTATATTTTATATATAATGTGTATTTTTTTATTATAATTAATTTTTATTGATGATGATGATGATGGTGGTGGTGGTTAATATTCGCTGAGACCAAGCAATGGTCTCTCTGACCTAAAGAAACAAATTATTTATTTTGATTTAAGATTTTATTCTTATGCTCAAAAAGCTCGGAGAGAAGCCTCCCGAGCTCACTATAATTTTGACATTGTAAAAGGCTAGGAAGGTCAGTATTGTAACAAAGATTGTGAAACTGAGATCTAATGAAGGTCAGTATTATTAGCATTATTATTATTATTATAAGAAGAAGATGAGTATAGACTAACCTAGGGCACATTATTGTATTTGCTTATATTATGACCATTTATTTATTTATTTTTTTACTATATAGACAAATATATGACAATATGGAAACATATAATTTGAAAAATATACTAGTACATAATAAAGCAGATTTTTTTTTTTTTAACAAGAATATTATATAGGCAAATGTATAACCATATGGAAAAATATAGTTTGAAAAATGTACTGGGATATAATATAAACCAGGTTTTTTTCTTTAAAAAAAATATTAATAAATAATTTGTAAAAATAAATATTAATGAATAGTTTGTAACAATAATATATTTTAGGATAGACTAAATTGAGCGTGTGTTTCTCGAATATTGCATAATTTGATTCAAAAGTCTTAATCTCAGAATAATAAATAATTTTAACCAAAACTTTAAATTTATATGATATTTTTTTTGATTGCGAAAAATGAAAAAATGTAATGATAATTAAATTAACTTCCATGAAAACACCAAAAAGGCCGAGCACGATCAACATGTGGTATCCAAATGACGTCATCAACACCATCACTGCTTGTATTACATAATGCAGTGGTATATCAATATGGCTACGCTGATTGAGCTCCACATTTTTTTCAAAGGAGGGACCCCAAGGAATGGCCTGGTTTCCGTCGCGGCCCGGAAAAACCTCCAATCTGTACAACTGATATCCGTACAATTTAGCTCCACATTTTTGTTAAAGCTGCTCTGCTCCACCTGCTCCATACAGAAAGCATCTTCTTCAATCATGGTGCCTGTAGCAGCTTCTCTGGGATTCGAACAGATTTCTGATAATCTGTTGTATTTACATCCAGGTACGAAACACAAATGGCTGTGGCCAATTCGCTCGCCACTTATTGTTAAGTCATGTGCTCAGGATCTTCAATTAAAGTGCGTCATGTGTTGAGGATCTTCAATTAAAGTGCATTCATGGAATGTATGTAGAGTTTTACAGTTTCATTGATCTGGGATAGATCTTACAATTGAATGAACATTCCAGAGCGCCGAGGAATCATTCATTTTGGTTCTGTTGATCTTAGTAATGTCCAGCGCTTCTTGATTTTTCTATCTTTACTGAAATGCTGGCATAATTTTCAAAATTTTCCTTAGGTTTTTTATCTCCTGTTCAGGCTGCTCAGATTTTTGCTGTCTTCGGCCATGAGATGTTGTCAAGTCCTTCCTTGCTGAGCAAGATTTAATTTGCTGTATTGTATTTGCAGGCGGGTTACTAGCCATGCCTTATATTTGAGAAAGAAAGTGATCTTGTGATCGTCAGCCAGGCGCTCAATATCAAAGCAGTAAGCTAGAAAGATCGATCGATCATGGCGTTCTTGGCTCTGCTGGAAGTGGCGTCCATGCCGGTTCTGCGGATTCTGCTAATCAGCGGCCTCGGGGCCTTTCTCGCAACTTCTTACGTGGATGTTCTTACTGCGGATGCCCGTAAGCATGTGAATAAGGTTAGTATGAAAAGCCTTAGTCCTCTGTGAGGTCTCTAGTTCGATTCTTGTGGAGTTTGGTTAGTATGAAAAACCTTAGTACTCTGTGAGGTTACTAGTTCGATTCTTGTGGAGTTTGATTTCGCGTTGCAGGTTACTTAAATTGATCTTTGTTTAATTTGGAATGAAGTATGTCAATTGACAGAGAATTTGACTGTTTGATGTTTATTTATGGATTTGGGTTGAAAGTGTGTGGTATGGGTGGGCTGAGGTACAAAATGTAGAAAAACAGCTTTGTTGGGAAACAGTATTTTTCGTCTTCTATGATCAACATTGAACTTTAAATTGGTCTTTGTTTAATTTGGAATGAAGTATGTCAATTGACAGAGAATTTGACTGTTTGATGTTTATTTATGGATTTGGGTTGAAAAGTGTGTGGTATGGGTGGGCTGAGTTACAAAATGTAGAAGAATAGCTTTGTTGGGAAACAGTATTTTTCGTCAACTATGATCAACATTGAACTTTTAAATTGATCTTTGCTTAGTTTGGAATGAAGTATGTCAATTGACAGAGAATTTGACTGCTTGATGTCTATTTATGGATTTGGGTTGAAAAGTGTGGTTTGGGTGGGCTACGGTACGAAATGTAGAAAAACAGCTTTCTTGGGAGACAGTATTTTTCGTCCACTATGATTAACATTGAAATTTTTGGAATTTTTTTGGTGTTAATTTTTTTTAATGTGTAGTTTAATTACGTTATAATTTTATTTAGAAAATTTTATAATGACTATTATGCTTCAAAATTTTAAATACTACGGAAATTTTTAATGATACTAAATCTATTTCTTCATACAAAATAATTTAAACATTATCACAATTAAATTTATTGAAAGCCAAATTCCAACTAAACTGGAACCTCCGTATACAACGCGATTTTTTGATATTATGTTTTTGACGGAGGTTAAAGACTCGACAGGTTTATGTAAATTTAATTTACTTTACATACTATTCAAAATAAAATATATACGTTATAAATATAATATGGTGTCAACATCAATGTTATAATTCTATGACAAAGATGTCGTACATTCGGGTACATTCAGATGCAGCTAGGATAAACAACTTTAATTAGCCTCCGTACTAAGAAGCCATGATAAATAACTTTTTATTAGCGTCGAATGTTTCATGGTTTCTCTCATTTATTGTTGTTACGCGTTGCCTTGCCCACGTAGATTCATCTGTCCACTGATTTTACGTTATTATTTATTTTATTTTATTTAAAATATGCGGTATGAGAGGAAAGAGTATGTATTTTTGTTTTCCTGAATAAGTGGAAGTATAAAAATATTTTATTTTAAAATGTTTTCAAAGACCACAGAGAAAGTTATGCAAATATTTTGGCAGTTAGTTCTTGGGATAACCTATTAAGCTAAAAGTTAGCTCTTGGGATAATCTATTCAGCGACAAGTTTGTCGAGAAATTGAGAGCGTTTATTGTAAAGCTTCACAGGAAAAATGCCAAATACATCAATCAAATCAAATGAAGAAGCAATCTGTTCCATAAGATATTTTTAAAATATTAAACTAATTTTTTTATACTTTATATAAAAAAAAAAAAAAAATCTTTATTATTATTTCCACTTTTCTGTTATTATTATAATATTAATAATTTAATTACATATAAATTTTTTTTATTAATAAGATAAATAATAAGCAGGGAGAGGAACAGGGAAGAAGCCAGACAAGGGAGGAAACAGAAAATCTAAAGGCTACCCTCTTGAAAGAGATTGTGGCCGTCCAAGTCCAGACAACGAGAAACCACGTGATGTTGCGGAAGATGGAACAAATGTTGCAGGAAATGAAATGGGCTATGGAACAGAAGAAGGTGAAACCTGGGTGCAGCGCCACGGCGCCTGCCCCGGTCAACTCGTCAGATGAGGAATGACAGAGATGAGTCTCTGGATTTTTTGTTTAAAATGATGTTAAAAAAGAACTGTGCCTGGTTACTATGTTATGGTCGTGTAGTTAGTTTAGTTAGCAGTATTCAAAAACTTGGATATGACACTGTGAAGGAGAAAAACATTTTTAAATTTTGGTCTGGTTATAATGCTGATAGGTGGTGGTCTGGTTTCCTACGCGCAGACTAGCCACCTGAACATTACTTTGCTGTAAGTTTCTGTAATATAGAAAGAGGAATGCCTAAGTTTACAAAAAAAAGAAGAAGAAGATAAATAATATAAATTTATTTTCCTATAAGTTATTTAAAATGATTCTGGAAAACTTTATAATTAAAAGTGTTTAAGTTATTAGGGCGTTGGGATGGACATTTTATCAAAATCATACTGAAATTCCAATGTTTACTGGGAAAAAACAATGCCTCATTAAACTACAGTTGTGATTTTTTTAATTGTGATTAATAATGATTAATGTTATGTTATTTATTTTATTTAATATCAATTTCAGGTTTTCATCCTTCTAAACATCACTTGATATAATGAATATTAAAAAAATTGTTTAAAAGTATTAAAAATTAGTTAACTTAAATACTTATAAACATAATTTAAAATAAATAATTTATTGAATAAAAAAATCCAAAAATATTCTATAACAGGTTTTTTAATGTTTCTGTTGGGGGTGTGGTATGAGGAATTTAGCGCCGTGGATATTGGGCTCGCCACCTGGTAGAATGAATAACATTGAATTTGGGGGGAGTGGCATGGCCACCCTCGAGCATCAAGACGCATGCGATGTTATAACCATTTGTTCCTTGGGGTGCATGTTAGTTGTAGACTATGAGGAGAGGGGCAGCGCGGCCTGAGTCGCATCTCAGCCGAGAATTTGTATGCAACTAATGAGTGTAAGTCCTAGATAATTATTTGGGAGGTCATCGGGTTGTATCGAGGGGTGTGTTTAAACTGGTGGGGGTGTTGTGTATTTTCAAGGTTGATACTATTAATTTCGCTTTAGCTATCAAAGACTTTGAATCCAAATAGAGGGTTGGGAGATTAACTCATGGATCAGGGACTCAACGACTATCAATCCTTCAGGGTTTCTAAGAGAGACACTGGTTTTCTGCAAATGATGTTGGGTGCACAACCTTATCCTAGTAATTTTGAAGCCCTTCAGTAGGTTAATTCTTAATGTTTCATTTTCGTATAGTCTCAGAAACGTTACTTTGGATGTAATCTATGGTTTCAACACTAATAGGTGGCCCGTTATGTGGTCACAACCAAATGAAAGGGTTGTGGGGGGTTGCACGATGGCTTGTTTTTGGATTTGGGTTTGTGTCTTGGTTAGAGGGGTCTGACACCGTCTAAATCATTTTCACCATTCTCTCGAATGTTGGTATTTTCTTTGTTTTTGTTGTCTTGAGCCCCCTGGTAGCTATTCCCTCCACATCTGGTTGGGCCTCTCTTGTATTATCGAGCCTTGTGACCAATTTTGCGTTGACCTATGTAAGCATTTTGTGACAACCCCTATGCAGTGTCAACACATGAGGAGTATGAGGGAGGGGGGGACGTTGAGGTCCCCATGATCGTAACCGAGCCCAACAACATGCCCAAGAGGCTACTAAGACCTTCCGCTTGGCTACCTCCAAAAACCCGAAGTGAAATTCAAAATATTCAAGCTAGGGTAGCGAGAGATAGACATGCCTTCTTTGATCCAGAGCTGTTGGAGGAATTCAAGCCTTGGATTTTGGACCCTGGGGACACCAAATGTGGAAAAAAGAAGTATCTCCAAGCCTTATCTTCTACCGGCAAAGGAAAACCTTGATAGGTAAAATTCTTGTGGAGAAGCTTTGTCAATCTTGAGGATATGAAAAGAGAACAACATAATTTTTATTTCTATATGGAGAGGATGGACACTCATTTGGCTCAACTTAAGTGTCATGTTCCTTGTATCGCCACATCATTTCCTCCTCCTAGATCTAGCGCAAAAGATTTGGCACACGTTACTTATTTTGAACCCTAGTTAATATATGGTTGCTAATAGTTTTTCTTATTATGATTATGCAGTAGATACTCTAGTTATGTTGCAAATTTAAAAATTTGTGCACTTTTGGATCAGCTACTCTATATGCATATGGTAAAAGACATATAGTTCCCATTGGATAGATTAATATCATCTACCATAAAGATTGATAATAACACATAACTTAATTATGTACTAAAATCTCTCTAATTTTATAAAAACAATAAAATCTTAGTTTCTTAAAAAACAACATAGTTTTTAATAATAATTTACATTTATCTTAAATTTAAATGTATAATTTCATATTCACATAATAATGTATCCACTCTGCCCTATATATTTTTTAAACATTATTCCTAAAACATTATCTTCTAAGTAAGTGTTTTGTTTTTTAATATTTCATCTATAATATAAAAAATATCAGTGCTTTAATGGAATTGTGGTAAGTAAAAGGATTGGGAGGGAGATTGATGTAAAAATTTTAATTATGGTTATTTATAATTAATAAGTTGCTTTTTATTTTATTTTTATTTTCAAAGAATTTAAGAATGTGATTATTAAGTTATTGGAGTGGTTGGTGATAAATTGGCTTAAGGTATTTCTTCAGTAAAGGTGGTATATTCAAACCTTTGGTTTACCTGAATTCACACATAGTGATGATGATTGAATTTGGAATTGACTTTAATGGACTGTTTTCTCAGATTTACCATACTTCTCATGGTGATCGTTGTTGACATTGAGGGCAGTACAAGCTAAACGGTTTGACTTGGTTGTCTATTTTTCTAATTTTAATAGAAAAAGGTATATTTATTAAATTGAGGTCTGAGAAATTAAGTAGAATAATTTTTAAAGAATATATAGATAAAAAATTAAATATTTTAATAATATTTATTGATGATGATGGTTAACGTTCGCTGAGACCAAATATTGGTCTATTGGACCTAAAGAAATAAATTATTTATTTTGATTTAAGATTTTATTCCTATGCTCAAAAAGCTTGGAGAGAAGCCTCCCAAGCTCACTATAATTTTGACATTGTAAAAGGCTAGGAAGGTCAGTATTGTAACAAAGATTGTGAAACTGAGATCTAATGTGGTTGTACGCAGGGCACTCTAAGAGGAAGTGGTTTTCATCCTCGATGTTCCTATTCTCACATATATGGCAAATCCTTTCCATCCATGGCATTTTAAGAACTGCCCAACGACCTGTTTCACTATGGAGCTCATGAGAATTCGTTCTAATCTTTGCTATATTAATTTTCTTCTTTGAGCTAGTTAAAATAGAGAGATACTTGTGATCTTCTAGGGTGGGGTTTATGACCTTCTTATAATAACTTAATTTTCTTTTAGCCGCTAAATCTTTCTCACACCACATTTTTTCTTTGAACTTAGAAGTAACAATATCTTTAATGTTATTTATGTTTTGCAATGCATCATTCTCGTTGATCTCCCAATAGTTTAACCAGGCCCTTGTGTCTTTATGCCACCCCCGATTGAGCCTTAGGTGGTTTTGGCTGGAATTTAAAGCTAGCTTAGGAAGTCTATGATCGTCTATGTTATTGAGTTTGTGCTTGTACAAGAGAAACCTAATCATAGCTAGGATCTCAATAGGGGAAAGACTTGCTTCTATAAGGAGAATATGATAGGGTGTATTACTTTTAATTTTCAGGTTATAAGTTATAAAATGCTTCTGGATTTGCTCAATCTTTCTCCATGATTCTTTGGAGATGCTGCAACCCCAAACCTCACAGCCATATAAGATAACAGGAGTGACTAAAGTTTCAAAGAGGAATTTCTTTTTATCCCACATTACGAGGTTTGTTGTTTTACAATTATTTTCAAGACCAAAATAAGCTTTCCACCCCCCATTAATCATTTTCTCAATGCTATGGTTCCAGTTGAGCTTGTGATGAATATCAATTCCTAGGTACTTGTAAGAATACACTTCCTCCAAGTTATTATTGTCATACATAAAATTAGCGTAAGTGTCCTTCTTGGATTTGATAATCATAACTTTTGTTTTGTCAGTGTTAACAGTCATACCCATGGTAGAGCAGAAATCCTTAAGAAGCCTGAGTTGCTTATCAAGATCAGATGGGCACCTTGCCAAAAGAACAATATCGTCAGCATAGAGAAGAAGGATGACGACTATCCCAGCTAAGATCGTGCCATCACATCTTGCTTCCTCTAAATAGCCTTCGAGCTTATCGATGTAAATGCCAAATAGGGTAGGGGAGAGGGGCCAACCTTGTTTAACTCCGATGTTACATTTAATATCTTTCGACCACCCCTCATTGCTCTCTAGCTTGGCAATTACATTCTCGTATAACCTTATAGCGGCAACTCTCAACTCGAGAGGAACCTTTAGCTCTTCTAATCTATTCCAAAGGTTGTATCTAGGAACCATATTGAAAGCCTTTCTAAAGTCCACAAAGCAACAAAATAAATTAGATTTATCATTACGACATTCCTCCGCAATGATCCTAAGTGTAATGAGGTGGTCTGTTGTTGAGTGATGCCTTCTGAAACCTGCTTGGCCTTTAGCTTGCTTACCTTCACTTTCAAGCCACATGCTTAACTTCTTTTCCAAAATACTACCATATAACTTGGCTAAGAGAGGGCTGATCATAATTGTCCGATAATTAGAGGGGTTATTTGTATCCCCACTTTAAAAAATAGGGATAATGAGGCTCTCAGTCCAAGGTTTAGGGAACCCTTGCTTGACTGCTTAATTGAAAAGCTTGTGGATGTGGGGGATGAGGACAGGACCTCCAATTTTTAAGATTTCCGCCTGGTAACCTTCAATGTCCCTAGCTTTCCCATTAGCGAGGTGATTAACCCCAAAATTAATGTCTTCTAAAGAGAAAACTTTTTTTGTTGTGAGCAGGGTTTCCAAATTATCCATGACATTTGGAGATTCATAAAGCTTTTTAAGATAGGAATTCCAATCGTGAAGAGAAATTTTATTATTATCTTTAGTCTTCCTAGTCAGAATCTGCCTCCAAAATTTCTTAGGAGCTACCTTAGAGAGGTGTAAGAGATTCTCCTGTCTTTGACGAATGTATTGCCTCTTTTTCCTTTTAGTTAGGGCTTTGTATATTTTTATCTTGTCCATTTTAAGAGATTCATCAACAGCTTCCTTAATTGCTCTCCTCGCACTTTTAAAATCTTTCTCATACCATGGATTGGTTTTGTTATTTTTTATTATTATTTGAAACTTCAATTGAGAACTTGTTAATAGAATATGAGAGGGTTGTAGTAAAATTATGATAGAGGTCTTCTATGTTGTCTATACTAGATAAAGGAAGCAAATTAGTTTTTAATTCATTTAGAAAGAGATCATTTTTATTTCTATAAAATATTAAGTTCTTTTCGCTGTAAGTATTATTTTCTGTGGGAACTCTATGCATGACAAAATTGACAGTTATAAGTAAAAGCCTATGATTAGAGTCAGGTTCGTGGCCGTTTAAGATGTCAAAATTTATTATTTCGTTGTATAATGGGAGATCGGAAATAACGTAGTCTACCATGCTGCTACCAATTCCATGGATGCAGGTCATCTTGCTAGAATTGGACCACTTCTTTAGACCATTTCAAATTATGAGATCCTGAGCACTACAGAGCTTGACTAGCTCCGACCCAAACAAATTTTCCCCGAGGTCTTTAGAGCTCCTTTTGTACCTACTAGCCAGAGTAGGGTCTTCGTCTAACCAAAGAAGATTAGGGTTGGAATGATTGCTTAGAATAATAGCTTGGTTGTTTGAAGTTCGAGCATTAAAGTCACCTATTAAAAGGATATTACCGTCATTCCTTAGGCTAGAAATATCATTCTCTAAACCAGTGTAAGGGTTAGTTTTATCTAGATTCTTCTTATTATAGAAGTTAGAATTGATGGGGGAAATAACATATTGCTATGTAGGACTTTTTATTATTAATGTCTCTGATCTCTATCCAACTATATTGGTTGTGAGGGTCGTTTTTATAAATCCTAGTATGGGGGGAGATGTTCTTCTTAATGTAACAAGTTATTCCCCCAATGCCTCTATGGGAGGATCACTTGTTCCAGGTAGACCATAGCGTAAAGCCATCTATGTTAGGGACCTCAGATTCTTCGTGCTCTCAAGTTTCAACAAGCAAAATAATATCAACATCATTTGAAATCCAACTTAGCTTGGGGCCTTTGTTCCATGGGAAGCCTCAACAGTTCCAAGAAAGGATCCGGAGCATGTTTAATTGCTATTGATTACTATCTTTTTGGTTTCTATATCGAATAAAGACTTTTCTTTTTCTAATTATTGCCCATTTTCCTTCCTTTCTAGCTTCTTTTACCTTTTGAACCTCCTTTCTTAATTTCGCTTGATTTTCTAGAATGAGATCTTCATTTATGAATATTCCCATTCCTTTTAGACTTGAGGTTTTACTAAGTATGTCGTACTTATGATTAGTGGAGCTCACCTTTATGCAGATTAGTCTTCCTTTATTCTCGGTTAATATCCCCAACCTTGTTGCTTCTGTGAGATACATTGTTTCAATTTGTAATCTATTATGTAATTCCGTTTGGGCTAAGGCTAAAGTATCCTTATCTACTTCCTTTTTTAAACCGAAGATTATAAGGTTCAAGGCCCTTTTGTTACGTTCGTGGTCTAATTCTATTAATTTTTTCATTTCATCTTTAATTGGTTTGATATCTAACTTATCTACCACATTATTTAAGGTGAGGTGGCTATTAACTTTTTCTTCTAGTTCTTTAATCATGTCTTTCATTTTGAGACTCTCTAAAGTATCAGCATCTCCTTGTTGGGATGGTTGGTTAGTATCTTGATTTTGTTTTTCTATAGCCTGCAATCTAGTCTCCATTGCCTCCATTTTATTCTCCAGTAGTTCTATTTTATTTTCTATTTGTTTTTGGATCGTGTCTTCAAGAGATGCAAATTTATTTTCTAGCATGGCTTCTAACTCTTTTTGTAGCTTGGCTTCTCTTTCTTCTCTACGTTTCTCTAAAGACTCTATATACTCATAGAGGCCTTGTAGAGTAATTGTGCTAGGTCTGCCCTTGGTAATCTTTGGTAACTGTGGTGATATATTCATACTTGAAATTATATGAGAAAATATATATTAGAAAAAGAAAAAGATAAGGAATGTGTGCACATGATATCAGCAAACCTGACTACAAATCGCCCATGCCCACTGCAGCCCGCAGACCGAAGAATATATAGAGTACGTTTTTAACTCTTTCACCGAAGAGAATATGCGAAGAATATATAAAGTACATGTTTAACTCTTTCATCGAGCCTTAGAACTCTTTCACCGAAGTATATATAAAGTATGTGTTTAACTCTTTCACCGAGCCTCCAAACTCTTTCACCGAAGAATATATGCGAAGAATATACAGGGTATGTTTTCAACTCTTTCATCGAGCCTCAGAACTCTTTCACCGAAGAATATATGCGAAGAATATATAAAGTATGTTTTTAACTCTTTCACCGAGCCTCAGAACTCTTCCACCGAAGAATATATGCGAAGAATATATAGAGTACGTGTTTAACTCTTTCACTGAGCCTCAGAACTCTTTCAGCGAAGAATATATGCTAAAAATATATAGAGTATGTTTTTAACTCTTTCACTTAGCCTCAAAATTCTTTCACCGAAGAATATATTATGAATAGATTATTTTTAAAAATAATTAGTAATGTAGTTTATAAAATTATGAATATTTTTTTTATTAGACGTAACCTGTAATTTGAGTAGTCGCTATTTAAGAATCTGAATTTCTAATCAATAATTTTTTCATTACAAGATGTTTTAATAAAACATCTTATCACCTTCTATCACTTTCTATTTTACCTTTATTAAACAAAATTATTAGTTTATATATATATATATATATATAGTAATTATTAAAAAATATGAATAGTCGCTATTTAAGAATCCGAATTTCTAATCAATAATTTTTTCATTACAAAATGTTTTAATAAAACATCTTATCACCTTCTATCACTTTCTATTTTACCTTTATTAAACAAAATCATTAGTTTTTAAATATGTATAAATATATTATATATATATATTATTTTTTCCTCTTAAAAATATTGTTTAGTTTAGTGTTAACATTTAATATAAGTATATTTTGATAATTAATATTCATAATTTAAATCTGAAAATAATATTTATTTTATTATTATTTTAAAATATAATTTCTTTTATTTTTTTTTAATAAATCTTTTTGACAAAATCAAAATAATACATATCTCCACTCATTTAGAACCACCCAATGTGACTCCCCCTAATGATGAAACCCGTTGATCAGTTATGTATTGTGTGATTTTGCCCAATAAAATTCTCAAAACAATATAGATGACAAAGGCTTAAATTTTGAAAAAAATAATAAAAATAAAAATTAGGTTATTATTTTAAAACATAATTTTATTTTATTTTCTATTGTGCCCTATTTTATGATTGAATGAAAATAGGAAATGAAAATAAAAAATGCAAAAAGCTTTTGTTGGTCAGGGTATGTGGAACCTTTTTTGTTATTCAAAGAAACCTTTCATAATGCTAACGATCGTCCATTCATTCGCTGGAATGCCCAGTCGGTTCCGGGCTTTAGGTTTAGAATCCTTTTTTTTTTCAGCACGAAAAAAAGCTATATATTGTGTTATATTCATCAAAGAAACAAATGTACAACAATATTTATATGGGAACCACCAGATATGGCAGAAAATGTGGATCAAAGCCACATAATGAGGAAAGATTCAAGAATCATTTTCTGTTCTGCTACATATAGTTCAAATGGAGAGATAATTGCTAAAAGCACAAACGATAGTTCAAAAATCGGTCCCATGAGACAAAAGAATATGGAAATATTCAAAAAGGAAGTCAAAATATTGGGAAAATAGAAAACATACCAGAGAGACTTCAATATATAGAAAATTATGTACCCGGCATGCAAAAGTCTTGAATCTGATGAGAGATGTTGTCCACCATTATCTGTATCCTCCAAATACCCTGTGGAGATGATGGGCCCTGTTTTGATAAAGCATCTGCCCTCCAGTTTTTAGGTCTAGAATCCTTCTCTCACTGTATGGAAACTATAACCATGAAAGATGCATGCGATGGATTTCCATGGCGAAGATGTTAGTTACCTTCAAAATTGGCTATAAGGTAGAATTATAGTTCAACAAATTTCACTTATGTTTTGTAAACCGAAGTCTAAAGACTTCGAGAGTTTCGCATGGCTTGCATCTATCCTTTACAACAATAAATTCATGGTTTTCCATTTGAAAAAGTGCTTATATGGAACTGATCAAAGGAGATATATTTCTACCTGTTTAAGAGAGGTGAAAGGTATCTCCATTGAAAATTCTCTAATGAGTTCATTATCAAATCAACTTTATTATTTGTTAACTTGGCTATACTCCACATGGAAAAGAACATTGAATACTTGGTGTGGAGTAGGGAGACATGCAAATCAACTTTATTATCTATTAACTTGGCTATACTCCACATGGAAAGGAACATTGAATACTTGGTGTGGAGTAGGGATACATGTTTCCTCGTTAACCATTTATGGTGAGGATGTTGAAAATATTAGGTACACAATCAATAAGAGCGGTTTGAATTCACAATAGCCATAGGATCTTTGTTTAACTATTTTCTACTCATAACATTATATTGAATATATTATTAAAACATCATATTATAAAGAAGGTTGCATATTATTTATGTACATAGTCATTATATTTTTCACCTACCATAGAAATTATTACACTAAGTTTAGGTTGCCCCTTTTAAGAACCTTTTAAGAAGTGTGACTAAAGCTCTCCATATGTTAGAGCTTTTAGCCATGAAAACATAAACATGCTACTATAAGGTATGTTATTATAAAATTCCTGAAAGAGGTGAAACAATGAAATAAACATATGATAAGTATAGTATTGAACATCAACGCTTGAAACACTAGCTGTAATGGTGAAGAATATAAGCAGTATCAGAAACATTGACCTTAGACCCATTGCTAAAACATCCTTTCGTTGATCATTGAAGTGAAATTTCAACATTTAAGCAATATAATTTATATCTTTGAACATTCAAGTGGATTATATAGCATTGAACATCGACCCTTGAAACACTAGCTAAAATGGTGGAGAATACAAGCAGTATCAGAAACATTGACATTAGACACATTGCTAAAACATCCTTTCTTTGATCATTGAAGCTACAATAGATGTAATTTCAACATTTAAGGAATGTAATTTGTATCTTTGAACACTCAGGTGGATTATAGAAGCATGGACATTCAAAATGTCAAAGAAAATTGAGAGATTCTATGGAAAGAATTAGACCGGAGATATGGACATGTCAAAACAAATTTTGAATTTCAATCACAATAGGTTGACACTATATTTGGAAGCTAATCACAATACATATTTTCCCTCTACATTTATTTTTTCAACAAGAAAAAATGCTAGAGATTTCTATTAAGAAAAATCCAGTACATATAATCTCATCAGAGGTCTAATAACTGCCCAAAGAAGTGGCACGGTTCAGAAACTGGGAGCTATTGCAATGAATTTTTCCAGCATTATGATGGCATGAAAATGCTAATAATGGCCATGAGCCCTTCTTCCATATGAAAGCACCAACATATGTCAAAAAGTATAAAAAAAAATTGAGTGTCTTTCACATATATATCCTAAATGCAAGATCAAAATAGATATGACAAGTACTTCCTAAAAATAGACAACAAAAAGTAAAAATGCCCGATATAGAGGGATCATTCTCTCCTCCAAAATCATAGAATCTGCTCTCGAACAAAAGTGAAAAAAATCCAGGGGACACCCAAAGTCCTTTCTTAGACAACGCATTTGTTACCTCATTTTGTTCCCTGAATACATGGCACTTGAATGAGATTGTAGTAAAATATTGAACCAACAGTTGAATCCTAGACCACTAATTTGCCAATGAGGGGAGCGAGAAATTTGGCATCCCAGATATCCCATCAATGATATTCTTTGAGTCATCATACACTGAAATTATGTCTAGTCGATTATGTTTGGCCATGTATAATAGGCCCCATAGGGCCACAATCTCTGCACAAGATTTTGTGCCTTCCCTTGCAAACTAGAAATAATGAAGATGCCTTTACGAACAGAGCATAAGAACTGACCCACAACCACACAGGTTAGATTGGGATGCACCATCGAAAAACCTAGTTGGATATACTATTGGAGGAGTGTTCCCAAATCTCTTGGGAACTTTGACTATTTGGTTCAGTTGTTGAATAGACTCCGACCAACCAAATATATTTGTACAATTTTTTGAAATGTTTATAGGTTTCCCTTAAAAATTCATCAAGTTCCTCACCTTCAAATCCTCCCATGTAATGAATAAAGGAATGAATTTATACCTCTCTTGCTTCTAAAACCACCATTGAAAGCATGCTTTGAGTGAAGAAAAAGACCATTGTGGAGGGAGATTAAGTCATTCCAATATCCACATCCAAACAACAATAACAAAGGGGCATTGTAAAAAAATATGTGGCATCCTCCTGAGATTCTTTACAAAAGGAACACCATCTAGGTCCTAAAATTGCCCTCTTGCTAAGGTTATCCCATGTCAGTATGTGATTTCTCCAAGCTAGCCAACCGAAAATAATAATTTTCAAAGGGATATGCCATTCCCATGCTTTCCGATACCAGAATTTGATAAACAATTGATTATAGTGACCAGAAATATGATTGTAAATATCAGATAACAAGACAATACTAGAGAAAATGAAGCCTTTCCAAGATAAAATATCACCACCCGACTTAAAACCAAACCTGCCATCTGAAGATCAGCAAGAAAACGGTTCCAATGGAGCAAATTCGTCCCTGAGAGACCGATCTCATTTGCATCCATCAAGAACGACCAGGAGGCGGAGCAGAAGAGTTCAATTGTCCTGCAATAAGATCCATCTCCTCCACAATCTCATCTATATCCTCCATCAATATGTTTTTTTGTTTCTTTCACATTTACAGACAACTTGTTTTAAAGACTTTAATTTCTCCAATAAATGGATCATAGTTGAGGGCTCTACTGGACATATCAATGTCTTCCATGTATCCTAAACCAAAAAATTGAAATCCTCGTCCTCAATTCTAACGCTATTGAATTTAAAAGGGTTTTATTTCCAAAAAAAAATCACCTCTCCCTTGAGAATAATTGGCAAATGGCCGAAGATTTTGACCTGAGCAACCGAAGATCTGACATCCTCTAGGACCTCAAATATGTTCTCATGAATGCCAAACATGTCCAATCGCTTCCCAATGTATGCATCTCCAGACCGACCATTTATCCAAGTAGCCACGAGGGGAAAATGTCAAACATCTACCAATAAATTCTCAACAAAGAGATTATGTAGTTGATAGGCCAAAGGTTTAGGCCGACTATGCAAACCCCAAACTTCTTCGTCCACAAAAGTGGCATTCAACTCTGATCTAGAGGATCCAAAAGATGCTTAGAGTTTAAAAAATGCTCAAAATTCAAAGTTCTCAAATGAAGATGAAACCAAGCTCAATGTGTAGTGATCGTCGCTTTAATTCCAACAGAACTTGAATGGACGAAAACAAACATCATATGCAAAAGTTATGCAAGGTTGAAGTTCAGGTTCAAAAAGTCAAAGGTCAAAGTCAAAGTCAACGATCAAGGTTCCGACAGTCAATGTTCAACTCAGGGTTCCAGCGGTCAGGGTTCCAAGCTCATGGTTCCAGCTGACACGTGGCATTTCCAGGTTTCGACAAGTGGGGTATTTTTGTTGGTTGAATTTACACCAACCACAAGGTGACATATGGCCTTATCAAAGGGTGACACGTGCCCTGTCACAGTTGGTCAAAAGCTTGTATGGATCAAGCAACAAACCCAATAGGATTTGAACATCCAACCTGTCCACAGAAAATTTTGTGCCTCACCACTAGACCATTGGCAATTCTTGATAAATAAAGAAAAAATTCTTTATTTAAGGTACCATTGCACCTATAATGGGGTGAAGGTTGGCGGAGCTCGCTATTTTTGGCGATTTGCCAACCATATGTGTTATCCGCCATTATAACTTTCGAAACTTTGATCAATTCCAAATATATCATAACCACCGCTGAATATCACAAAAAAAATTACGCTTAATGAGGATTGAAGCGTGGAACTCTGCCATTATAACCGTTTCTTGATAATTTGAGTGGAAATTCTTTATTGAAGGTATAATGGCAACTATAATGGCTGGAAGGTTGGCGGAACCCGTCAGTTTTGGCGGTCCGCCAACCATATGTGTTATCTGCCATCATAACCTTCGAAACCTTAATCAATGCCAAATATATCATAACCACCGTTGAATATCACAAAACAAATTACGCTTAATCAATGCCAAATATATCATAACCACCACTGAATATCATAAAACAAATTATGCTTAATGAGGATTGAAGCATGGACCTCCGCCATTATAACTGATTCTTGATAAGTTGAGCGGAAATTCTTTATTTAAAGTATAATGGCAGCTATAATGGGGGAAAGGTTGGCGGTACGTCAACCATATGTGTTATCCGTCATCATAACCTTCGAAACTTTAATTAATGCCAAATATATCATAACCACCACTGCATATCACAAAACAAATTGCGCTTAATGAGGATTGAGGCTAAGCCCTTAAGTTGCAGGCATAGACAGGTTTTGGCCTAATTCGGCTATTCAGAGGCCAAATTGAGCATTTCAAAAGCCAAAACAATGGTTTTTGGGTCTTCTAAATGCATTGGAAGCATTGTTTTAATGATATGGAGCTTGTAAACATATGTAATTGAGAATTTGAGCATATTAATAAAGCGAACTCTGTTATCAACTTGTCTTCTCTTTCTTACTTCTATTTTCAGTCTCCATTCTTTTCTTTTGCTGCAAATGTTGATCAAGTTCACGTATTTTCGCAATTTCGATCTGTTCTTACGAATACATAAACTAACTTGTAATTTTTTCAGTAATACCTTCATTTCATTTTTGGGTCAAGGCCCCCCACCAAAAATAAAGGGCCAATTTTTAGAAGCTCACAATGTCCCAACCTTGTCCAAAATTCCAGTTTGTTCCGATAAGGGGCATATGTGTTGAGAAAATTAAGTTGGCATGAGATACCCCTGAGTGCCACCAATCCACTAGATAAACCACATGCATCGACAACTTCAATGTTTCGTTAAGGACAAATAGACAAGAAACATAACCTGGGTTTATCCACAAATGACATGGATTGCTGAATAAAAATAATGATAGGATTGACAAAGCGAATCAGATGTCTTACGGAGCGTTTTTTAGAGGCATCTTTGAGCCCTCTGAGTTTAAGAGGTAAAATTTGCATGACTGTAGAGCTTGGGAAAACGCACATGCTATAAGGGCCCGTGTAGATTCAGAAGAAATAATAGGGACGTCCCTCAATCCAATATCCAAACCGAAAGAAAAATTGTTAGCAGCAATTTTACCTCGAAATGTTGATTGCCTCTACCACCCTGCCTGCGAACAATGATATTCATATCTGATCCTGGGCTAATAGAAGGGGCCACAAGGAAGCTTCAGCCTTGTGAATAGTGAGGGGAGGGAGATCCACAGAGGGGTTTGTCATTAAAAACTCGAGGTCACTACCAATAGAATTATGAGAAAAGGAGTCCCTTAAGGGAGCTAATGGGGTTGAATGATCGAGGTTGTTCAAGGACAGAGGGTTGGTGGCAGAGTTATCATTAGTAGCAAGGGGGATTTTCGGGAGGGAGACGCCTCATATACTAGATTTAGTGGGGAGAAGAGGGAGGGGAGAGGTAGGTTGGCTCCAGGTGGCTTGAAATTTCGATTTTAAATAGGGAGTCGTAATGAGAAAAGTATGGGGATTTGCCGGGGAGGAATAAGTTCATGTTCCAAGGGGTTTAGAAAAGTATTTAAAGTTTTAGGGGCGAGCCGACCAGAAGCCCAGAGTGGATCTGAGGCTTCAGATGAGGGGGTGAGAAGAGGATAAAGGGGTAGAATCAGAGGAAATGCTAAAAGGGACATCCGAGACAAGGACCTGAGAGTTACCAGGGCCATCAAATATCTTAGAATATACCGCATTTTCCCACAACTGAAGATGGTGCCCTGTTTCCAAGTTGGTACCATCCGCTCAAATATGTCTATTTGGGAGGCATTTGGCCATTAGATGTCCAATATGGTGACAAGTCAGGCACTTGAAAGGGATGCCCCAAAAATCAACCTGTAGTCGAACTCTGATCGATCCCCATTCAAGATCAATGGTCACAATAAGGCTACTAGAATAGTTAACCTCCACCAATAACCATGCTACCCATTTGTCCATGGTGCATAGGATTTTCGGGTCAAGATATACAAAGTGACCTATAGCATTGTCAATCTCCTCTATGGCACGCCTGGTGCGAAACTCCAGCGGAAAACCCGAGAGTTTTACCCAAACAAAATGATTTCGAGGAGTCTCCTTTAGTGGGTTAAAACCCACATACCACCGGGATAATTGTAGCAAGTTACGATCACTCACCCAAGGAGAATGGAGGACTCGGTCTGCATCATCCTTATGTATAAAATGAATACCAAACCAACTGTTAAGAAGCACACTTACCTTCGGAGTATAACGCAGAATAGGGCCCCAATGCACCTTGACCCACTCTTGCATTTTATGTTCAAACATCTCTGCAAAAGCCCACTTACCCCCTAGCACGCATTTTAGAAGGCTTACAACACGATCCCAAAGCACATCATGGATGAAACTAAGGAGTTTTGTTTTAGAGGAGTTTTTACCGCCTTTGAAAGGCCCTTGCCAGATTTTTTGCCATGTATTATGCACACAGATGGCAGGCGTTCCTCAACATGTGAAATGGGTAGATGTGTGTGGATTTCTTCAGGCAACTATGCCACATGTGAAGGGGGAGGTGGCCTAGACGAAATAAAGGCAATTGTGTTGGCATAAGCCACCTCAGCACCCATGGGGGCACATATAAGAGCGTCCGGGTTCGATGAGCGAGGACATGTACCCACCATCATCACCATAAAATGAAATACACCAAATCAAGGCGTGGAAAAAAACAGATCCCAAGGAAACAATAAGGAGAATAAAGAGGAACAAATCTTTCAAATCTGGAAATAAAATCTCCAAATCATATGTGCATCCAAAACCGACCTAGAGAAACACCAATAGCATAATGACTTCCACAAAGGGAAGGGTGGCATAGAATAAAAAAGGTAGACCATCCCAAAAAGACATCGAAAAGCAGTTGTCTATAACGCGACTTTTTGAAAGCTTTTTCGGCGGGTTTTTCCGGTGAAAATCCGGCAGCAATTTATTGGAATCGCAAGTTTGATAGCTAGTTTCTGCACAATCAAAGCGTCCCAGGGGTTTTTCAGGGTGCTGAATCCAAATATACAGTTAAAAAACCATTTTAATTGCAACAAATCATGATTTAATCTCAATTTCTTCCGCCGGATTCCGTCACCAGAATCTCCAAAAAGTCGCATTATAGACAACTCCCATCGAAAATATGGAAAATAGGGAGAGTACATGAACTGAAGGACACCTCTAGACATAAATGGATGCATGGGAGAGGAGAAAAAAAGTTAAGGAACGATTATGAGATATAAATGTACAGTGTTGGCTAATACACCAAATCCTATCGACACCACCGAAAGATAAATAAAAAGCAGGAAATCATAAAAACACCCCAACTACGCTATCTAAGCAAAACTTCTTGGACAAAAAAGCATAAGGAATTCAAAATAGAAATGCACTAAAAACACCCCAACTACGCTATCTAAGCAAAACTTCTTGGACAAAAAAGCATAAGGAATTCAAAATAGAAATAGAGGAGGTAGAAACACCACACAACGTTGCACCAATCGTCTACAAAAAATGAGACTGATAATGAACAACAAAATACACATAGAGGAAACCCTGGAACTATCCCCATGAAACTAACAACACCAACAACGTCAACGTCTCAGGCATTTCCACCAACAGAGACAACACTTCCATTTAAAACTTTTGCAGGGTCGAGTAAAATATAAGAATTTGGAGAGTTTAGACGTCTTGTGAGCTATCACTAACGGGTCTTTCTTAGAAAGAATTGACTTTGTCATCTAAAACTCATTAAGAAAAACCATGTATAACTCCCACCACATGAATATGATCTCAAGCATAGAAAAATTAAAATGCTTACCTGAACTTCAATGCTTCCCTGAACTTCAAGCAACCACCATGAACAACAATACCAACTCCAGACTCAATAAAAACTCCAACAATTATATTCACTCTAGACTTGTATAAAACCTCCAAACACACACTTGCAAACCCAAATCATAGGCCAATGTTGCCAACCCAGCACCCATTTTCCCTCTACATGTCATCATAGTTAAGTGTACATACTTAGGAAACACCTATTTTCCCTTTGTATGTCATCACAGTTAGAAATAATTAATTCCTACTTGTCTATGGTTGTAATTTTCTATTTGAGGAGTTTGTTCCTACATAGTAGGAATTAGCTAGAATATAGTTTCTCCTAGTTTAGTGTGTGGTTGAGAGAATCTCTCAACCACACTACTATATGTCTAAGATAGCATTCCTATCTTGAGACTATTGATTGTATAAATATGTGTGTAATTTCCTCATTCAATATTAAGAGAATATATTATTGAGTGTCTGTAATTTTATCTTGGTATCAGAGCCTGTGAGGGCCTAGCCCTTCCTGGGCTTGGCCCCTCCTGGGCTGAGGGAAAATAAAGAGTTTAATATATGTTGTTTGTCCATCAATTATTTTTTGTGATCTGTTCAAGTGGTGGAGCGGCCTGAGTGCTTGAGTGGAGCAGTCTGCCAGGACGCTGAGATCCAATGGTTGACAATGTTGTTTGAGTCTGCAGCCAATGTGAAGGGCGTTGGGACTGCCGTGGAGGAGGCCGCAGGAGGCCGCCATTGAAAGTCGAAGGGAGCTGCTGTGGGGTGAATCTATTGGAGGGCAGACCTGCTGCGTTGACAAATTCTACGCATGTGTGGAGATGGCGCATCTGGATCTGGTTTCAGTGGCGAGATTCCGATCCGATTTGGGGATTGAGACATGATCTGCTACGAAGAAAGCTTGGATCTTGCCGCGGGGACCATCGGGTGGACGGATTGGGCAGTCGCTGCGCTAGTGCCCGGTCTGGTATCCCTGATCGTTGCCCCGCTTCTTCTTTATGTGATCTACCCTCCCTCTGTGAAGATCAGCCCCGACGCGCCGAAGCTTGCCAAGGAGAAGTTGGAGAAAATGGGGCCAATGACCAAGAACGAGACCATCATGAGCGCTACGCTGCTGGTCACGGTGGGCCTTTGGATATTTGGGGGAATGTTGAAGGTGGATGCCATCACTGCAGCAATCCTTGGTTTGTCTGTCCTTCTCTGCACAGGTGTTGTGACATGGAAGGAGTGCCTGGCTGAATCAGAAGCTTGGGACACCCTTACATGGTTTGATGCACTAATTGCAATGGCAGGTTATCTTAACTGTTGAGAAAAATCAGGGGAACCAACAATGTGGATGCAGAGTTCAATGAACTAGTTCAGGCCAGTAAAATAGCTGCTGAAGTTAAGCATCCATTTCGAAACCTGATGAAGCGCAGGAATAGACCTCAGTTTATCATAACCATATTTCTGCAGATCTTCCAGTAGTTGACTACTCTGCTACCCGGAGATCCACCAGATTCTTCACGTCCGTGTCCTCGCCGTTCATGAACACATGCATCGTGTAAACTACCAATTGCCCCTTGGAGAGGGTTAGGCCTTTTATCTTTCAAATCAGTCGCATTCGATAAGGAATTATGAGAATAGCTGGTGAAATAGCAATACAGATTTGGTGAGTTATTAAAGGGGCTATTTCGCTGCCCATCTTGCATGGAAATTGCTGTTGAAGTACCCCAGCAAGAACGGCCTGCGACTTGGGGACCTGATGGGATGGGACTCCAACCCTCGATTTCGGCATCAGACTCGTCTCAATTCCTTTGACGAAATAGCAGAGGAGGACGAAGATGTGTGAGGTTGTGTAAAATTCTAGGATGCTAACCACTTTGGAATGGTGAAAAGCTACACATGGTGGAGTCTGTTTCATTAGAACCGACTATGGGCAACATGTTTGTGGCTGGTGGAGAGGATATGTGGGTTCGTCTTTTTTTTATTTTCATACCGGAGAAGAAATTGCTTGTAACAAGGGACATCATGGCCTGGTTCATTGTGTGCGTTTTGCTCAAATCATATTCAACTGGATCTGAAGATGGAACAATCAGAATATGGCAGACGTCGAATATGAATTCTGAAGAGAATGAAAGTTATGGTATAAATGGATTGAGTGGCAAGGTCAGAGTGGGTGTTGATGATGTGGTACAGAAGGTCGCAGGATTCGGCAGATCCAGAGGGCAATGCAAAATGCCAAGGTCACGCTGCTGTGCCTGTTCGTGACGGTGTTAGTTTTGAGAGGCACGATCGGTGCTGGGAAGTTTGGGACGCCTGAGCAAGATTTTAATGAGATTCGTGAGCATCTGATCGTGGGAAGGCGAGGGGAGCCGCACAGGGTCCTGACTGAGGTCGTTGCAGAGAGTTCCAACAACAAGACACCCCCGGTGGTAGAAGAAGAAGTGGAAGAACCGGATGTGGAGCGAGATCCGAGCGTGCCATACAGCTTCGGCCCCAAGATCTCTGACTGGGACGACCAACGCAGTGAATGGATTGCTGAAAATCCCGCATTCCCCAATCTTTTGCCCGGTGGCCGTCCACTCCTAAGTAGATGGTGAAGGAAGATACTTGGCTATGTCACTGTAAAGCGATGGCGATGGAAGCTAGGCACAAATCTGGCATTGTTCTGGACTCTAATAGTTGCTGTTATGTTTGAAAAATAATCATCTATGGGCAGAGATAGAGAAATTAAACCTGAAGAATTTATGTTTTATTTAGTTTCTTGGAATCATGTTTAAATATTATTGAGCCTAGTTAACTCAATGTAGGTAAAGTTGTTTCGTTAGAATTCATGACTTTAACAAATGATAGGATAAGCATGGAGTTCCAAGAATTTATTTGACAAAGATGCCCAAGATGTGAACAATGAACAGATGAGGTAATGAAGCACCAACAACGTTTATGGTGGACAGCAAAATAGATGTTTGTGTGAGTTAGTGTGGTTTGTGGAATAGACTCCCTAGCATGTTATTATGGTCATTGTATGTACCCAGAACCATTGTATGTGGAATGAAATGTAAGTTTTAAAGGCATCTGAAAGTTCGTGGTGATCTTAAAACCACTTTGTAATGGTTTATGGTCAGCTTGAAACCATCTTTTATCACTTGAAAGTGAGGGTTGGTGGTGAGCCAGAAACCATCTATATAGTCTTTGTGACTGAAGTGCCTTTGTGGCCAGCTTGCCTTTGTGGCTGAATCGCCTATGTGGCTTGAGGTGCCTTTGTGGCTGGAATCGTGGATGTCAATGCGTTGTTTGACAAGTTGAGCGAATCTTTCTCTGCTTGCCTTTGTGGCTGTGTGTACACGAGAGCTTTGTGCTCAATTGAGCAGGTGGACTGCAGAACACCTGGCTCGGACTCAGATGATTTTTTTCTGAGTAGAAGGGGATTGGCGCGTTTTTCGCGCTGACAGCAGCGCCAGGAAGGCCAACTGGCGCGTTTGTTAGGCCATTAGTCGCGCCAATGGGCACGAGTTTTTCATTCAAGATCGCGCCAATTCACCTTCAAGGGGATCCGCAGGATCGAAGAAGTTGTGGATCTGTCCGAGGGCGACAGATTGTGTTTTTGGAGGTTTTGTACATGCAATTCGCCTGATGGTGGTGGATTTGACTATCATGACAAGTAGTCATTAAGGGGGGGAGTTAGAAATAATTAATTCCTACTTGTCTATGGTTGTAATTTTCTATTTGAGGAGTTTGTTCCTACATAATAGGAATTAGATAGAATATAGTTTCTCCTAGTTTAGTGTGTGGTTGAGAGAATCTCTCAACCACACTACTGTAGGTCTAAGATAGCATCCATATCTTGAGACTATTGATTGTATAAATATGTGTGTAATTTCCTCATTCAATATTAAGAGAATATATTATTCAGTGTCTGTAATTTTATCTTAATCATAGTCAAGTCTACACACATTGGAAACATTCAAAATTAGAATGATAGAAATGCATAGGCATCTGTTTCACTTATCTGGGTTTCAGATTAAAACCAACAAGATACCGAAGTCAGGACTGGGCCTGGCTAGTCGACCGCTTCTACAAAAAGATCTCAACATGGGAATTTCGTTTTTTGTCCCTCGCTGGTCGTTATATATTGGTCAGAGCGGTTCTCTCTCAACTTGCGGTTTATTGGTGTCATCTGTTTATCCTCCCTGCATCTGTTATCAAAAAAATGAATTCCATAGCTTCAAATTTTCTGTGGGGTGGACGATCCTTCCACTCAAAGCTCCATCTTGTCAGGCTGGACACCATCACTCGCCCAAAGGAAAAAGGAGGCTGGGGACTTCTAAATATGCATTTTTTCGGACAAGCGCTCATCTGTAAATCTTTGCACAGGGGCATTTTCGGGAACAGCCCGTGGAGTACCTTGATCAACAAAAAGTACCTGAAAGGAAGGAATCTGGCGTTCTGGCTCAGAAGGTCCTCGCTCGGAATCAAGTGTGGCTCACCCATCTGGCACAGCTTCAGAAAGATCCTGCCCTTCTTCCTCTCCAACTTAAAATGGTCTCTCTATTCTGGCTCGGCTGTCCTCATCGGAATTGATCCTACCCTATACAACCTTGAGTCCATGATCCCTCCGCCTCTTCTTACCTTCCTTCACTCCAGGGGCCTCTTCACCTGGAACCACCTTATTCATTCCTGGACCTCTCTCGAGCCAAATTGGAAAACTGACCTTCAGCTTGACATCCCCCCTCCCCTCCGCCAATTTTGGCTCTCCTTCACAACCAGATTCACTCACCGCGGGGTTCTCCAAATTGGCACCAAGGATGAATTAATCTGGTCCACCAGCAGCTCTATCCACCCCATCTCTGTCCGGAACATTTACTCTATTCTCTCTGCCACTTTACCACCTCTCCCTTCCGTCTTTCCCATCTCTCTCTGGAAAGCTCCTTGCCTCCTCAAATCCATTCTCTTTTCCTGGCTCCTTTTCTGCAACAAGAATCTCTCCTGGGATGTTCTCCAAAAGAAAGGATGGTCAGGGCCTGGTAGATGTCCTCTCTGCCAAGCAGCTTTGGAATCGAACTTACATTGCTTTCTTCAGTGCACTGCATCCTCGGCTCTTTGGATGGACCTCTCCGGCATCTACGGTTTTCCTTTCAAGCTGTTCTCATCAGTTCAGGATGCATTTTCCTGGTGGGGCTCTCAATGCCCAACCTGGCAGGCTCTTTTTATCACTACAGTATGGTTCATTTGGAAATGGCGATGCCGGCGCATCTTTCAGGAATGCCCTCTTCCCTTTTGTTCCATTCTTCCTTCTATTCGAGGATCGCTGCCTGATCCGTCCTAGGATGGGCGCTTATTCGGTGCTGGTTCTTATATGTTTCTCTTTTTTTTCGGCCATGTCTGAACATATCTTCCTACATTATCTGCATCTTTCATTGCCGCATGTCCGGCACATCTCTGGTACAGCAGTCCCGGTTTTGTTTTCAAACTCTATGTTTCACATTTTCTGGCATGTTTTTCTTCATGCATGAGGCGTCGCCTCCACTGCTCGATCACTCATGATTCTCACATTCTGGCATGTTCTATTCATGCATGAGGCATCGCCTCCACTGTTTCATCTGAATCCATTTCAACATATCTGCCTATGGCTACTCGCCGTTTATTGCAGATCTTTATATCTCCTTAATATAATACATATAGATTTTCCTTCTGAAAATCTCAATTCAACTAATTATCTTATTCATTTTCATCAATTTGTGTGAAACAAATCAAATGAATAATTCTTGTTCATAGAATGATCAATTTGAGTTACTATAACTAATCGAGTCATATAAATAAAATGGTTGTTAAATGTGGATAGACATCAATTCATAATAAACATCAAATACTTATTGATACATTTCACGTTAATTTTTTTTATAAAAACTAATTAAGATTATTAATACCCGCTTCACATAAAACTTGTTCATATTATAATTTTTTTAGTTAATCAATTTACTTAAAAAGAGAAAAATGACATAACTATTTTGGAAATAAATTTCAACCTATTTGTGGATGTTACTAAAAATATTCTAGAATATTCCATAGAAGTTAAATCTTTATTACCCACTTAATAATATCAATAAATCAAAATAAAGGAAACCCTATACTAAAATAGACATGCCTATCAGTATAATCATGATCAGCTAAATTTCCCTCAAACAAATATTCTTTTCCAAAGAAGTGAAACAAATATTCTACAACACCCTTATTTTAAAAAATTTAATTAAAAAAAAAAACTCTAACCACAATATAATTTAAACTAAAAAATTATACACTTAAAGTATAATTTGGATTTTTAATATTAAATATTTATAAATTTCTTAAAATCTACTTGTGTGTGTATTTATTTTAACTAGAAGGAAAATTTATGGAGAATTGATAACTTCTAAAGATGGGTTGCCACTATTACAACAAATACAACCATTTCATAAAAAGCCACAAATGAGCCAATTACAACATGTCTAGAGAGACATGAATCCAGGGTTGAGGAAATGCATTGTTCACCAAACCATTCAAGATAACATCCTTTGACCTATTCTCATATTTTATACTAACCATAAAAATTCCAAAAAACATCAACAAATATATTGATCAATATTAACTCTAATTAAAGTAATTACTAACGAACATCTTAAATTACATCAAATTGTCTTATAGATGTGTAATTTATTTAGCTCAAAGGGTTAGCTTAGTTGGTACACTGTTTGTTTAAAGCATATCTGCTATTGAGAGATCAACCAATCAATTCTCTCAACACTCTCAGAGTCAGACTTTAATAGTCACCAATTTTTGTTTAAAACATATATGCTATTAAAATATCAACTAATTCAATTCTCTCAACACTATCGCATTCAAACTCTAATATTCACCCATCTTTAAAACCAAAAACGACATTTATTTATTTATTTATTTATATATATATATATATATATAATTATATAATCTATTTTAATATTTGTACTTATTAACAACTACAATCGTTATAAACCTAGTAACAATCATCGGTGTAAGCATCCTTCTAAATCCTCTTAAGCATCTAACATGATTTATTAACGTTGACTAGATTTGTTATGATTTATTAACGTTGACCATATTTGTTTTGAATGATCTTTCTGGTAACGAGTTATAAAATTTGAAAAGCTCATCACAATATTATTTCTTTCTGTGATGACAAAAGCCGATTCAAATTATTTTAAATTAAATATTTTTTATTTTGGCAGAGTGACGATGATATGTTTGTTGTTTTTCCATCCCATAAGTAGTATATTCTTAATTTATTTTTTCGGTGGTCCTCTGTAGCGTTGAATTTGAATGACATTACTTCATCGTTTTAATTTGTTAATTCAGACGAGAGGTTTAAATATTCATAATTATTTATTTATTTATTTTTAAATTTATCAAATAAAATATAAATATAATTTATAATAAAATATAAATTTTATATAATATTAATAAATTTAAATTAATATAAATAATATAAAAATATTATTTAATATTAATAAAAAATAAACGGTTACTTATAAATTTATAAATAAAATAAAAGTAAAAAAATATTATAATACAAATATCAAATTTCATAATATTTGAATTGTATTTTCTTTAAATTTATTTATATTTTAAGAAAAAGTTGTAATGGAAGGTTGGTTTTCATTTTTTTTTCAAATTTACAAGTTTTTTTAGACTTAATTTGTGATAGTTATGGTCATCTCTTCGCCTCTCTCTTTGTGTTGATGATTTTAAAAGTTTTTCATTGCTTAAAGGGTTTTAATGTCGTTTTTGGTCTATTCAAAGTTATACTATCTATAACCCATTTTCCTCACAAGCTGTGATGTTTCCATTTTGCAATTTTTTAGTTGCCAAGAATGTTGGTGATGGGAAACTTTCCAAATAGTGGAGGTGCTTGGTTTTCTCCTGTCTTCTGTATCTACATTTAGTGATCGTGGGTTGGGTTTTGTGATGGTTTGGTGGTTCGTCTTGGTGATGCTTGACAATCTATAGGTCCTTCTTAAGGCCTTGGTTGATATTTTCTCCCTATGGCGGTTTCTCATAGCCTTTGGGTGTCGGTTGATGATTTGAGGTTTTGACTTTGTCTTAATTCTTGCCCTTTTTTAGAGTTTCAAGGTTTTTTTCCTTAGACATTTTGCATTTCTAGTTTTTATGGTGGGCTTAAGGATGCATTTATCATTCTATAATCAGATTGCTTTAGGTTATTCATTTGCTTCATTTTGTTGTGGTTTTCAATCTAGTTTATGGTTTGTGTTTTAGAGAGTCCAGGCTTGGTCATTTCCTTTTGGAACCATATTTTTTCATACTGTTTCTAACCCCTAACCCTTGTCTGTGGTGGTTTGTGACTTTTAGTGTAAACATTTTGTTCTAGGTCAATCTTATTTATGTGGTTAAGAGTGCTTGGTTTTATGAGTGAGTTGTTTAGTATCAGTGAATGTAAGTTCCTTTATGCACAATCTTTTGAAATCTTTGCAGTTTGATTGTTTCATGGTGGCACTTGATGTTCTTCTCCATAGTTTTTGTGTTTTTATGTTTTCAATCTTTCTTATTTTCTTTTCAATGCATTTGTTGTTTTGGATGTGGTTCTTTGGCAAAAATATTCTCTTTTAATCATATTGTCCATAATAAATAAATAAAGAAAATAAAAAAATACACTTACCAATAAATTCATTTTTTCTTTCCGATCATTCATCTTACACACCTTTAAAGAATAAAAATAAAATAATTTTTCCTTTCTTATATAGACTTCTCATATGTATCTCACTCATTATTGTTTTCATGGCATTCAAGATGTGTATTCATTAGTTTATAATAAAGATAAAAAAGTTGAAAAACTCCTCTCTCTATTTTTTTAGATTTAAAAAGATATCACCTAAAAATTTCAAAATACATTTGCAAGAGAAACATTTTTCTTCTAGAGTTCACAGTAAGTGGTTTCAATATTCCATGAGGGAAACCAGATATATAATCACTTATAGAGGAGTAGGTCTAACCAAAATAAACACTACATGTTGGTTACAAGAAAGCTACCATCTATTGAACTACATATAAAAGAAGAACATCTTATGCAATCCATAACATAAGAACAGGAGTTTGAGGAGGTCACTAGAGTTGGATCTTGGGTGTTGGTCCCTGAGAGAGTTGAAGGCTTAAGTTCACACTAGAGGTGGCTCTCCAAGTGGGCTAGTCATGCATCCATGCTCACCAAGCACGAGTGTTGATATCGTTGGACCCACTTAATTTCATTCAAGGAAGAAATAATATCATTCCAATCCTCATGCATCTCTTTTAAGACCTTGCCCAAAAGGGTTTTCATCTTCCAATGAAGGGTGATGGGGTTCATGTACTGGCTCCATCTTCCCGTGGTATGACCTAGGTTGGGAACCCAATGAGCTACCTCCTCTAATATTTCATAATTTGACAAATCTTGACGGTCATTGGTGGTGAGGGTCTCGATCTAGTGAATCTCTTTGCAGATTTCGGGAGGGGTAGCTACATGAAAGATAGCCACAACCTCATGTGCCTAGGCTTCGGCTCGTGGTCTTCCTTGGGGGCCACAACCACCACCCTCCTGATGACTTTTGCATATGTTGTCGGGGCATAATGCGTCGCTAAGAGAAGAACCAAACACAAAATCTATGACCCAACAGTCCAAGAAAGAAAGTAAAGAAACTAAGAAAATTGACAAGAGGATAAAGTTGAGAGATGTTGAACGAATAGGGCAATTTAAGCTAGTACAAAATAACATAATAGTGAAACATAGAGGTAGGTAAAAATCCTTGGGCAAGGTCAATCATTTTCTAAAGGTCACCGCAAAGAAGGCCATAAAGTAGATCACTAGGAGATATAATGAAGCAAACTAACTTGCAATATATAGATACCAAACCGAAAGAAATATGAATCGAGCCAGGAGAAATAGACTATACCACGATGGAAGAAACTAACGATGCCCCAATCGTTAATTGCACCTGCGTCGGAGAGAGGGTGGCGAATTTTGCAGTTATAGCCACTAGATTCATAGAAAGCCACAGAATCTGGTACAAAATCCATTCAATGCAGCCAAAGTGAATAGCTAATCCATCATTCAAATACCCTTATGAGCAAAAATTCATGTTGTATACATGAACCAGGTTGAGATGCATGTAGGCACAATTCACCTCGACTCCATTATCTGAGGAGGCAACCCCACTTTAGGAAGAGGCATAGACATAACCCATGTATTTACCAACTTTTCTCCACACATAGACCCATCATTGTCAGTAGTCCAAAAAATTGATCCCACCTATGACGGGGGAGGTACCAGAGCATACCATAAAGGCTAAAGAGCAAAGTCTTTCCAAACAGAGTTGTGAAACATGTTGTGGTTGGAATCAACCTCCTAGAGACAGCCCCCAGTTGGAAAGAGGACCAATGCCTAGGAAATCCTAAATGAGTGCTTGCATATTTGCAAGAGTTGTCACACACACTCAATATTTAAATTTCATGGAAAAACAATTATTCAGAACCCTCCTCCGGAAGAAGTATGTAACCATCAAATGCAAAATCAATTCATGAATTCATCACACAGGTTTGCAACTTAATTAATCATCACAGTATATGGAACAGATGAAACAAAATTAGGAAGAGATTCAATACACAGGGCTTGTCCGTAAGAATCCTATATAGCAAAAATCAAAATGAAGTGGCGAAAGTAGAGATTAAAGATGGAGTGGAAAGATACGTAGTATGCTCTTTAAGGATTTGATTTTCATGTCTATACAGGCTTTATACATCAATATTTGACTTCAACAAATCCATACATTCATGAGAAAATCATCTAACAATACTTACGATACAATCTGAGAAGAAAATGAAACACATATGAAGATACATAGCCATAACACATACTATAAACCCGGGTGAGTTGGAATTGCCAAAAGCTTATATTAATTTTCAATAGAGAAACAATACATCCATAATGCATAAAGCTTCCCTATGGGAAAGAAAAAATATCACAAAGTTCTAAACCCTTGTAGAGTTTCTTCTCATAGGCTTTATAGGGCTCCAGGAGGAAAACCCATTACATTATATTCCTTCTTGATTTGGCTTTAGAGATACATCATATCAAAATTAAGCATGCCTTGTAGCACAATTGTATATAACAAAAAAAGTCCCAAGGGTTAGCTCAGTTGGTCAAAATCAGTGCCTCGCCATCAGGAGGTCACAGGGTCCAATCTCCCCCAAGCCCTTGGGGTCAAGCCTTGCTAGTGGGCCACGGGGCTAGATTCCCTTCGGGGTTGATCGGCCTAGATTTTTTCGCGGACGTAGTGCCACCCGTTGACCAGGGTGTCCGTGAACCACAGCCTAAAAAAAAATTGTATATAACAAAAATATAAATGACAAAGTAAAAAAAATAGTTACATGAAAGTAAAAGTAAAAGTGTCATGATTGACACAATCTGCAATATTTTTAGTGTTGTTGGGAAGGAGGTGGTGGCTACATTGAGCGGTCGATGATCTAGAGCATAGGTGGATCGATGAACTGCTGACACCTCTGCCATAGTATTGGATTTGAGAGAGGAGACTAGAAGAATAATTGATGTGAGATCTTCAAACTGGTGAGGTATGAGTAGTCCAGACTTTCCCTAAGCAACATTTTTATTAGTCCAAGCAGCTGAAAGTCCTTCTTAAGATAATTGACCATTGTTCTCCCCTTTAGAGTGGCAGTGATCTCATGAGAGGAGTCCACACTGATTTCGGCCTCCACTAGTTGTTGTTTGTACTGGTCCCATGAGCTTAATTCACCCAATTCCCAACAGTTGGGAAACCCTACCCTTATCAGTGCTTCAAACTCTTGATTGAAAGCATCCACCTTCATTGCCACAACTCCCGGGCATTATTCAACTCTTACTCTAGATTCCTCCTTTTAGATCATCTTAGTAATTTCTATTATGGCCCCCACTCTGTCCACCACATCAATAGGCCTCAACTCACTAAGTTGCCTCTCATTCAAGAACTTGATGAACTTTTGGGCAATGTGGGAGTTCTTTATCCCATCCTCCTTAGCTATCATGATGGAATATGTAGAATTTTCTCTACAAATCAGCTAGCTCACTGGTATCATGTAGAAATTTCACCTGCAAATCAAACTGATATATGCAATGTACTAAAGCATAATACTAGATCTACATCTACCATAAACTTTGCAGAAGCTAATCAACCTTGAGCAACATCAAGCATGAACAAATATAACTGATAAGAAGGAATCAATCAAACATAACACAGAAGAATTTATCTGGGAAAAGCACCAGCCTAAAATCCCATCTCTGTATTATCAATCAAGTGGAAATCCTCAACAACATACAAAAAGAATCAACTCAAAATCTATCCTGCTCTCTCTGTACTCTGATGATATATCTCATGGACTATTTATGCCTTTATATATAGGCTCCACAAGTCCTCCAAGCTCCTATTTCCTTGTGCAATTTTGATTGGGGTCCAATGTCATAACATGTGAGAATTGGCCACATCATACCTGTTGTAACCTCAGGTCCAACTACGCAATCCATAAGGAATAATATTCCTTCTGCATGCAAGGAATATTCACAAGGAATATCCTAGCAACCGATAGTACACTGTCCCTCCATCTAATCTCAACTGGGTCTCTGTTTGAACTGACATGCATGAGTTATCCATGAGTGAATCTTCAGTTATTTGAAATGCAGTAGTTACATGCATGCAAGCATTAACTAACTGAACTCTCATTAATTTAACAAATTGTTAAATTAATCTAACTGGACTTGACTAAGTTAACTGAGCCAACTAGTTACAACTCATCCTTATCTCTTTCACTGATGGATAAATTCATCAATTAATAGATAAACTGTTGCATGTGCTCACATAGACTTCAAGTTTGATTTTCCTTAACTAATTAACTCAAACTGAATTAATTAATTAATTAATTTCCAAATTGCTGTTGATATCAAATTCGAATTTTACTTCCTATTTTTAGTCCATGGACTGACTAAAACAGGAATCCAACCTGAACTGCTAAAAATAGAACTTCTATTTTTAACACTTCCATTTTTCATTCCCTATTGCCCAATCCAACACTGGTACCCAAACTGTGATTTTTAGCACTTCCATTTTTCATTCCCTATTGCCCAATCCAACACTGGTACCCAAACTGCGATTTTTAGAACTTCTATTTTTAGCATTTCTTGTTGCCATTTTCAACACTCCCTCTCAACAAGAAAGGCTTCCTCTCGAACCCAATCCTGTACCTCTGGAATGTTCTGCATGCAACCCTCCTACCAAGTGTGGTTGCTCTAGCAACTCTCGGAACAAAAAAAACTCCCAACTGACCTCTTTGTTGGGCTAGAAACATACTCTGATGCTGAAGCTCTACCTGCTGCTGACAAGTGCTCCCTCTTTGACCTCTGTGCTACTGCAACATCTCCATGCATCTCACACCGTTGCACACCTCTCTGTGCTACCCTGCACTGGTGCAACACACTTGTGCCTCTCGCATTGCTGTAGCTTGCTAGCTCTGCGCTATCCTGGGATTCCCTGCATTGTAGCTCTCTCTGCCGCTCCATCTGCATCTGTCTCTACCCAATCAGTTTGGGTACCTCAAGGATCCTGCCCCTCCTCCTTGGGACGATCACTCCAAATCGCCCCACCTCCTACCTGGAGGTATGGCTGCATGTGATCCCTCAGCCCACGTGGCTCGAAGTTTCCCCCTACTGGAGGTCTCTGCATGAGTATATGTCTCTACTCGATCTCCTCTTAGCTTCTCTAGTTGTGGCTGCTCCACAACCTCCTGAAGCTGCTACACTAATCGTGGCTCCTCCACAATCGTTTGAGACTTCTTCTAGTGCTGCATGTTGAGAGGTAATATACTCTCTCTCTCAACCACCAAGTCTCCATCATTTGCCTTGTTGCTCAAGGCTTTGCATGCATCTTGAACCTCAAGAGCATACAGGTTCTTGACCCGTGAACCAATCTGCTTCACCTGTCTAGTCTAAGGAAAACCTTTCCCTTACTGAAGACTACATCATAGCCTTTGTCTTCCAGCATCACGATTGACACCAAGTTTCTCTTCAGTCCTGGTACATACTTGACATCAGTCAAGGTAAGGCGAGCCCCATGCTCCCTCTGAAAAATCACTGTGCCTACACCTGAAACACTAGACTTTTCATCATTACCCATCGCTGTGAGTATCTGGAGATCTTTATCCTTCAAAGTACTAAACAAACTCTTGTCGCCAGTCATGTGGAAAAAAGCTCCACTGTCAAGAAACCAACCACTTCCCACCATGGATGAAACAAGGCATGCGAAGAGTGTGAAATCCAACTCGAACTGTGAAGCAAGTGCCTCACCTTGAGATCCTTCCCTGGATCCCTTCTTGGATTTCCTCAGTGGACAATTTGTAACAAAATGGCCCACCTCATGACAACGAAAGCATCATACTTTCGATTTGTCAACCTTCTTCCCACCATGGGAAGAACTGGATTCAGGAAGAGAAACCTTCTCCTTCCCCTTCTTCGCCTTACTTGCTAAGGCACAGTTCTCTTCATCCTCCATGGATGAAGAACCGTCTCTGGTGCTCCATCTGATCTCCTCCTGCATCAAATCCGACCATAGTCGTTCCCAATCTGGCAGTTTCTCTCTTCCATTAACCGAGTCCTGGTAGCTATGCCAGCTCTTAGGAAGACCAAGGAGTGCAAGACTCACCATGTCATCATCAGCTATCACGATCCCTACACTTCCAAGCTCATCCCTGCATGAGGTGAGCTTGTTCAGATACATAGAGATCGTGTCGCCATTTTCACACTTAATCTTTCGAAGTTTGTCCTTCAGTGCCAACTTCCTCTAATCAATGATGTTCTGATAAAGATCTTTCAATGTTTTCCACATCGAAAATGGAGTCTCCTTCCCATGGAGGCTCGAGACTATGTGATCTCAAACTCCCTCCAGGATGATTCTCCTAGCTCTAGCCACACACTTCCTCCATTCCACCAACTCTTGGGCATTATATCCTGAGGGCTTGGGGACTTCTTGATCAATGAAGTCCTTCACCCCGTTATCCCCTAATACTGCCTCCATGCGATCCTTTCAGGCTATATAGTTTGAGCTTCCATCCAGTGTATACTCAAGCCTCAAACCATAGAACACCATTGATGAAATTTGAAATGTGATAATAACTCGATATCTATATCTAGAAACCACAAACTTCTTCCTTCTTGTATACTGTTCTTCCTTGATCACCTGTGCTCTGATACCATGTAGAATTTTCTCTACAAATCAGCTAGCTCACTGATATCATGTAGAAATTTCACCTGCAAATCAAACTGATATATGCAATGTACTAAAGCATAATACTAGATCTACATCTACCATAAACTTTGCGGAAGCTAATCAACCATGAGCAACATCAAGCATGAACACATATAACAGATAAGAAGGAATCAATCAAACATAACACGGAAGAATTTATCTGGGAAAAGCACCAGCCTAAAATCCCATCTCTGTATTATCAATCAAGTGGAAATCCTCAACAACATGCAAAAAGAATCAGCTCAAAATCTATCCTGCTCTCTCTGTACTCTGATGGTATAGCTCATGGACTACCTAGCCTGTATATATAGGCTCCACAAGTCCTCCAAGCTCCTATTTCCTTGTGCAGTTTTGATTGGGGTCCAATGTCATAACATGTGATAATTGGCCACATCATACCTGCTGTAACCTCAAGTCCAACTACGCAATCCATAAGGAATAATATTCCTTCTGCATGTAAGGAATATTCACAAGGAATATCCTAGCAACTGATAGTACATTGTCCCTCCATCTGATCTCAACTGGGTCTCTGTCTGAACTGACATGCATGAGTTATCCATGAGTGAATCATCAGTTATCTGGAATACAGTAGTTACACGCATGCAAGCATTAACTAACTAAGCTCTCATTAATTTAACAAACTATTAAATTAATCTAACTGGACTTGACTAAGTTAACTGAGCCAACTAATTACAACTCATCCTTATCTCTTTAACTGATGGATAAATTCATCAATTAATAGATAAACTGTTGCATGTGCTCACATAGACTTCAAGTTTGATTTTCCATAACTAATTAACTCAAACTGAATTAATTAATTAACTTCCAAACTGCTGTTGATATCAAATTCGAATTTTACTTCCTATTTCTAGTCCAGGGACTGACTAAAATAGGAATCCAACCTGAACTGCTAAATATATAACTTCTATTTTTAGCACTTCCATTTTTCATTCCCTATTGCCCAATCCAGCACTGGTACCCAAACTGCTATTTTTAGAACTTCTATTTTTATCACTTCTATTTTTAGCATTTCTTGTTGCCATTTTCAACATTCAAAATCTTTAGCTATTATTTTTTGTTCATGCATCATGTTTATGAACTCCCAATTCTTTTCCATCTCCTCAATAACCTCATTCCATACTAGTTGTTTGGCCTGCAACAGTGACATGTTCACTTTTAACTTACCCTTCATCTCTCAGATATGTTTCTTGGATTCTTGTAGGCCCTTGCCGAGGATCTCAACATTAGTCTTGTTGATCTCTACTTGTTTCTCCTTTTCGACCAAGTTTTTCTGGGCATTTTCTAGATCTCTTTGTACCTTTTTTAACTCTCCCTCTGAAAACTGGAGTTCAGTAAGGGTCTTGGTTAGATGGTCAGTGGGATTTTTGGGTTCCACAGGGATGATGATTGTGCACGTGTGCGAGTCAATCTTCAATTGCAGCTCGAATATCGTTTATTTGAGGGCTACGACCTCATTGTTCCTGTCATTGATTTCATTGGACAAGATCTCTTTTTTTGCCTCCACCTGCGCTAACTCCTTGCTCTAAACATGTTCATTGCATGGTATCTTGAGCTTGTGTCTTAGCTCTTGAATCTTTGTTTGGGAGCCCTTGAGCAGATTCTCTATAATTGACCTATCTTCAAGATTCCCCCAAGCTTCACCACGATATCCTTGAAGTTCTCATTCTGTATATTGAGAGCACGAGAATTGGCTTTCTCTTGCTTCAACCTGTGTGAAAATTTATGTAGTAGTGTTTCTGCCTTGCTGATAGTTAAGTTGTTCTTATTCATCTCATTGTATAGCATTTCCCCAAATTGCTTGTGGAAATTTATTTTGTCTGGCAGGGGAATACTTTCCATATTCAAAGACACATCCAGATTTTTGAATTTGGATCCTGAGGGAAAGATTGGGCTTGAGGATGTTGCAAGGAAAAGCTCATTTGATTTCTCTCAAATTCCATCGCTATCAACAACCTAGTGTCATATGGGGTTGAATGCGATTCTACTTGCTGGTGCATATCCTCTCTTACTTTGTTATTAATTTCTTCAATGGCCTTAAATGCAGACCAACTTGACCCTAGGATTGATGTTATACAAGTTGCACCTAAAATAACTACCTATGAAGAAGACGAGGCAGCAGACTGAGACAGATCTTCCAATGAGATATGAAAACTTGGTTGATCTAGACCTTTCTCCACTAGGCTTGTTTCCAGCTCTTCTTCTTCTGCCTCCTGAGTCTTAGTCTTTTTGGATGAGGAAGCCCCTACCATCTCAGTATCTATAATCTTGCCCATGGGTCTCTTTTGTGCTTTGCCTTTATCATTCGAAGTGTCAATCTCCATCTCTATGTCAAGAGGCCATGATTCAGAGTTAACTTTCCATTCTACCTTAGGTTTAGACTCATGCAAATAAGTCGAAGCCTTTATCTTTTCTCTCCTCTGAGCAATGACACCATGAGGGTCATAGTGCCAGAACTATCCTATGTTAAAAATTCATCTCCTTGACCAAGGCCTCAATAACTCCAAAGGCCTTCCTGGAATTAACAACAAAAGGTCCCATAAGCATTCCTAATTTGAAAAAATGCCCCTTCTTTGCAAGGACAAAGTGGAGCTGGTCAGTAGCTAGACTTTGTCTAATGAACTCTAAAGCAAATATCCTTATGGGCATGAAGACAAGAAGGTGGTAGGGGGAAGCTCACACACCCAGAAAATCTAATCTTTGTGTTGTCTTCAAACAAATACTAGTCCCCCACCCTAGTGGTCTTACTGAGTTGAA